>JAHTLZ010003399.1:2720725-2732057 GCA_023846285.1 Phrynocephalus versicolor
CTACTACTACTACTACTACTACTACTACTACTACTACTACTACTACTCCCCCTCTGCATGGTGTTCTAATTAGCACAATAACTAGGTATGGACTGGATAAAACAACTGTCAAGCTGATGCAGAGTTGAACAAATACTGAGAGAGTGCTTATCAATGGAACTTCATGGACCAGATGCAGGGTAGTGATATCAAGAGATAACTTGGAGGAGGTGACAAGTGGGGTACCACAAGACTCAGTTTATTTTTATTATATGATTTAATGCTTTTCTTGTGGAGGTGGGCACAAACCAGAAAACCCATGGTCTGAGTTCGTCTGGTTCGGACCCACCCTTGGTTCAGTTCGGGTTCAAGTTCATACGAATTTTTTTTAAAAATCGTACGAACCCAAACCGATCCGAACCAGTTTGGGTTTTTACCGGCGGCAGTGGCTCAACGCTGTCATCAGCCGCGAGGAAGATCCCTTTAACGAGACCCCTGTTCCCGCCTCCACATGCAGAGGTGAGAAGAGGGGTCTCTTTAGTCAGTTTTCCCTTCATTACCTAATGAAACAAATAACGAAACAAACTAAACGTTCAGTTTGTGCCCATCTCTATTTTCTTATTCTTTATGTGCAGTTATTTTAAATCTCAAATACTATTTTTCAAGGATAGTTTAATTTCTTTTCATGCATACCTCCTGACCAGCTATGAAGGAATAAAGCATTCATATTTATACATCTAGCTCCCTATTCTCCCTAGCCGGGACAGGGGATCAAGCTTTGTCCACCCAGCCTGATATAAAGAGATGAGGCACGTTTCTGGGATTAATATGGGCCCCAATTTATTAGCAAAAGCAAAACTAGACAATGGATGATACCTTCATAGGCTGATTGAAGAAAAATTTTAAAAAGTTGCTGAGCTTTCGAGAGCAAGCTCTCTTTTTCAAAGCATTCAGAGAAGTCCAAACATGGCAAGGGATGTAATTTGCCATGAGAGAGTTCTTAAAAGTTCACTTGGCAAGATGGATGCCAGGCTTCTTCCTAGAAGGCACAGGGCAGCATGATCCAATGGGGCTGGACTTTACAGGCCAGTTCAAACAAAGAGTGACATAGTATGGGCACCTCCCTCTTGCGTACAACCATCATCTCTCTATTGGCTCTTCAAAGCATATAGCTCCTGGTTGGCCAGAGGTGGGGTAGAAGCAGGCGGTTAATGAAAAAAAAAATGCTCTCCACTATGGGGTGGGGAAGAAAGTTTTTTAGCATTATATCAAGCTATTTATCCTATTGTTATCCTAAAAGGGGGACCTGAATGGGCAAGTGGCTCTCTGTTATTTACAAATGATGTAAAGTGGGCCCCCAGTGATTAAGGTTTGTGGGCAGCCCTCCCCTAGCCCTTTATGGCTAGGATCATAAATCATCCTGTCCTGCCATATCTATTTCTATGCCTAATTAGGGGATTTAAGGGCTGCCCTTGTCCAAGGTACTATTTCCTACTCTTACCTTAAGGGGCTTTGTGCCACTTGCCCTTACCACCAATTGTGACCTGAGGTATGTGGTGGAGCCCCATGATGAAGAGAATGGGATGGGCGAAAACACACCACCACTCAAGGCCAATCAGAGCAGTGGCCAAAAATTCCCATCCAGCTCTGACACAACCAGCTAATCTCATTCTTCTCAAGGGAAGGGATGGTGGGTGAAGGGCTGGGAAACAAAGAGGCTGTTGATCTCTTTGCTAGCCTTTATGTGGGGCTTTGCTGGGAGGTCAGGTAGCCCAGCGGTTAGCAGCTGACCAATCACCCAGGCCAGTGCATCTTCTTTGTGCGGGTCTACAAAAATGCCCCTCCCAGCATGGGGTTGGTTGGAGCCCTCATTCTGCATGCTCACTAAGCAACAAAATATTGGAGGCAGGGTACAATTTGGCAGGGAGAGGCAATAATTCCCTCCCATCATTAATGCAAATTTAATAAAATTCCTTTACATTCCCAAGAAGGATAAATCATGCCAGTGATAAAAGCCAAGAATTACAGAGATATGTTTTTGTTTGTAGATTGCTGAAAATGTAAATTTCTTCTTGAATAGAATGTAAAGGACTTGAGAATGAAAGTGGAAAGGGCAAAGTGAAACAGAATGACTTCTCCTTTCCTGCCACTGCAAACCCCACCACAAAGTGTCTAGAGCAGTGTTGGCGAACCTATGGCATGGGTGCCAAAGCTGGCACTCGGAGCCCTTTCTGTGGGCACCCAACATCGCCCCTCCACAGCCACCTGTATTCATGTTGAATTGCTGTATTGGCACTTTGCGAAAAATTAGTGGGTTCTGAATCACAGTTGGGCACTCGGTCTCTAAACGGTTTGCCATCACTGCTCTAGAGGAGCAGTTGTCAAAGCGAGGTCAGGCTGTGGCCACAGGCATACAGAGCAGCAGATGTTGCAGCTGCCATGTCATATACAAATCAAAGGGAGGGGGCAGGAACAGACATGGAAGTGCTGAGTTTCCAGAGGATAATCTGTAACTGGGAACAAGTCTCACACTGGGAAGCCCTGAATAAGACACAGAGCATGTTCAATGTGCACACTGAAATTAATTAAGAAAAAAAAACAGAACAAAGAAGCTGGCTGGATAGCTCAGGCAGATCTGGCTATAGAGACAGAGGTTGCAATTTCAATGACCCACTAAGCCCCATAGAAGATGAGCCAGGCTGTGTGGCCATGGGCAAGCTGCACAGCCCTGGGTTGCCCCCTGAAGAAACCACTTCTGATTAAGGTTTGCCATAGGCGAGAGCTGAGATGAATGCACGCGGCTTTTATTATTACAGAATGAAGAAGCATGAAAGACTTTAAAGCGAGTAGGAAACCCAAAAAGTATACAGTTGTTTATAGATCCTATGGCAGGAGTCTCTGGAAAGGTGGCCTTTCAGGCGCTATGGAATGATAATAATCCCACTTTGCAGACACTGTTTTTCACTAACTAAGGAGAGGAAAGAAAATGGTTGAGCCAGCCGTTTCTACTCATTTATTGATCTTCAGGTTCAAAAGCTGTTCAGCTTTCAGAGGGTCCAGAGAAACTGGGAAAGCTTTGCCAATACATCTGAGTAGCTTAACATCTTAGCGGAAGCAATTGAGACAGGAGCATAAACATGTTTAACAGGAACACTGCGCTTTGTTGCTTAAGTTCCTGTGTCTGAAAGGTGTCAAAAGCAATGTTCAGCCAACAGACACAAAAGCCCAATGACTCAACAAAGACATGGAAGATGCCAAGCTTTTTGCTGATACTTTCTTGTTTTTTATAAGATAAGGAAGCAGAGCGGAAACTAGGAGAGAGGCAAATGAACCACCAGCAGAGAAGTTGTCCAATTACACAGAAAAATGAATCTCCAGGCTGGGTTGATCTCTTCTTTTATGAGATAAGATTGTTCAGTGATTCAATGTTCTTGTTGACTTTCATAATTATAGAGCTGGATGCCTAGGATGGGACACATATACTTCTTCATTAAATCCTCAAAAGCATGTTGAAATGTCTTAACACAATTGGTCCTGTTATATTTCTTTCTTTTCTTTCAGATTGTTATATGTAATATAACAGCATGGCTATTAGAGGAACTCATCCTATTTACATTTCTTCAAACCCCCCTCCCCCGTTTTGCACAAAATCACAGCAGGTACAATACAGAGACGGTCCCGGTTTTGCTATTTTTACATCTAATGATAAAATGACTGTTTTGCTTTTGATGTTAAAAATGGAAGAACCAGTTCCCACGTTTAGCTGCATTCATAATCCGCCATCCCTTTGTACATCAAGAGAACATCCTTTTAATTATACATCTCATTAATGCCCACAATCCATCAAACAGACTCTGCCAATCACACAAAGAGGGTACAGTCAGCTACAAAAGCATGCCAGATTAACCAGTTGCAAACAAGGACATGCTTGTGACGTAGTAGCTAAATCTGTATTTACAGTACTTATGCTATAGTTGAGCATCAGCCTTATCTGGACAGTCAGCAGAAAAAGGAACATTCTGACTATGTTTGAATGAGTGTGATGATGTGCAATCCTGTGTTGACCTACATCAAGCAAAAGCAGTTCAACGGATAATGTTCAGTAAATGAGCAAAAGCATTTTACCCCGTCTGTAACATTGGAACCAAAGGCCCTCTAAAGTTCAAGTTAACCTTGAAAAGAACTGTTTGTTTGTTTGTCAAACAAAAACTGCCATGGAAAGTTTGATTTTTAGTGGAGGAAGGCTAGCAAGTTTTTAACACGCCCTCTTCCAGATGTTCTTCTGTCAAAATATCTTCCTCCATTTCTTTCCCTTCCTTGCTGCTCCACAAAGGAAAAATACAGGTATTTGGGGTATTTGGGGATTTGGTGAAATCAAATGCCATTGCCTCTAAAGATGTCATAAAACAGAAACAGCCCCACCACTGCCCTTTTTTTTCCAGAAGGGAAAAAAGGAACATGATTTCTTGCTGAAGGTTTTTTGAAAAACAACTATTTTAAAAAGCCCACAGTGATATGTATTAGTTGCTTGTGCAAGGGAGACCTGTTGATGTGACCTTGTGAACCGAATCCCTAAGAAAATAAAAATGTTGCCAAAGATACAGGGATTGGACATGGAAGGCAAAAGCTAAACATACCAAACAAGGGACATGAGAACAAGTCCGTCTTTTTAAAGCAGCTGTGGCCTCATCATCCAGTGCAAACGTTCAGTGTGAGGGGGCTGGGTTAACTCTTTGGTACCAAACGAAAAATCCACACACACACACACACACACACACACAGAGAGAGAGAGAGAGAGAGAGAGAGAGAGAGAGAGAGAGAGATGGTGGGTGGGGTGGGGTGGGGAAATACGGGCTGTGTCTGTTTCTGTGAAGATTCTCAGTCATCCAGTGAGGGTATCTGGAAGATGAATCTGGCAACTGGACTTCTTTTCTTGTGAGATCAAAACATTTCACTACTCAGGCTGATGAAGCTGCTTAGATGAGTAGTGAAATGTTCCAATCCCACAAGAAAAAAAATCCAGTTGCCATGACTCAACTTCCAGATACAGTGCCTGCAGTTGTGTGTCCTATAGCTACTAAAATGCAAAGCAGCTTTCAGTGGGATTCCACACTTTCCATTAAAATAGTGCAAGAGAAATATTTAAGGCTTCCCCCTCAGCTTGCACCAAGATCCCAGTCTGTATCCACTCCTTCTCCAGCTTGTCTTTGTAAAAATATTAAAGATAAGGCTTCTCCATGGGTTTATCCAGTGTGGCCCAGAGACAAGATTTTCTGGTGACAGGAGATGAGAAGAAAAACAGCAAGCTTAAAAGCATGTGTGTGGTATTACGATCTGAGAAACAGTGTTTATTAATGTTACTCCAGATTTAATAAAATGTCTCCTATTATTTACCAGACATTATTCTGTTCCTTTGAAAAATAAAGTTGTTGACAGTGGCTCTTCTCCAGTTCCCCCTCACTGGGAGCGAGTTTTAAATCTGCCGTGAGACTACAAATGTTTGTTCCTAGCTCGTTCTTTGATGTTTCCAGGGTACTTAGGTGCTTTCCTTCTAGAAAGGGCCATGTCCTGCAATTTGTATCAGACCTCCTTGTCTGGTGTCCCTGTGATCTTGGACAAGGTTGAATCATTATTATCTACAAAGGACCCATCTGGGATCAGTATTTTCCTATTAACCTCTCTGTCAAAATAGCATGTTTGGATTTGTTGTAGTTGCCTAATCCTTCTCTATTGCTCATTTAGTGCATGACTCAAAGGCCACAAACACAGAAGAATGAGGTGGCCCTCAAAACAACTCTACAGGATGTCGCAGAAAAATGTCTGCAGATTCTGTGGCCTGTTCAAAATTTACACTGTGGAACTCCAACAGCAGACTCTGCAGTGGTGTCCGACAAACTGCCCATTATCTGCTTGGTCATGTGTGATCAGCACCTCAACAGACCACCATGGCTGATTCTACAGTTGGAAACCTGCATGCATACAGATCAGGATACTGGCCTGTATGGTTTACTCCTGAAACGGAATCCACACAGAAATCTCAGTCCACTATTTTTTTTTTGATTGATATTAACTCTGCATAAGATTTGATTTGAGCTGACAGATAATGATTTGATCTTTTTTCTTCAAGGGAAGTCTGATTCTTATCCTTTTATTCCCGATCCATTTCCTTCTCTGTAGCTAGTTAGATATTGCTCATCGAGTAAATTATTCAGCTAATGACTCTAGTATTCAATAAATAATTTATTGGCAGTTTCTTCCACTATTTTTTTTTTTACAAAAAAACTATTATTATTCCTTGACTTCCTGGCAATGGCAGGGGTCCAATCAGTGAACTTTGTATCTTCGGTAAGTCCATCTCTTATTCTTCTTGACAGCTCATGTATTACCTATCAGATACAGTATCTTGATAAATTTAGCTGTTCATTTCCCCGGTTTTGTCTCCTTCCACTTCATCATCACCCCCCCCTCAACATTAATTTCTTCAAATGAGACACTTAAGAGAAAATTGGACAGCCATCTATCAGATCTTCTTTGATTTGGATTCCTGCATTGAGCAGGGGGGCGGGGCTCAACAGTCTTATAGTCCCCTTGCAACTTAATTATTCTATGAATCTATGATTATGTAAAATGATTTTTCAACAAAACTCTAAGGTTCAGGAGTCAGACTTTTGATATTTGGAAAGGTTACCTTTCTCAATTTCAACTGCTGAATTCCACCTCCCCCCCCCCGTGTGTCCTGTTTTATAGACCAATAAAATAATATTTCCATGTTCTTACAGATGTCATAGTCCCACTACAGATTATTAGCACCTATAAAGAAGATTTGCAAGATTGGCTTTTCCTCATCAGCTGCAATGTTCACATTTCTTCCTCCTACATGGTTCCTTTAGAATATGATTCAGAGAAGCACATGATTGATGATGAACATTTTGATGTGCGACATCCATGTACTTTGGCTTTTTATGCTTTTATATATCCAAGGAGCTCTGCATAACTGGTGCTTGAGTTAGTTAAAATTTCTGTCCTCTGATATGGCAAGAAGAGGCAAAAAGGGGGGAGGAGAGATTGGAAGTGGGACACAATAGATGCAAATACATGTTTGTTTGTATGTGATCTCTTTTCAGGACTTAATACTGTACCATCATCAGGGATCTGAATTATCTACATGAAATGAAAATATTCCTACTGTATTTTGCTCTCCTCTGACACTCACACCACTCCTCCTACTAATCCACTAAGTTTGCCCTCTGCATTATCTGTTTGTTTATTTTATGCATTACATTTATATCCTGCCCTTTTAGTGCCCAAGCAGTATTCTGGGTGGCTAACAGAATTTTATGGATTTGAAAAACTCAAGGCCAAGGAGAATCCATTTCCTTTTAGGTCTCCCTCTTAGTCTATTGTCCTCTACTTTTCTTAACATTGTTGCCATTTCCAGCAAATCTTGTGTTCTCATGAAGTATCAGAAGTATGCAATAGAAATGGGCATGACTTAGCGGAATTCCCGTTTCCATTTCCGTTCCTCGTTTCCGTTACGTAACGGAAAAGGAAACGACAATTACTCCACCAGAACTCGAACTCGAACCGACGAAGGAATAATTGGGTCTGATTTGTCGTGTTGTCATTCCTGGCATCGCGGCGATTGCGCGATGCCAAGCGGCACAGAAAAAAGTTTTTAAAAGTAAAAAAAAAAAACGATTCCCGGCCAAAAAAGCAGGCAAAAATATGCCTGCCTCTGAGAGTGCACCTACCAGAGGGGTGGTTTCAGGGGGGGTCCCCGGTCTCCCCCCTCTCCTCCTGTCCTTCCTGGGCTGCTCTGGTGGCGGGCAATGGCATCCTCGTTGTCCCGCCAAAGTCACCGCCTCGCCGGCTTGCCGCCATTCAAGCAGCACAGAAAAAAAGTTTTTAAAAGTAAAAAAAAACCCGATTCCCGGCCAAAAAAGCAGGCGAAAATATGCCTGCCTCTGAGAGTGCACCTACCAGAGGAGTGGTTTCTGGGGGGGGGTGTCCCCGGCCTCCCCCCCTCTCCTGTCCTGGGCTGCTCTGGTGGGGGGCATCCTCGTTGTCTCGCCAACTCGCATGCCATGCAGAATCCAAAATGGGGCGACCGCAATTTATTTTGAATTTGTGGTCCAAAAACAAACCAAAGCACCCAGAAACATGCGAAAATTGCTGCTGCCTGCTACTATTTTAAAACTGCCAGATTTTTTACAGTAGCAGCAGTGGGTTTTTCTTGCAACAAAATGTCCTCCTCTCCATTGATTTTATTTTATTTTATTTATATTTTTTACACCTGTGCAATGATGGGCTGGCCATGGGAGTGGACCATGCAAATTTTTGGAGCCATTCCACCAATCGCATGGCCACTTGGCCACTGAGACTTCTGGGATGTGCCAAAAAGCCCACTAACCCTGCCCTAGCCCTAACCCTAACCCTAACCCTTACCCATACGCCACAGTAAACTGTCCTTCTTAGTGGGTCAGAGAGGCACCCAGAGGTGCACCCCACTACTCACCCTAATCTCACCTGTAACTAGCCTAACCCTAGTCCTTGCGCTAACCCTAAGCCAGATCTGTGTACTTGCCTTGCACACGCAAGTACGCTTCCCTTCTTAGTGAGACACAGAGAGCCCGCATTCTCTGACTGACTACTGCAGTGGAGGCACCCCAAAGAGGGGTGCCTCTGCCAGTCCACTGCTGCAAGCAAGTGTGCAACTTGGTATGCATATCCATATGGCTATGCATGCCCTTTTGTAGCGGGAGAGGAGAGGAGGCACCCATGAGGTGCCTCCAGGAGCCTGCTTTCCCTTCCTTCCTAGCGGGTGAGGAGAGGAGGCACCCACCCACCCCAGAGAGGTGCCTCCAGGAGCCCACTTTCCCTTCATAGCGGGCCAGAGGAGGCACCCACCCCACAGAGGTGCCTCCAGGAGCCCGCTACCCCCCCTAAACCAGTACTAACGACAGATGAAAAAACGAAAAGTGAAACAACAAATTTTTGAAAAATTTCGCAAAAAACGGAAACGAGCCTAAACGGACCCGTCCCGAAAAACGACAACTCAAAAAAAAAATTTCCTGGTCGTGCCCATCTCTAGTATGCAATCAGGCAATTTAGCTTTTAGTGAGAGTTCAGATAATAGAGACATATGCCCTTGAGCAGCTAAGCTGACTCCTGGAAGTAAAGCTGGGCCATTGTCTCTAAAGATAGCAGCAGTGGAGGACAAAGAGATAGAGGTAGCAGGACCAGGCAGGCGGTGGTGGAGGCAGTGGGAAGGGGGTGCGCAAGTGGTTGGCAGGGTGGAGGCATTAGGTCTCCCCAAGGCATGAACCATTAAAAAAATAAACCATGAACCGGTTCATATGTCCAGGGTTAATTGGTGTATGGGTAGCCAAGAACCACCCTGATTAGTCATTACATGTATTCCACTTCATGCCCATCTCTAATCACTGGTCTAGATTTCTAGAAGTGCCACCCAAGGTGGCCCTCAGCCTTCTTTTCTCAAGGCTAAGCATCCACAGTTCTTTCAGTATTTCCTTATAGGGCTTGGTTTCCAGTACCCTGGTCATCCTTGTTGCCCTCTTCCGAACTTGCTCCAGTTTGTTGGAATCATTTGTAAAGTGTGGTGTTCAGAAGTGGACATCATTCTGTAACCAACTATAATCACCTGTCCTTTCTTCTACCCAGCTTTGCCTTCATAATGCCAGCCCTGCAATTGTTTGCTATATCTCTGTACACTTTTTTTGTGCTTTTGTTTTGTTTTCAGGTCTCCCTGAGCTTTTTCTGGAGCTGCATTTGTCTTTTTTGCTGTCTTCCATCTTTTTTATTGTTTGTAGTTGCACCTTTATAATGTCTTTTTCCTTTTAGGATTTCCTACCATCTGACCTTACCAACAATTGTTCTGAGTATATTAAATTTTGCTTTCCTAAAGTACAGTGTATGTGTGGCTACACTTTGCTTTTGCTTCTTTTGAAATCATGAAATCGCGTACTCAGTGGTCAATTTCAGCAAGAGTTCCTCTTCCACCAAGTCATCTCTATTGGTTAGGATCAAGTCCAAGATAGCTACTCCTCTGGTTTGTTCCTTCACTTATTGTAGGGATTTCTTGGAAGGCCCATATTTTGTTTGGCAGAATTTGTCTCTCAACAGGTATTGGGATAACTGAAATTTCCCAGTACTTCATGTGGGTAAAATTACTGTATTCTTGTTGTTTACTGGTTCCCTCCATCTAGCATTGTGATCTGTCTCCTTCTGTGTCTTCTTGGATCTTTTCTTATTTGCCTTTTTTTGCCTTTCTGGAGTTTGTGGGTGTGGTGTTTCCCATTTCTTTTCATGGTTATTTCTGCTGCCCCTGCTTCATCTGATGGAGTCAAAGAGGAAAAGGAAGGAAAAGACATCAAGTGGAAAGAAGGAATGAAATATCCTCATATTCTAGTTGTTTGAGTTGGGGGAAATTTCGCTATATTTTTTTCCTTTTACCTGCTTAATTTGAAGAGGACTTTTTTTAAAAAAAATATGCTCTTTTCCTTATGTGTGTACATGAACATGCATGCACTTTCATTGTTCAACCGATTTTTAAAATACATATATTATTTGGTTAATTTACTGTTATTTATTTTACTAAAAGGGTCACTTTTGGTGGATTTTTCTGGGACTGTTGTTCTTGTTTTCTTTGGCGTGTGCCTGAGTAGCTGGCTGCTTCCTTGACTTTATTTATTTATTTATTTATTTATTTATTTATTTATTTATTGGTGCTGCCCAGGCCTTGAGGGTCTGTAGTGTTTTGATGAGTATGACTAAATTCATTGTTTTATCTTTTCTAAATTTTGTTGCCTTCCTGCCTTTTGAATTGATTATTTGCTGAGCAATTATTTTTCTGTGTGTGCAGAGTTTATAATGGTGCAGCATCTTGACTGGCAGAGCTTATCAGATGTGGGTGGGCATTGTCAGATGTTTTCTTTATAAACTGAATAGGCTTGATTATTATGTTTTCTTTCTCATATACTGTTGAATGCTTTTGGAATAAATTGATTCTTTGTTGCCTTGCCTCTGCTTTTTGGTCAAGTTTTTAAGGGATAAATAGGCCTTTTTGAGTGCCAAAATAGAAATTCATGCCCAACAAAGATCCAGTACTCAAGAAAAACAAGAAACATAAAAGGCACTCATGAAAGAACACAAAATTAAATAAATAAAAATATTTTATTGTGTTCATCCCTACGTAAGACGCAGCACAAGGAGTTCAGGAAGATAATGAAAATCTAACCAAATACTAGCAATCAGTTGTCAAGTAAAGCCTATCAGCATAAGCCTACCATACATACATACATACATACATACATACATACATACATACATACAT
>JAHTLZ010003399.1:2732067-2749253 GCA_023846285.1 Phrynocephalus versicolor
ATACATACATACATACATACATACATACATACATACATACATACATATTCTATCTGGGTCCCATGTATCAACACAGAAATGAACCAACTTTGACCTCCACAGGTCTTCAACTATATTGTGCCATTGGGTTTTTTTTCAGGGATTTCTGGCAATTCTTTAGATAATTCTTGGAGTTCTGCCAAAGGGTAGCTGATTCTGTGATGAAGCATATCCCTCTAAGCAATATTCAAAAATGGTAGAGAAGGGCTGGGTGGTAATGGGAAGTTTTTATGCAATTTTTTTGCTAAATTTCATAAAGCTTACATTTCCATAGAACATAAACCAAACAATATATTATTATTTTGAAACTTAGAGGTGTTTCCTATAATTTGACTGTGGAATGTGTTTCTTTAACTTTATATAATTATAATCAATTTTGAATGGAAAGCTGAACCTGTAATTCCATGCTTGTTTACTTGGCAGTGGGCTCTACTCCATAATTCTATGTATGGCAATTATACATTCTATTATTGAGTAAAATGGAGGGTGTGCTGATATAAATATTTTTTTAATTTTTAAAAATAATTTTATAAAGAAATACATATGAAGTTCTAATAAGAACACACCAGCCAAAGAAGAATATGTACTGACAGTAAATAAATGTGTCAAAGAAAAAGATACATAAATTGCATTATTTGCATTAGGCATCTCTGTAAAAATAAATTGTTTCAGGATTCCCTCTTCCCCTTCTCCAAGGAGTACACCTGAAAACTATGTCAAGCTGAGGTAACAAATGATGAATTTTAGGAAGCTTATTTAAAATGAACGGTAACAAGTCAGTGGGATCAGATCAGTTTAACAGAGGGATCTTTTAAAACCTTGAAACATAACTTTTGAATGAAAATGTACCGTTTTCACCCCAAATTTAGTCTCATGCAAGAAGAATAGACTACAGTGCGCCCAATATAATATAATATAATACTACATTTGTGGAGGGACTAATCCAGGATGATATTCAGGAAATTAACAAATACAAACATATATAAAATAATAATAATAATAATAATAATAATAATTAATAATAATAATAATAATAATAATAATAATAATAATAATAATAATAATATATATATATATATATAATATATATATATAAAATGAATATATATAAAATATATATAAAATAAGATAGAGACTCATTGGTATATCCTCCATCCCTTGTAAAATCATAGAAACCACAAATGTTGCTAGAATGGTCACTAGGCCATCTTATAAAAGCCCTGAATGAACCAATGAACCAATTTGTGGTTTGCTTGGAAAAAATCCATACATTTGTTATTCATGGACTTCCATGAATCAACACAAACTGCCATTTTGCTGGTTCATGCCCATCTCTAGTCACAACACAGCAAGTAATGGCACGGTGGCTGTTCACTATTGGGTGGTAGTATAGTATAGGACAGCCCCGCTGCACGACACAGCATGACATAGCATACTGTGGTAGAATCCCTGACAAAACATGCCAGAATTTGTCAACCGAACTCTCCCAATTCTCCCTTTCTATCACCCGGAGTATTTTCACAGAACAGCAGTTGAAAGTTACACACCCCAGCACACATGCATCTGCACCACCATACACCAATTCAATCCCAAGCCTGTACCATGGTCTTTGTTTCGGCTAGCTTCCTGAGAAAGAGCTATTCGATAGGGAAGGCATCAGAACCAACCAGAAGCTGCATGATTCAACCCAGGCTTCAAACTTCATCCAAATCCCATAAGCTCTTTTGTAACAAATCCTTTTCATTTTAAACAAGCAATGAAAAATGCAAACGGCTGGTATCCTGCGGTCTTTTTATTTTTAGAGTAACCATTTTTTTTAAAAAAAAAAATCCCACACCATTTAGCACAATATAATTTCATTTATAATAAATACCACAGCAGCCTAATTTAATAAGTATATCCTTAATCTCTCCTCAACCACATTTTAAGAGGTCTCGCTGTGGGCACCGTAAGAGGAATGCATAATAAATGGTTTGTTGGCTTCCAAAGGTAATACTTTTGCCAAGACAGCTGGAGAAAGCCGCTCAGGTTTATTCAACCTTGTACACAAGCATATTTAACCAAACAGCTGAAGGCCTAATAAAAGATTCACCTAATAGTAATTGATAATTTACCAATATCTTTTAAAAAGTTGTGGTTCAATTTTTAGCTGTCACTAGGTATTATTTTTATTATATGTAAAAAAAAAAAAGAATAGGAAGAGAGAAAAAGATTTACACAAAATAGTGTTTGGTTCGAAGCTAAGGAAAAACTGGTGCTATTGGCTCAGACTGGGAGGGTTGAGTCATCGTTCAGCTCTAAGGGAACTGGTCATGGATAAATGACTCCTACAGTCTAAAAGGAGACCATGGCTGTAGACATAGTGCTATAAACCCAGATAAAGCCAACAGCTGGTGTGAATAAATGTGAATATGCAGAAAACATATTTTGTTGGTTTTCATAAGTGTTCTTTAAAGAATCTCATGAAATGCATGATTTCTGTAACTGGAAAAAAATCAGGCCATTCAATACCCTCCACCTTTAATTGTTCACATATGACATTTCATTATAAAGGATAAAGTGGCATCATTTTGCTTACACTGAGGTTGTATGAATGAAACACTATGCATGAATAAACTTAGCTGGAATGTTTATACTCCATATTAATGGGAGGTCTGGTGTTTGCATTGCCAAGGGATGTGTTAATTGTCATTATGCAAATTTAAATAGGGTGCTGATTGTGACCATTGACTGTATTTCATCAGCCTGCCAGGCTTTGACATAAAGCATGTGCGGTAGCATGTAGCATGACAGATTCCTTTGAAAAAGAATTCCATAATAAAGAACTTGACATTTAGGCAGTGAAAGCTGCTCTAAAACCACTTGGAAGAAATAAATCACTAGGATTGGCTCAGAGACTGGATCTGTCAAAAACCAAGCAAGAATCTGCCAACAAATATGGAAAGCAAAATAATGACCACATACTGAACTGGTGGATAGTTCAGTGGTTTAGGCATCTAGCTATTGAGACAGACATTGGAAGTTCAGTTCCCCACTGTGTCTCCTTTATAGAGGCCGGACTCGATGATCCATAAGTTACCTTTGAGCTCTACAGTCCTAGGATTAGATTAAAGGCTAGAAACGTTCCGTATGCATTCCATTCCCCAAGAAAGGAAATGCTAAGGAGTAAAGTAATGGTAGGACAGCTGCACTGAGTTTTGATTTAAAAAAATGTAGTCCAAGGTGTTGCTACAAAGACTCCTGCAATATATGCCCAATGTTTAAGCTGGATTTTGAAAAACAAGAGGTTCTATAGACTCTATGCTCTATAGACTATAGCAAAGCCGTTATACAAGTGGATCATGAGAAGCTATGACTTATTCTAAAAGAAATGTGTGTGCATTTAGGATGCTTCATTATCCTAAATGCATAACCTCTAGTCTTTTAGGTTATAATATGAAGAAACAGAATTGTTTCACATAGCAAAAAGTGTCAAGCAATGGAGCATTTTATCTTCCAGCATTTCAGTATGTATACAAAACATCATATGGGCAAAGGAATTATATTCAGATGAAGGAGGTGGGTGTTATACATTGTGTGGGAGTTATACATTGCTGGATACCCAAACAAGAGATGAGAAACAATGTGTTAAGATATATTTTGCCATATGCTGTAAGGGTATTGTATCAGAATGGAAGAATTTCTTATGTATGTTGGTATGAAATATTTCTATGGTGCCCTATATCTGAAGACATCCATGTGGGGGGATGCAGCCAGTAAAACAGCTGGGAAGCCCTGGTTTAACATAATCCAAATCAACTCCACAAGTTGAGTATCCAGCTAACGGGGCATACAAATGCTCTGAATGACATTTGATTGATCGTTAAGCATTCTCTTCAGTGTTTTCTTGCTGGATCTCCCACAGAAGGAGGGCTGGGCTGTACCAGCAACATTTGGATCTCTGCAAGGGACTTTAAAAGACAAACAGATGAGTCGTGCTCTGCCTGTAAGGAAAGACATTACATTGCCCACAGCCTTCTGAGAATGCTTCTGTTCCAATCTGTTATTCTAACTACTGTGACCTAATCAGCAAACGCATTAACATCCCATGAAGGCATTTTTGTTAAGCCACAGGATGCTATGCAGTAAGAGACTTGCCTGATGTGGTAAAATCAGTGGCAAAGCACCTGGCACCTGCTGAGTCCACAACTGGCCCCTGAAAATTACTGTGACAGTCAAATAATGTATTCAAGATTCCACTGTGCTGTAACACTTTCAAGGTCAAGCTACACATTACATTAAGTCTCCTTCCTTCCTTCCTTCCTTCCTTCCTTCCTTCCTTCCTTCCTTACTTACTTACTTACTTACTTACTTACTCATTAAAGTCTTCCTATGACTATGGCATCACAGTCATCATCCCAATATTATATGGTCCCCTTTAAGTTATCATTGTGGTCCAAACTACAAGGCAATGGCCCTAGTCAGGCATGAAAGAAACACACAATGCACAAAGCATTAGGAGCAAAACAGACCACAATTTTATTGGTAACAGCTGCCAATAGTACTGGCACTGGGAAAGGAGATGGACCTGCATCTGTCAACTCAACTGCTGAAGGATGCTAAAATCAAGGTAACTGGGGCCAGGAGTTAACCACCTAGGCATTTGCCTCTGTGTAGCCCCATCTGGCACCCATAAAGTGGAGAGTTTGTAGTTTCTTAAGCTAAGACCCTCCATGGCTCTCCACCGCACCCCTTGAAGGGGAATCTCCAGGGAGGGTCAAGCTCTTCCTGATCCTAATTCCCATTTGACCTGATCCATCTGCATGTTTTACAAAGCCTACAAAGCTGCACTGCCTCCTGGGGAGGAAGCAGCTGGCGGCCAATAACCTGGCAGCACCGAGTCAACTGTCCCCTCTGCATGTCAAATATAGACCCACTCTTAAGTGACTGGCTGTTACTGTTTGCTAGAAGAAAGGGTGCTCACCCCCCCAAAAAAAAAAGATTCAGAGGCAAGGGGTTTTCATTGGCACCATGTAATCAGAGGCCCATAAGTTAGTGCAAAAGAAAAAAAATAGAATGGGAAAGAACTTGCTTAATATAAGATATAATATGACTTACGTGGTGACATTAGAAATAGAGGGATTAAAATTTCCACACTTTTCATTTGATATAAACAAACTAAAACATATTCTAAGTAAAATGAAATTTGCATCTGTTTCATAGTATTGATGCAACATAACATGTGATCACATGGAAAAATAAATCACATTTTGGACAGTTTGTGGAACAATCTGGTGCATTCGGTTCCCCCACTATCACATGACATACAACAAATGACAGTCCAGCTTGACCTCTTTGTTTCAGCTGTAGGGTTACTACTTTGGGGGGTCTGGACTGGAGCAGTTCCCAGAGAGATAGGAGTGTTGTTTTAAGAGACATCATTCCCTGCCAAGTGACCCTTTCTGGTACAATCAAACATGGAGCATTCCCAGCATCTAATCAAACTCTAGTTGGCTCAGCAGGCTAGAGTGCTGAAACTGTCAGCTGCAAAGTCGGCAGCTCAGCAGTTTGAATCCCGGGTGCCACACAGTGGGGTGAGCTTCTGCTGTTAACTCCAGCCACTGCCAACCTAGCAGTTTGAGAGAATGTAAAGGAAAGTAGATAAATAGGTACCGCCATAAAAAGCAGGAAGGTAAACAGTGTTCTTTGCACAGGAATGTGTTCAGCCATGCTGGCCACATGGCCGCGGACTTGCACAACACTGGCTCTTTGGCTTGAAAACGGAGATGAGCACCGCCCCTAGAGTCGGACACAATTAGCACACATGTAACTTTTTTTAATGTTCAGCTAAGAAGAAGCTCACAATCTGTGTTTTAGAAAACTATCAAAGCTAGCCACAGTGGATTGGATTCAGAGCATGCCTTTCACAGACGAAAAAGCTGCAACTATTGGAAAGACCCTCCATCCTTCTCAATACACCACAGCCTATCCCATCCAGCAGGATTCTCACACCTTCTCCACCTAGGGAGTGGAGGTTCTACCATGGGAAAAGTGAAGCAAGAAGGTCCTCTTCTGCAATACCCACTGCATGTACCTAAATGTGGATCCATTCCTTTAAATATGGTTGCAACAAATGGGAGGCTGAAACTATCAGACAGAAGGTGTAATCTAGTACTCTAGTACTTTATACAGCAGTGGGTATTTCAAGTATTGTGATTTAAAGATGTGATTGGTGATCCACAACTATTGGTTTTAAGCCTTTCAAAAATATGTGCAAGTCCTAAGTATGGCACGGGTCATTTTTTTCACACTGCCACCTAGGTGAAAAACCCTGGTGATCAATGGCAATGTTTGAGCAAAGTACATTTCAGTGTATTGAGAAGGCATTCTGAATAGTTCTACAACTCAGTACTACTCATGGTTGACATCACATCACTGTCCTAGGCTTTGGCTGCAGCTACACTGCTGAGTGATGCACTTCCATTCCAATTGGAAAGGAAGGAATAGAGGTAGGAATTGATCAGTGTGTGCAGCCTCTTTTTCTTATTCTTAGCAGCTCTGTTAGAAATGCAAACATAAATAATGCAGAACACTGATTTTTGCCAGCTAGATGGCCTGTCCAAAGTGAGCCAGCAGCCAGAAGGGACTTCTGACCTGTGGAATAAACCCTGTTTTCCGTATAGCCACATCAACTGCCATGACCATACAGATCATAACGGAAAATTTGCTTCAGTGCAAAGTAAAAACACAACAACCTAAAGAACTTATAATTGATTTTAGGAGGAAGAAAGATGTACATCTACCATTGTACATAAATGATGAGGAGGTGGAGAGGGTGGGTAGCTTTAAATATCTGGGCACTTACATCTCAGAGGACCTCTCATGGACTGCAAACACCAACATGGTTGTGAAGAAGGCACAGAAGAGGTTGCATTTCCTGAGAATGCTCAGGAAGATGAATTTATCTCAGCATCTACTTCTGTCTTACTATCACAGCACCATAGAGAGTGTCCTAACTTATGGCATGCTATCATGGTATGGGAGCAGCTCTGTAGCAGACAAAAAAGCTCTACAGAGAATAATTAAAATTGCCCAGAATGTTACTGGGCTCCAGCTACCAACCCTGGATGACATCTTCACATCTCGCTGTTTGAGGAAGTCACACAACATTCTGAAAGAAGATACAGAACAATTAAAACTTGGACCACACATCTTCTGAACAGTTTTTATCCCAGAGCTATAATTGCACTTAATAATGAATTTAAGGACCACCAGCAGTGAGCACTTGGACAGTATTACCTAGCCTGTTGTGTAGATGCTTGTTTTTAGGGGGAGTTGGTGGGTGAGGGAGTGATCGGGGATTTTTTTATGTGCGTATGTTGAGGGGATTTTTTTAATGTGTGTGAGAGTGTTCGGGGATTTGTGTGTGTGTGTGTGTGTGTGTGTGTGTTGAATCTGGTCTCTGGGTATCTGAATTTCGTTGTATGTGTACACTATGTTTAAACACACAATGACAATAAATTATTATTATTATTATTATTATTATTATTATTATTATTATTATTATTAAAGATCTCAACTCAGCAGTACATTAATTTAACAGTGTCAAGAGCTCCAGATGGATATCTTGACACTGGGGGAGTGGGCAAACCAGTGGCAAATGAGTTTCAACATTAGCAAGTGCAGACTGATGCATGTTGAG
Source organism: Phrynocephalus versicolor (assembly GCA_023846285.1). Classification (NCBI taxonomy): domain Eukaryota; kingdom Metazoa; phylum Chordata; class Lepidosauria; order Squamata; family Agamidae; genus Phrynocephalus; species Phrynocephalus versicolor. The sequence continues at coordinate 2,739,788 of JAHTLZ010003399.1, forward strand.
GCAAACCAAAAAACAAAACAAAAACACCCAGCTACATTTATAAACTGATGGGGTCAGAACTCTATGCAACAAACCAGGAAAGGGACCTATCCTGGTGGACAGCTCAATGAAGGTGTCAACCCAGTGTGCCGCAGCAGTGAAAAAAGCAAACTATGGTGAGGAGGCCCCTTTTGGAGTATTGTGTACAGTTCTGGTCACCATACCTCCAGAAAGATATTATGGAAATGGAAAAAGTACAGATGAGGGAAACCAGAAGGATTAGGGCACTGGAACACCTCCCTTACCATCTGAGGCTGCAATGGCTGGGCCTCTTCACTCTTGAACAACAGTGCCTAAGAGGTGACCTGATTGAAGTTTATAAGCTCATACACGGTGTGGACAAAGTACATAAGGAAAAACTGTTTTCCCTATTGCACAATACTAGAACTAAGGGGCACTCCATGAAACTTTTGGGTGCTAGATCTCAAACAAATAAGAGAAAGTACTTTTTCACCCAGAGGATCACTGGTCTGTGAAACTCCCTGCCAGAAGAAGTGGTGACAGCTGTCAGCCTTGACAGCTTTAAGAAAAGATTGGTCAAGTTCATGGAGAACAAGGGTATTAATGGCTATCATTATGGACAAGCTCCAGCTTGGAGAGATAGGCAGGATATCTCTCAATACCATTTGCAGGGAATAATAAGCAGGTGAAGACATATTTCAAGCATCTGATTTATATATCCACAGAGCACCCCATAGAAAAGTGCCCTCCTGGAACCTATAGATATCAAAATTACAGAGAAGCTTTCGCTAATAATCCTCTACAATTGTTACTTTGCTGAAGATTGGGTGTCAGAATCCTTTAGCAACTGGCTTAGAAAACAGCCACTCTTCATCAAACATGAAGGGAGGGAATGTAGTTGGGTGTCAGAGGAAGCGTCTCTGTAAGTTTGGTGTCTCTAGGTGCCCTGGGGCCATTTTATAGGCCAATGAATTGAAAAGTCAAAAACTGTAAAAATTAGGGATTTGTTATTGTTGGAGGTACTGATGACTCACATGAATAAGAACTGATGAATTAGCTATTTATGAAATAATGTTGTAATGCAGTTTTTTTATTTATGCTCTTCTCTATTCAGATCCCGTTGATCCAAGATCTTATGCTCTACCTGCACCATGCATCAGAGTGCAATTTAACTTGCAACACTCTCCACTGTGTGGCAGTCCTCTAACTCTTTAAGTATTTCAAAAGAGGTTTTCTGTTTCAGCAAAATGTGATGAGAGCATTCAGTTTCTTTACTATAATTACAATATACATGTGTGTAGTAAGGGGAGTCGGGAATGTAGGTTTGGTATAATCTATACCAGTCAGTGTCTGCATCCTATATTCTGGATGCATTTCAAAATGATAGCATTTCCTTGATAACCAAATTTATACTAAATCATTAAGTTTAATAAAAAAGAACTAGATAGATAATTCAGTGAATTAGGTACCTGGCTTTGGATCCAGCGGTTAGGAGTTTGATTCCCCATTATGCCTCCTGTGAGTAAAGCCAGCCTGTGTAGCCTTGGGCAGGCAACACAGCCCCAGGTGTCCATAGAAGAAGGGAGAGGGGAAACCCTTGTGAGTACTGTACACTGAGAAAACCCCCGGAAGCTTGGCCAGAAGTCAAAATTGACTTGACAACGCACAATTACTGATAATCAAAGAGAACTAAGAGTCCTTACCAAATTGTTCACTTTAAATTCCAATCATAATTTTAAACTGGACTATTGGAAAAAAACTGAAAAGTACTTTCAGCATTATGTTGAGCAACTATCAGCCAAAAACTCATTAAGCCTATCTAGCAGATACCCCCTGATATGAAGTACGTTGTAACTAAGAAATCCCATTCTGGACTACAGCCAATGAATATCGGGTATGAAATGTATATCCCATCTCATATTATATTTCACACCTCATTCTGCAGCTATATGTCTGAAGAAGTGGACATGTCCACGAAACGTTACATTAAAATATGAAAGTGAGTCTTTAAGGTGCCACATGTCTATGTCTTTTGTTTCATTTCATTTTGCTTTTCTTTGATTTTTGTCTGAAATTCATTTCTATGGGACTCCTGTAAGTAGGAGGGTTACAGGCAAACTGATGCCCGATTCTCGTGCTGTTGAATTGCAGTCTGTCTTCAGCATTCTTCACTATTAACAATACTGGATAAGGCTGACTGTGGGTGGGGAGCTGATTCAGCCATCAACAGTAATACAAATATCATTGATCTGCATGCTATACAAGAGATGGACAAACATCAAGACATGAGTTAAAACCTTTTATTTTTCTAACATGGCTCACAGGACTAAATTAATCCAAAAGGTTGGCAGTTTAGGGCAGCAATTAAAATGGTAATTGTATACGTAGGTCATGGAGTTTCTTATTTTCAACCCTGAATGATTCCCAACACAGCACAGCTTCCCAAGGAAGAGTCATTTTGCTTACAAGTCAAAGAGTGACCAGACTATGGCCTCTTTCTCAATTGCTCATTCTACACACAGAGTACCATCATTCATATGAGGGTGTATTTCAAGCATCAGGCTAATAGTATTTTGCTCCACTTTAGGACTGGATTGCATTTGGAAAGTGAAATAAGGTTCTTACCCTGCCAAAACCAATTTTTTCCCCCTGGAGCTCACATGAATGTGAATATTACTGCTCCAAACTCCCTCTCTCACTTAAATTGCCATTTTAAATCAAGCTCCAGTATAAAAGAAGCACTCCTGCTGAATTGATCAGTTCATAATCCTTTTCTTAGTGTAGCAAATAGTAAAAACTTGGTCCAACTTACTTCCTATGAGTCTTCTCTTTTATCTTCTTTCATTCCTTTTTTTAAAAAAATATTTCGCCTTTTTGAAATGATGGAATAACACAATATCATTACCCAATTTCTTCTCTTATTCAAGCCAATGGAAATGTTATGGATCTGGGAAGAATGGGTGAGCTGTTTTATGTTGGTAACAGGCTTTTAATAAATACATTAGGCCACAACTCCATACTCGAGGAGTTCATGATTCATTAATTATTGCAACTGATGGGTCTAGAGTTGCATTTCATTATACTGATATGAAATTTAAAATACCGGTAACTGAATGAAACGAATGCTGCTGAAGTAGCTTGACCGGAAGCTCTGCTAGAGTTTTCTAATATTAATTGGCTCAGTAAATGTTTTGTACTTCGTCCGATTTTTAAAAATGTAGATCACAATTCAGTGTGACAACAAGGAAGCATTTTTAAATCTCTCACTATGTTATAGTCACCTAGTTTTTATTATGCCATTTTGTTATGCCATTCCAAACACATGCACCAAGTAATCTGTATTTCTGGAATTTATGTATAATTTGAATATCATTTTTGAAAAGAGTTCATGATCACTGGGTTGCACAAGAAAGTTTGCTTATATGGAGATACCAACCTCAAAATTTACCAATCCCTAACAATAAATAGGAAGGAAGAGAAGAGAGAAAGAGAGTTAGCTCCAGTTAGAACAGACTCACTGAATTGTTAATCCCAATGAGAATCGGGAAGTTGAGTCATGGCAACTGGACTTCTTTTCTTGAGAGATTGAAACTTTTTGACTTCTTTTCTTGAGAGATTGAAACTTTTTGTCAGCTTCAGACTGACAAAGCTGTTTGGATGAACAGCGAAACGTTTCAGTCTCTCAAGAAAAGAAGTCCAGTTGCCATGACTCAACTTCCAGATAAACAACAGTGAAACGTTTCAGTCTCTCAAGATAAGACGTCCAGTTGCCATGATTCAACTTCCAGATAAACTCACCTGGATGACTGAGAATCTTCATAGACATATCCCAATGAGAATAGACCCAATGAATTAATGAATCAGATTTTAGTCATCAACGTTGATTCAATGGTTGAAATTCTGTTGCTTCAGCTATTAATTTGCAGTTAGAGTTATACCATTGAATCAGTGGAATTTAGAAAGGGGTTGACTCATTAAATCCCCAGTGATTCAGTAGACCTACTGTAGCAGTGAGTCATTGTATCATAGGATTTCAACCAACAGATCTAGTATACCTAGTTCAAACCAATTAGACTTATTGCCTAGATTCCCACAAGAACCTCACCTCAGAAGGCTTCAAAGGCTTAAGTATAAAAAAAGGAAACATTATAAAACTTTAGTCAATCCATTTAATTAAATATATGAACAGATGGCTTAGCACTGATATCTTTGTATTACACAACAGCAAATATATATTCAGTGATTTGAAGCATCCTGAAGGATATTCTGTTATGCAATAACTGAGTTTTGAAATTGGGAGGCTTGCATGTTCCAAGAAACATTTTTATTATATGGACGGGGAGGCCTTGTACAGATATGATGTCATTTCTTGTTTAATAGACCAGAATCATATTGCTTTGTGCTGCACTAGCCTATGGCCAGCACCTTATCAAATTCTGTAGTTTTCTTTCTGTGCAGCATTCTGAGCAATACATTCTTTCTTTTAATTGTTAATTCCACATGGAGTTATGAACTTTACTGTATTGTCACTGGTTTATGGAAACCAAATGCAAGATTTAATCAACAGCTCTGAGCATTTTAGAGGTATCATATGGTTGCATATTTCCAACAATCTATCCTGAACACACAGATTCTCCATTATGTTCACACAGGCTCTCCAACCCCTAAGAAGCTAGCTTATATTGAATCAAGCCACTGGCCTGTCTAGCCAAAATTGGCAGCTCAGATTGGAACCGGGTTTTTAGGGTTTCAGGCTGAATTCTTGCCATCTCCACTTGAGGATCCCTGGTGATCACTTTAAAGCACTACCAAGAACCATTCATGATTCTCACATTCAGCACATTTGGCACACTTTGGTGGTACCACCCATGTCGTGTTCTGTATTTTTGCTAAACGAGGCGATGGGGTAGAATGGGTTTTGCTTTTGTATGCATATTATTTCAATTATGTCTGTAAAGTTATGTTTCTTTGTTGGAGACTGCCCCAGATTAGTGCCTTGTCCACTAGGTATAAGTGTTTTTTCTTTAAATCTATTGAATCACTTCTATTTTTATTTTACTAGATGAGGAATGAACCACATATTCCACTGGTCCAAACACTGGACTTCACATTGAAGCAATTGCATCTTCGACTATTTAAGATACAGGAACATAACATGTCATATTTCAACTTTTAAAAGTAGCTGGATAATCATTTGTATGTTGTTAAACTGCCTTCGACTGCCAATGAGGAATTCCCTGTAAGATATATCCATGAACAATCACCAATATTGTAAACCTCCCAGAGTAACTTTTGGCTAGAGGGTAAAGGGTATATAAATCAAATAAATAAATAAATAAATAAACCATCAAGCAAACACACTCCAGGTAGTACAGCTGAGGCAGGCACTGCTTTAGTCTAGATAATTTATTCTAAAATATTATCTTTAGAGGACTGCACCCCATTTCCTCAGAATATGTCTGAGGAAATGGATTATAACACACAAAATCTATTTGTCTTTAAGGCACTACAATGTTATCTATTTTTGTTTCATTGTTTTCACAGTTGCGGAAATAGACTACCAAGTCTGCCTCCTTAAAAATTCCAATTTATGAAATGATTGTTTCAATTAATGTATTATTAAGCAGCAATCTTGACATTCCTGCTCTTCCTGGTTCACACATGACTTGGGGATATGCATGTGAACTAGAGATGGGCACGAAACAAAAATATAGTGTTTAATTTCATTTTTGTTTCATTTCAGACTTAATTTCCTTTTGTGTCATTAATAACAGATTTTTAAAAAAATTTCATCATGAAACGAAACACTTCGTAAGGCTAAAAATAATGGGGAGCTTTCCTTTTTTTTATTCAACAGGGAGCCCACTGCCCTAAATCAAAGACCCTCAAATCTTCCAATCAATTTGCTTTCAGTCAAAGAACCCTCTATAAACAAGTTAGAAACCTAATAGCTAGCTCCTCCACGGAGAGATCAGGAGATATACTCAACAGCTAATCAGTGCAGCAAGGGAAGTAAAGAAAATATTTTTAAAAATTAATAACTTCCACCATCCTACTTAAAAAGGAAAGGAAAACAATCAATTTAAATATGTCTGTGAAGATTCTCAGTCATCCAGGTTCGTTTATCTGGGAGTTGAGTCATGGCTACTGGACTTCTTTTTGAGAGATAGAAACGTTTCGCTGTTCATCCGAACAGCTTCATCAATTTAAATCAACTTGCAGACACAGCTGGTGAAGGGAACACCTCAGCTCCTGGGTTGGCTACCTTCAGGCAGATCAAGATCAGAGATAAGCTATCTCAACAGCTGAGGCACAGAAAAAAGTGAAAACAAATCAATCAGTTTAAACAAATAAACCTCCTGTTTTCAAGACAGCTGGATCAAGAGGCTAGGATTAATCATTTCATTTCTGAAACAAAAAATGGTGTTTCATTTCATTTCTTGACAACACGCTGTTTGCTGCTTTGTTTAATAAGGTTTTGTAAGCTTACAAAATGAAGACACAGTGTGTTGTTTTTCATAAGATGCCCATCCCTAATGTGGACAAACTAAAAGCAGACTTTAACCATGGAAAAGAGCCACCTGATGTGTTTTCACTTCAGTGTTTACCTAACTCTAAAGTTATTTGTTATGCAGAGTCCGAATTCATTTTGTAAGCCAATATTTGGAATATGCTCTTAGAGCCAAAGACACTTAGTTTTCATTGTATTAGAAATCCCTGTCGACCACAACATTTTGTTTGGCAAGATAAGGAAGGGCATAGTAATACAAATTTTCTCAGGGATCTTAATTAATAAAAAAAAACTATTAGTTATATCACAGCTTGGTAATTGTTTTAGCCCTGGAGTACAGACCATTAACATCATTTTTAAAAGCTCTCCTAATATCCTTATAAGCAGCTATTCTTGTACTCCAATTGCTTTTAAATCTCCTGAGAGTGGGGTGTAATATTTGACTGTTCCAGTTCATAGCTTTCACCACTCCGAGGACATACATCTATTTTCGAGTTGTTAATTTGCTGTGGTAGTCAATACTCGTCCTTTTTTCACCATAGAGACACGCTCTTTTGCTGTCTTACGGCTGATTGTGGATTCTGTATGATTTACATACACAAATGTTGTCAGTGCTACACGGTGCCATGGATCTGCAGTTTATCCTTCTGTGGATTATTTCTCCTTCTCCCCCATTAAAGTTAAGTGACAAAGATGGAAAGCCAGTGGTAAGTTTGACAGATAGACTCAAACTCAGAGACAGAATATTGAAAATGAAAAATTCATAGCAAAGGTCCTCATACATCTGCGTTTTAAGAAAGCTAGCATGATTTCTACATCTTCATGATTTCTACACCTTGAGTTGATCTTTCAGGATGGAAGGAGACCACACTTACCAATATCAATAGGCATTTTTTATTTTGTTTTTTGTTTTACAAGCAGATTAATAAATAAATAAAGCAGAGTTTCTAAGTAAAGTGTGGGACATCGTTCTCTTAGGCTTTCTGAAAAGGGAACACAATCATAACCTTAGAAAGCATGGACTTATCTTAGCCAGCTTCTTCCCAAGATAAGATGTGCGGGCTTATGTGTACTGGTGCCACATATGCTATGAAGTGCACATCCTCCTCATAGCCCCTGACCTTAATAATTCTGTAGAGTTATTTTGCCAGTCTTCATCTTTGAATTTGAAGAGATACAAGCAAGAAACCACATTCTCATTGTTCTGGCATTAAACAGGATATTAACAGTACACAAATAAAGAGGTATGGGAGGGTCACATCCCAGCATATTACGGCTTTACCCCTCAATTTCAACAAGTCCATGTTGATTGGCAAGGTCTGGGCATCTGTGACAAAGTCACAACTAAACTGAAAGCATGCAAAGAACAAGGGCCAGTGCTTCTTGTTCCATGACCTTACTCATGAATTTGCATATCCTGCTGGGAGGTCACCTCCTTACCCCTGTGGTGTTTACCTAAAAGTCTGAGCACTTTCTCAGTATAGACGTGAGCAATGGACCAAAGGTTTAGACATCAGTCTTTCTTAAAGAACTCAACTGTTTCTTCATTTCAGTTATAGGCCAGAATCCTGTTTCCACCACTCTTTGCACACAAGGCTGATGATGTCATCAACCACACACTTTAATTTTTTTTAACTAAAGTTTCCTATTCACTTCCACACACCAATCCAAACTTCACTAGGAATTCTGTTCAACTTGGGGAAGCCTTTGGGAGCCTCAGGATGGAGGAGAAGAAAAATCTTGTCTGAAAATCTTGGATGCCCAAGATTATGGTCATAGTCACCAATGTTATATGACCAGAGAAGACATTTCCCATATTAATATAAAATATTTAAATGCTTCCTAAGACCTAGATCTTAATGAGCCATTGATGACTATTTACAAAGATTCCAAGATTCCGAGTGTAGTGTACTAGGACTCTGGAAAACAGGGTTCAAATCCACAGTTGCCCATGGAAATTCACTGGGGGCGTGGGACTGATAAAACCACTCCTTAAATATCTCAATTGCCTTGAAAGCCGTATTAGGGTCACTATTAGTCATTCCAACAAGACACCACAGAAGAACAACACCACAATATGTCTGCTTTGAGTTATTTGTCATGGCTTTCTCTTATTCTTTAGAATGTCAATTCCGTTTTACACATTATATATATTCTTCTCCATATTATAGCTAGTGTTCCATTCAATTCCTCCCTCCTTCCCTCTCCCTGGCCTCTGCATGTTTCATCTAATTTTCCCCACTGTGGTTTATTGCTAAATGCCACAGTCACACTTCAATACTGTATTTCAGCTGGGTGGTACAAAGCTGAAGTTGCTTGGTTTATAGACCATGAAATTTTGATGAGGTATAGCTAATTTTGCATGAAGATCAAGAAGCTGGGGTAGTTAAAGTCATTCTTAGAGATGGCTTCCTCAGTTAGGACCTCCTCAAGTTGAACATGTTTCTTGACAGAGGCTATTTTTAATTACACTAAGTATATTGTCCTTTCAAATGTCTTCTACACGTCAATGTCTGCACATACAGCTGTATCTGTCTCACCTCTATTTCTATAATTTCATTACATTTCCATTTTGACTTCACATATTTTTCAACTTGATATTTCAGACACATCACCCAGACAGAAATGTTGTATTCTGATGACCTATATGAGGATAATGTATTAAATATTACCCTTCTGTTCAGCTCATCTTGTGATAAATGATTTCTGACAAAGATGTGCTTTGTTCTTAACATTTCAGATTAATTTTAGCATTTGCATGTAGTAAATTACCTATTGCAAGGTCAGTGGATTTCTGTGTTAAATACAAAATGCTATCGTATCTCAAACTGAGGTGAACTTCATATTTGATAAATTCTATCAAGCCAAGAGGACCTCTGGCAGACTACTGCAAAACTGTTATAGATTTTCATCATCATCATCATCATCATCATCATCATCATCATCATCATCATC
>JAHTLZ010003399.1:2749263-2766294 GCA_023846285.1 Phrynocephalus versicolor
TCATCATCATCATCATCATCATCATCATCATCATCATCATCATCATCATCATCATCATCATCCAACTTGCCGGTCTCCAAAAACCCATGGGAACATCAGGCAGAGAAGATCTCAGAAAATGACAAAGTCAAGATCTTGTGGAATTTCCAGATTCAAACTGAGAGATACATAGTAGTAAGAGACTGAAGAAATGTCTAGATAATTGACATTGCAGGTCCAGTGGATGCCAGAGTTGAAGTTAAAGAATTGGAAAAACAAACAACATGCAGAGATCTGGCAATCAAAACATCTTTGTTGTGAGTGAAACACACTTCAGTGGTCCCCATTGTTATCAGGGCTTTGAGGACAAGATCAAGAAATTTCACACAGCATTATAAGCAGTTGCAAATCTTAGAACTAGCACCATCAGAGCTACAAAAATGGCATTATTAGGAACAGTATACACATTGTTTAACAAATACATACTGTACATTTTTGATTAAAATTTGTATCTGCCATACAATAGTAGTTGACTGTGCTTGGTTGATTAATTACAACAACAACAACAACCTTACATTGTCAAGTCCAACACCCATTAAAGAGGCACAGTGGAAAATTGAACCTCCAACCTCAGGTTCTACCACCAAAGACCTAAACCAATGAGTTATATAACAATTTTGATAAATAGCTTCAAGGCTTAGATATATGATTTTAAAAATCAATAGCTGAGCACCTTTAGCTCATCCTAGAATGAAGGCTGCCAAGAATCAAGTGGCATTTCAGCTCATCCTCCTTCCCTCCTTCCCATTATCATGTTCTTTATTCTTCCAGAAATAAAAAGAGAGAGAAGGAACAGTATGGAAACACATGAGAAACAGTATGGAAACACATTGTTCCTGTGCCAGGAGAGCCCTGTCATCTGCCACTCACATGGAATCTGGGTGACAGCCAGAGGGGCTGCTTCCAGCTTTTCCTGTGGGTGTTTTGGCCTTGGACTCCTGTTGCCATTCAGAACCAGGACCCTGCTGCTCTGCTGCCTGGTGTCAAGCCCCGCACACAGAACACACAAACAAGCAGAGTTCAGTTCTTTGCCAAGATCTTTAGTGGAAAGCCAAATAAATAACAGAATCCAACTCCCAGCAAGTCAAAGCCAGAATATCTCACGGAAACCAGATGCCAAACCCAAGGGAACAGATCAAGTCGTTGTCCAGGAAGCCGGTCCAAAATCAGGAAACAGAGCCAAGGTCACAGACAGGAACATGCAGTTGCTCCCACAGAGAGCTCAAGGTAAGCTTGCCAGCTTTATCCCAAAACAGAGAACACACCCTTACTTCTGGAAAGACTCCTGCTAGTACTCAGGGCTTCCAGACCTGATTCCCCATCTAGCATCAAAGACCCTTTCCCTAGCTCTCCTGGTAGCACGTCTTTGCAGAATCCTGCTCATGGCCCTTCTAGGAGGAGGAGATATGCTTTCAGCTGAGTCATCAGACCCAGCTGCCTGCTGAGTTGTGCAGCAAGGCTCCTCCAGCAGCTCTTCACCATTTAACCCCTCAGATTCAGGTTCTGTGACAGGCAGGGTCCTGGCACCTGGGATGCCCCACTTCCCTCCTTAACACCAGCCACCTGGCAGAGGGAAGAAAGGCCTTGAAGTTTCACAAGCATTAGGAGGACTCTATACCCTGTATAGCAGTTAGTTTTGGCGTGAAGGCTTGCTTTATTATGTGCCTTGTGCCAGGGGGGAGCATTGGGGAGAGAAGTAGAGGTGCCACTATTCAGAAGGTGATGGGCCAAGGAAGATATGGTAGTAGGGGTTGCAGGAGGAGGAGGGTCCAACAAAGACAGATTGTCTCTCCTCCTGGTTTGGCCCCTAATGTCCGGATGCCTGGTGCTCTTGAAAAGAAACAGGCGAGAAAACTTCAGGTTTGGGGAAATTGGGCCACAATTTTATTGATAACATATTTTCAGCTAACATTTCTGAGACCTGTTCAGGGGACTTGCCACCATAGTGCAAGCAGTTAATGGGCATGCATAATTACTTTTTCGCCCCTTCTGTATTCAGGGAGATTCACCGCTGGGAAGATGCTGCCCACCCTTTCAGCATTGTACCAGCTTGGGTGAACCTGCTAGCCCACCACAGCCCTTGATTTGGCCTAAAATTCACTTTGTTTAACTCCTGGCCTACCGATGGTTGTGGACATTATTCAAGGGCTGTCTAGCGCCTTAAGGACAATTTACTCAGGCCTACCTGAATACCATTACCTCTTGCACTACCCGCCTACAAGACTTGTGACCATTAGAGAGGAAAGGAATACCCAACTCAGGAAAAAAAGGAGAATGGGATGGGCAAAAATGTGTGTCCGCTCCAGTGCCAATTGGAAAGGCCACCAAAAATTCCCATCCATCCCCGTGGCAACCAGCTAATCTCATTCTCTTTTGTTAGGGTGGGAGGATGGGGCTGGCGATCTTGCCTGGGAAGAGCCTGGGGCGGGGTGGGAGCTGCCTTATGAAGGCTCCCAGCCCCGGGCAAACGTCCCCAGATGGGTGCAAAGCCTTTATGCCAAACGTCCGGGGCGAGCGGGCAAACACGCTGCACCCCCGAACAGTGTCAGCTCTGGAGCGGACCTTGTGTGGTATAACTTTGTTAATGGGTATGTGCAGAAGAAGGTAGATCATCTTGACTGCTGCCACTGCTGTTGGCAACATTCAAGTTGCCATTTGTAATGCCAAGTTTGACATTCTTTTTCCTGTTGGCAGTGTGGGCATGATATTGTGCAGCAGCATCAGTCTAGTTCCTGGATTTTTCAATCATGGGTTTTAAAAAGCTCAATATCCCCCATTCATTAATATATGTGTTTTGAAGAATTGACCATCTGTTGACCCTATGATGGGCAAAGGAATAGGAGATTATTTGTATTTTGTATCCTTTGACTCTATGAAGATTATAATATTAGCATGGAATGCAAAACACATAAGTCATTTTCAATACTGCAGGCTTTCAACGGGACAAGAAATGTTGTTGCTGGTTTGTTTCAACTTATATACTACATCACTAGAGCACTCTCTGGATAGTTTTAACATAAATAAGAAAAAACAATTTATGCCCCATTGAGCTACGTACTCATTTTGCTGACCTCAGAAGGATAGAAGGCTGAGTTGACCTTCAACCAGGTACCTCAAACTGCCAGGATCAAACTCAGGTTGTGAGCAGAAGTTTGATTACAGTATTGCAGTTTTACCATTGCACAGGGGGCTGATCATGTGGGACTGTCCATATGTTGTCGAATGGCAGCTTCCCTAATCCCTTAATTTTAGCTATGCCATCGCAAATTTGTGAGCAGTGCAATTCAAAAACATATGAAAAACCACACACACACCATTTCTTTCTTAAATCTGTGGGCCCATCTGGTTGCCCACTACTGTAAAGGTAGCAGAATCTTATCAGTTTAATTTTTTATACAGTACTTCCCAACTGCCTTAATCCTAAACTCTTTCCATCTGATTTATGAAGAGATTTGCAAATTTGTTAATAATAATAATATGCCATGAAGACAATTCAGATGTATGGTGACCCTTTTCAGTTTTTTCCACAGGAAGAATACTCAGAAGGGGTGTACCATTCCCTTCTTCGTGTGCCCTTGGATTGTGTACCTTGCCCAAGGCCACAAAGGAGGGACAGATGGAAAATGGACTCCCAACCTCTGGTTCCGCAGCCAGATACCCAAACCACTGAGCCATTAAAAATGGACTGAAATATGTTCTTTTCCAAATGAACTAGCCAAGTCCTAGAAGGTATCCCTATTCCCAAAATAAAGATGATCATATTGTAAACACTCTTTTTTTGTTAACTCTGTTGATTGTATTTTATTGTAAACTGCCCAGAGTTCCATCCTGGAAGATGGGTGGTATATAAATAAATAAATAAATAAATAAATAAATAAATAAATAAATAAATAAATAAATAAATAAATAAATAAATAAAGCTGTTAAAGAAGCCTCTCAGAATGGGCAAATGTGTTTTTCTGGCTCTTTGCCACAGCAAAGTGGTGGGATTGTCCACTCAGACTCCCTTCTAACACTTACGTACTCCAAATCCTGGACATAGAAACAATTACTAGACTAGACGTGTCCATAGGACTGGAAGTCCAGCTAGTTGGAGATGTTTTGTGGAGTTCTGTTTAAAAGATGCTGGGGAGAGGGAGTAGTAATGTGAAGTTTGCCTAGCCTCATCCACTTCCAGTCTGGCTTTCTAAGAGTTTGGCTGCAGTACAGCAACTAACTTCGACTAGCTTCCCTGCTGCCTACTATATGCAGACAGCAAGTACTGCATCAGCGGTGCTCCAACATACAGCGGGGGCGGGGGGGGATGAGAAGGAAAGATAACTTATCTGCAGTGCACCACAGTGACTTTAGTGTGCAACCTAAAGCTATCTGAGCCAGCACAATTGAAGTTTCTAAATAGTGAAAAGGTAGAAAGAGGAGAAGCAGTGAAGACATTTAGTCAAAGTTAACATCAGAATTTTCAGCACCTACTCATGCAGTCTCTCTGGTTATATAAACTGCTGTCAAGTCTTTTCCTCTCCTTCTGGTCAGTTAGTATTGCTATGGAAGGGGTTTATGCTGCCTGAAGATGCTGCTCCTGCAGTACTGAGGGTGTTGGAATGTTCAGACATGCACGGTCTTATCATACTTTTTTTTTCTGAAGAGACTGGAGAATATCACTCTACCTGATTTGGACATCTATTTCAGGCCCTCCTAGGGACATGGGGTCACGACTGTGACGGCACAACAACAACAAGTGAGTTATTACTTCACACACAAGCAAGCAATCTCACAATTACCAAGCATGTTGTATGTTTTTAAAAGCCTAATTTTGAAAATCAACTGAGAGGGTTCCTGTACTTCCTACCAGTTTCATGACTTTGATTTTTATAATTTGGTCTGGTGGATTCTTGCTGAACTATGCACGTATAGTTCCTTTAAGTATGAATGTGCTATCCCTAATGTGCATGTTTAGCCTGGAATAGAGAAGATAGGGCAGCCATCTTCAGATATCTGAAAAACTATTACATGAGAAAATAGATGTAGTTTTAGAAGAGGTAGCCAGGTTAGGCTGTCCGTCACTTCAATGAAATGTCCCCCTGTGGTTATGCGACTTTTAATCATGTTCCTATAGAGCTTCACACAGAATTCATTTCAGGATATGCACCGCAAAATGTTTTGGAGTTACCAAGTTATTTCCTTCCAATTCAAAAAGTGCCTAGATCTTCTCATTGACACCATTTGACATATGCTAGCCAACAACACAAATGCCACAGTTTTTTTTTAAAAAAAAAAGCATTTTGAAAGGACATGGACAGTGACAATAGTTCAAAAACATTACAATAACACTGTTTACTAGGGATGGGAACCTAGTCATTTGGTTAGCTAATGAAACGAAATGAAACAAAATTGGAAAACATCATTTTGTTAGTAATGAAACAAACGGTATTTGTACACGACCCCTAAACTCTGATGCAAATGGCTCCCAGCTCCAGAGCTTAAAATTGTTTCCCCACTAGCTCTGGAGTTTACAGATAATTAAGTGCGACCATGCCCACCTAAGCTCGTCCCAGCGCACTTTTCAGGTACCTGCTCTCTGGAGGTGAAAATTCCTGATGCGGATATAACGTAGTGGCTGCCGGGCTCTCCTTGCTTCTGTTTGTTCTTTTTTTGCCCCCCGCCCCTTTAAGAGATCTGAATGCAGTGCTGGGACGGCAGAACGGAGGTGAGCGACATTCTTTTCTTCCTTTTTTTCTCTCTCCCCTCACACAGCCAGCAGCCAGGAGTGCGGAGGGGGTGGGAACGCAGGAACAGCGACAAACCCCTAAGATCTCTGGTCCGAATTAAAGTGGCCAGTGGATCTTAGGGGTCATGTGAAAAGGCTCAAAATGGTGGTTTTTTTCATTTAAAACAAACAGATTTGTTTTGCTACAGAACAGCAAATTCAATGTGAACCTTCCTTGGAATCTGCCTACGTGCCTGCCGAATTGCACTGCAATTCTTATAGAGCCCAATGTGCCTTGCTGGGTTTAAAAGGGAAGAGCTTGAGGAAGCTCCACTCTAATTTCCATGCTGCTAGATGCCCGGGATCCGTATTTTCAAACAGTTTAAATTACAAATGTTTTTCCCCCTATGAGCAACCCATTTGGAGTTGAATAACTTTGCTTCCTGTATCCCAAACCTCTCCAAATTTTGGGTTCTTTAAGGGAAGAGCTTCAGGAAGCTCCACTGCAATATCCATGCTGCTAGATGCCTGAGGTCAGCATTTCCAAATACTTTTAAATTACATTTTTCTCTTTGGAGTTGAATAACTTGACCCCCTGTACCCTAAATCTCTCCAAATTGGGGGGTGCTTCAAGGGGAGCGTTTGAGGAAGCTCCACTGTAATTTTCACGCTGCTAGCTGCCTGGGATCACTATTTTCAAGCACATAACATTGCAATTAGAAATGTTTTTTGCTAATGGGGCACCCATTTTGAACCCCAAATATCTCCAGATTTGGAGGGTTTAAATGGGAGAGTCCAAGAAAGGTATCCACCAAATTTGGTGCCTCTAGGACCCAGGGGGACTCGTTTTATAGAGTAATGAATCAGTTCATTACTGTTTCATTTCATTTAAAAATGTTTCTAATGATACGAATCACGGGGAAATGAAACAAAATGAAACGAAACACAATCTTTCCATTTTGTGCCCATCCCTACTGTTTACATATGCAGCAATGCAACTTTTAAAAACTGCAACAGAAATGTAGAAGCCTCTGGCCAAGCAAAAGATGATTCACAATTAGTACACTTGCTGGGTAAATGATTTGCTAATTGTCATGACTGCAAATTCATAATATAAACTCAATGGGAGATAGGAAGGCAACATTTGACTTGTGTGATCATGGCCAATTTGTCTGTGTAAGCATTCCAGGCAAAAACAGATGGATTCTCATGCCCCTTTATAATATAAACGTCAATGGAATGGATCTGAACACCAACAGAAGCTAACACCTCAGTGTTAATTCACAATTTTTTTCAAGTTTCTAACCACTAATGATCTCTTTATTTTGATGCCATGGCTACATGTATAAAAATCTGTTATGTTATATATCTGCCTGATATCTGAGGAAGTGGTTTTGTCCACAGAAGCCCACATTAAACTGTAACAGCTAGTCTTTAATGTGTCACAATATGTTTGTTAGAGATGGGCACGAAACGAGCAATTTTTCATTTTTGTTTTTGTTTTTTCGTTTCGTTACATAACAAAACGAAAAAATGAATGTTGTCTCCAAAATGAAACAAAACAAACCGAAACACCAGAAATTTTGTCGTGCGTTTCGTTTTCGTTGTGACAAATACATTGAACTGTAATGAATGCTAACGAAACAGCAATTTTTTGTTTTCATTTTCGTTTCATTCCGTAACTAAACGAAAATGAATTTTTTTTGCAAAAATTCACGAAAAATGAAAACAAACCGAAACGGACACCTTAAACGACAAACAAAACACCATTTTTTGAGTCGTGCCCATCTCTAATGTTTGTAATATTGTCTGTTCTTTTATATATATACTTTTCCTTTGTTTTTGCCTGCAATGGGAAATAGAACTCTCTTGTCTCCTAGTGCTCCAGAGAGCATGATTTAAAGCAGCAGATTCAAAGTACAGTACAGGAAAGGAAATTTCAGCTAAACATTAGGAACAACTTCCTGGGGGTAAGAGGTGTTCAGTCATGGAACAGATTACCTCAGAATGTGAGAGGGGTGGGGGCCCATTCACTGAAGCTTTTTCTACAGAATCTCTCTATAGCCACCTGTCAAGAGCATCCTACAGTTCTATGATTCTGTGACTCAATCAATCAATCAATCAATCAATCAGCCTTTATTGGCATACAAAAAGAGTAAAGATCACAGTTTCAGTGCAGATTTAAAAGGTAATTACAAAACAAATACAAATTTAAAAATAATTGCATTAGAAAAGTAACAGCTGAGTTCATCTATGCCTGCGGGTCCTGACCAAATGGGCTAAAAAGTTGCCACATTTTCTATCACAATAGATTCTCTTGAAGACAGAAGAAACCTCAAATTGTCAGTTTCTGAACAAAGCCTCTTATTCAGAAGGAGAGGAGAGGATCAAGGAGTTTTTTACGAAAGTGATCATAAAATGGACAGTACAGAACCACATGGGAGAGTGATTCCACAGTACCCAGTGCACAGGACAGAGCAATGCCTGTCATTGTATGGAGTTCCATTGAATGACCACCAGTGACTCAAAAGAAGGAAGGAACGAACGAACAAATGAACGAACTAAAACAAATCACATGGAAATAGGCTGGTGAGGACATACCTTTAGAAAAATAATGATGATGATGATAAATATTAAAAGGTTAATGCAGCCTACGTAAGGGGAATAGGGGATACAAAACTGGATAAAAGCAAATTGGCTTGAAGGCAAACCAGTTGTTACTTTACTTGCTAAGATTATAAAACTTAGAGTAAGCTTTAAAAAAACAGTGCTTTCTGGAGGGAAATATTCCCCTCCTTTGCTTCATCCAACGAAGTCCCTGCTGGGAAATATCATTAATGTTTCACAACCCACTGAGAGGAAGCAGCACTACTCACTGAATTGAGATAATTGAAACAGTAGCAGGTATTTCTCAAAATTGTTTTTGAAATTCTTGAGAGATCATTGTACAGTCTAGTAAATAATTGTTTTGCTATCAAAAGACTACTTTGCATTGCAATTAAATGAAGGGGGGAATAGAATGACAGCAATGTTTCCAGGATTGCAGATGCATGTTGTTCATGAGGTCAGGATCTGGACAATTAATTCAAAGGGGAGTAACCATTGGTAAACGTGTGGAGGAAAACCATTTCCAAATTATTTTGCAGCTCGGATTTGCAATTATACATTATGTCTCCATCCAATTCTAGTCCTTCAACTTTCATGAACTTTTTCCACTCTCTTGAGAAAATGCAAAGTGGGAAGTGCCATTGGTTATTTTTATTTTCATATTGATTCCATCACCCTGATAGAAATTGGTTTCAAGCTGAATATGCCACTGAAATCTGAATTAAATTAGATTTACATAAAACATTTCCTTTGTGGGATTCTGAAGGTCCAAAGGACATGTTTCAGGTTGAATTCTTTGCCCTATAAGTTACATGTCCAATGTCCAAAATGTGTCTCATTCAAGCCTAGAGCTTTGTGTGTTCTGTCAACCAGAAATAATAGAACTACTCGGTAGCACAGATTTTATGGGAGGAATGAGGACAGAGAATTTGTTTTGCTTTTTCTCATCACATTTCTGTCCAGGGTCATCTGGTAAAACTGTGATAGGAAATTCAAGACAGGCAAAATGAATGCTTTCTATATAGAGAGTAATTTATGTATGGGGTTTTCTGTAACAAGATATAATGATATTGACCTCTTGTTTAGATGGCTTAAAAGGATGCTTTAGATAAATTCATGAAGGAGAAAGCTATCAATGGTTAGTGGTCATGATGGACATCTGTTATTTACATTGCCCATGGCCCTCTTTTTCAAGTTACTGGTAAACACTCTAACTTTTATGAAGCGAGAACAAGGAGGTAGCCAAGGTATCATTTCACAAGCCTGTTTTGACCCTTTGTAACAGGAATTTCCATCTGTTTCACTTTCGCAGTTTCCACCACAGTGCAATCAAATTCATGGAATATTTAATCCAAATGAAGGATAAGCACATCAAAGATGTTAGTATTTTCAGGTCTTTGAATCTTTATATATTGTTCAGTCTGTTGACTATCATGTGAGAATAATCTGCTCTCAACAAGTTTCCCCGTAATGTTTCTAAGCAAATGTGGCTTGAAGTCATTCTATCACCAGTGGGAAAGAGATTGCTTTTAGTTACTTTAAATGGAACAAGTGTTACTATACAGGCTAAAGTTAAGAATGTTGTCCATTAAAATCAGCAGGGCTTTTACAATTACTTATCTAATGTCTTATACTACCTTATACAACCACTTGGCTATAATGGATTCTGATAGGGAAACAGATTTGCAGATCTACATTCTATATATTCTAAAGCCATATCTAAAGAGAATTCAAATGCGTTGCAGCTCAACTATAATTTGTAGCTAACTACATCACCACAATTTTTAAAAAGTTTCTTCATGTCTCTGGAATATATTAAACTCTCAGTTAAGAAATGCGGAAGCTACAATTGCTTTTTTAGATTTACACACACACAAAGTTATTTCAGTCTGTACATAGAATGAAAAATATATTTAAAATCAGCAAAATCAACACAAATTCAAGACATAAATCTTTCTAGTCTTCCTGAGATAGGAAAGTTACCACTTTAGTGTGCTGTCTTTTACTGTCTATGGCTGACTCCATCATCAACAGAACAACATAGCTTTATTTTCACATCAGCAGCACACCATACTTTTGCCATAGTTCCCCATCTTCATTGTGGTCAATCAATCAAAGGAAGACACAATCTGCTCTATGGGATCTGCAATTAATGCTGCTGCCACTTTGCATACTGCCCCTTCCTATTATCTATATAATAGGAAACAACAGCCTGGGGCAGTGGTTAAACTGCTGTACTACAGCCAAAACCTGTGCTCATGACCTGAGGTTTAATCCCAGGTAGTTGGCTTGAGGATGACTCAGTCTTCCATCCTTCCAAGGTCAATAAAATGAGTACTGTACCCAGCTCATTGGGGCAGCAATGTGTAGCTTGCATAATTAACCACCCAGAGAGTGCTTGAAGTGCTATGGGGCAGTATATATGCAGCGCACATCATATTCCAAACTTCTTTTGTAGATTTAAAATGTGGATGCAAGCTTTGCACCAAATATCAGACCTCTACCCAGTCTTAAGCAACCCTATTAAGCCTGATGCATACTACTCCCAAATGAGGTGAGCTGACAAAAGTAGAGAGAGACTTTGAAATAACTTGAAAATTAAGGCCTAAAACTTTTAGGGGGATGTCTATGAGTTAAACCATTTTAAATTTTAATTAGATGTTGAAGAATTGTATGTAATACAGTACCTAAGTTCATACTGTTATTAGAAATCTGATAGGGACACTACTATAATTATTACTTGTGCCTAATTGCACCTACTGTTGACTAGATCTTATCTACCATAGGCCCTTGTTCTGCCAACCCTGTGTGCACAAGCACTTTTCATACTCTCTACTCTTGTCATCCATATATCAGACCTCTTTTCTTATTAATATTAGGAACACCATTCTTGATTACCTTTGTAGAGTTCCTATCCATCTTACCCAGAATAAGTGCAAGCTCTCCTGCCACCTGAGGCAAGAAGTACTGGTGATGTTTACCATGGAGCGAGGGAAAGGAAGAGAAGGGCAGTGGCACCTTTCCCGCTGTCACAGCTCGACTGCCTCTCCTGGTCATCCATGTGAATAATGCCTGCCTTAGAGGGTCCTTGGGGCAAGACATTATGGGAAGATACAGCCAAAAATAATTACTTGTGCAGAGTTACTCAGGGGACAAAAGTAGGCCATGCTAGTAGGGAGAAAACAGGCTGGTCATATTAGCAGCTAGCTCAGACTGCAGAAAGCAGGTAGCTCTTCTGGTGCCATCTACCAGCATTTTTCCACTTGAAGAAACTGCCACAATTGGGCTAATAATCAGCCCTGATACAATCTTTACATCCTTTCCAAAATTTTCCCACTGTTTGTTTGTTCATTCATGTGCTTTTTTGTTCTACATTCTCAGAACATTCTCTTTTTTTGTAAGTATCTTAAGCAGACAGGTACACTACCCACCTACTCAGCTCATGCCTGATAAAGGCACATAGACTTTGGATCCAGCCTGGTCTGAGGCCTTTTGAAGATAATCCAACCTGGATTACAGGTCAATTTATATATATTTTTCTTGTTTTTAAGTGTTTCTGTAATTTGTCTCAAATAAAATAAATGGGAATATCTTTTGAATTTACCTCAACCCTGGAATACATTTTCAGTTACTTTGTATTGTTCTGGCACATCTGATAAGTTCCCTTATAGCATTGTTGCCATCTTGCAGAGTTTTCCAGTTGGTTTCATACTTGTTCGGGTAACCTCCCTGACAGACAAAGGGAATGCTGTAGACATAGTATATCTTGACTTAGCAAAGCTGTTGACAAAGTGTCCCATGATATTCTGATTAACAAGCTAACAAGGTGTGGAATGCATGGAGCAACTGTCAGATACTTACTCAGCTGGCTTCAAAATCATACTCATGATTAATGTCTCCTTCTCTAAATCGGAGGAGATAACAAGTGGGATAACCGCGGGCTCACTTCTGCCCCAGTGCTCTTCAACATTTTTATTAAGGACCTTGATCAAGGGGTTCAGGGAATGCTAATCAAATTTGCAGTTGACACAAAATTGGGTAGAATGGCTAATATCCTGGAAAACAGAAACAACATTTGAAAGAATCTAGATAGGCTTAAGCAATGGGCTGAAAACAACAGAATGAAATCCAACAGGGATAAATGCAAAGTTCTGCATCTAGGAAAACAATACCAAATACACAGTTACAAGATGGGGAATACCTGGCTCAGCAGTACTATTAGCGAGAAGGAATCATCATAGATCAAAGCAAAGGAAAGTGTTCTGCTTATATACCGCCCCATACTACTTCAAGTAGTCTCTGAGCAGTTTACAGTTTTAATTACAGTGTGCAGACTATACATGCCCCCCCCCCCCAGCATTTTACTGACCTCTGAAGGATGGAAGGCTGAGTCAACCATGAGCCTGCTACCTGGAATTGAACTCCAGGTCGTGATCACAGTTTTACCTGCAGTACAGGCATTTAACCACTGAGCCACGAGGCTCCAGAAGCTGAATATGGGACAACAGTGTGATGTGGCTACAAAAAAGGCAATTGCTATTTTAGGCTTCATCACTAGAAGTACCATCACAAAATATTGCAGGGTACTAGTTATTTATTTTATTTTATTTTGAATATTTTTACCCCACCATTCTCCTTGGAAAAGGACCCAAGGTGCCTTACAATAATGAAAAACAATATACAGTCCAGAATATTTAAGACATATCCAAGTTAAGAACAGAGAGTTAGAAGAGGCATCTTAGAACATTAAAAGGTAACAGTAGAGCAACAAAATCCATTATGAGGTGTGGAAAGTAACATGGAAAACACTGGTGTTCTTATGAAATCAGTCAATGCAATCATGTATGGTAATCCATATAAACTAAAGTTATGTAGTAGGAAGTCCCTCATTCAGGGAAAACTTGCCCAAAGAGGAAGATCCTTGCCTGCTTCCAGAAAGATAGCAAAGACATTGCAGTCCTGGCCTCCAGCGGGAGGGAGTTCCAAAGTTTGGGAGCAGCAACAGAGAAGGCTCTTTCATGTGTTCTTCTGAGGCGCACCTGTGAAGGTGGCAGAAAGGAGAGAAAGGCCTCTCCTGCTGACCTTAGCACCCAAGTCAGTTCATACTGCGCGAGATTCAATCTTCGAGGTAGCTTGGACCCAGGCCATTTTGTGCTTTCTAGGTTAAGGTCAGCACCTTGAATTGTGCCCAACAGCTGATTGGCAGCCATTGGGCTCCTTTAGTACAGGTGTAATGTGATCTCTGTAACCCACCCCAATCAGCAATTTGGCTGCTGCATTTTGAATCCATTGAAGTTTCCTGAGACTTTCCATCGGTAGCCCCATTTAGAGTGCATATTTACACTAGGGCATTTGTCACTAGGGCATGTGTCACAGTGGCCAGAGCAGATTTCTCAAGAAGTGGGTGTAACAGGTGTACCAATATTAATTTTGCAAATGCACTCCTGACTATAGCTGTGACCTGGGCATCTAGGCTCAAGGATGAGTTCAGGAGCACCCCCAAGCTACATACCTCTTTTTTCAATTGGTGGAGTAATCCCATATAGGACAGGTTGCATCCCTATCCCTTGATCTGCTTTTTTACTGAGCAGAAGCATCTCTGCCTTGTCTGGATTTAGTTTCAATTTGTTCTTCCTCATCCAGTTCATTACCAAAACTAAGCACTGATCTAAATTTGAAATAGCTTCCATGGAATCTGGAGGTGATGAGAGGTAGAGTTGAGTGTCATCGGCATACTGGTGATACTTAACCCCCAAATTCTGAATAATTTCCCCCAGTGGTTTCATATAAATGTTAAATAACATAGGAGACAGAACAGAACCCTGAGGTACCCTGCAAGTCAATGGTTGGACTCGTGTTGTTGAACATGAGTCCCCTAACACCACTTTCTGCATTCTCTCCTGCAGGAAGGACTGAAGCCACTGTAAGACAGTGCCCCCAAGTCCCATTTCAGAGAGACAAGTCAGGAGGATGCCGCGGCTGATAGTGTCAAAAGCAGCTGACAGGTCCAATGAAACTAAAATGGACATAGAACCCCTATCAATTTCCCTGCGTAGATAATCTACCAAGGCAACCAGTGCTGTCTCAGTCCCATAACCAGGCCTGAAGCCAGACTGAGCTGGATCCAGGTAGTTTATCTCATCCAGAAACCTCTGGAGCTGTGAGGCCACAACCCGCTCTAGTACTTTACCCAGGAATGGGATGTTAGACTCCAGTCGGTAGTTGTTCAATATTGTTGGATCTTAAAAGGGCTTTTTTAACAGTGGTTTTACTATTGCCTCCTTCAAGCATCCTGGAATGCTTCTGAAAAGCAGAACACTTTTTTTTGGCTGCCCTGCTGGAAGGAGGCATTCACTACTCTTTCTAACCAATCTGCCACACCATTTTTGGCAGCTTTTATGAGCCAGGAAGGGAAAGGGTCCAGCAGACATGTGGTGGCCCTCATCTCTCCAAGGGTCCTTACCACATCCTCAGGCTGCAGGAGCTGAAATTCAACCATTAATAGAGGGCCAGCAAGGGGGACAGTTTTATTAATAGGCTCCAGATCAAGAGCAGTATCCAGGTCAGCCCAGATCTCTACGATTTTGGCTGTAAAGTATTGTGCAAATTTTTCACAGTGCGTTACAGAGTGATCTGTGCTATCCACCCATGGGTCAGCATGTAGCAGACTCTTGATTCGTCGGAAAAGCTCCGCTGGGCGATTCTGTGCCAAAGCAATGGTGGTAGAGAAAGATGCTTTCTTTGCTGCTTCCACTGCCTTAGAATAAGCTTTCCAACAGCCTTTCACTGTTTCTTTGTCTGTTTCAGTCTGGGTTTTCCATCAAAAGCTTTCAGCTCTACATACCACCCTTTTCATATTTACCAGTTCCCCAGTAAACTAAGCAGCCTGTTTGGTTGTAATTTGAGAAAGGAGATGTTTAGGGGCAATCAGATCAATGGCTTTGCTCATTTCCCCATTCCAGAGATCAACTAAGGATTTAATGTAATCATCCATCAAAGAGGTGGGAAACTCCACTAGGGCAGGTACAAAACCATCTGGATCCATCAACCTTCTTGGACGAATTGCCTTTGCCTGACTTCCACCCCTGCCCAGGCTATGAATTCCAATGAACCTAAAGTACACCAGATAAGGGTCTGTCCATGATGATGGGACTACAGAAAGTTCTTTTACCCCAAGGTTCCCAATATCCATACCAGGGAAGAATACCAGGTCTAAAGTGTAGCCTGCAGAATGAGTAGGGGCACACACCATTTGAGATAGGCCCATGGTTGTCATGGAGGTCTTGAAGTCTTTGGAAACCCCTGACAGAGATGCCTCAGCATGGATGTTAAAGTCCACCAGCACAATGAGCCCGGGGGATTCCAATACCACCCATGTAATCAGTTCACTTACCTTATAAAGCATTGGTGGACCTTATGGTTACCATGTCTTCCTCTACCAAGAACAGTAGAAATAGGTTTCCTTTCATTGCCTCACAAAGTCTCTTCTCCATAAAATGACATCTTTCCCAGGTAGTTGCACAACAATCAGCGGTGCTTCCTGTGGTGCAAAGTGGACACTTAGTGCCACATTTTGCGCATGCAAGATGTGCTACCTCTGGCAGCAAAGGCTAAGTTATATTTACCTGTGAAAAGGAAGAGGGTGGAGCTGAAGGCCGGCTCTATTTGGCACTAGACCAGCATCATCTTGTGAACTGTGTCCACTTCTGGATGCCACCCTTCAAGAAGGATGCTGACAAATTGAAACAAGTTCAGAGGAGAGCAACAAGGATGGTTAGGGGGCTGCAAACCAAGTTTTATGAGGACCGAAAGGACTGGGCATGTTTAACCTTGAGGAAAAAAAACTGAAGGGAGATATGATAGCACATTGGAAGGCAAAGTGCCATCATAGAGGGGCAGGCTATGTTCTTGAGCAATACAGGACAGGCAACAATGGGCTTAAGTTACCAGAGATTTCATTTGAATATCAGATAAAATGTCCCAACTGTTAGAGCACTATGGCAATGGAAACATTGATCTTGAGAGGTAGTGAGTGTACCAGTGCTGAAGGCATTCAAGAGAAATTTAGGCAACCACCTAGCAGCTTTGTATCCCTGCCTTGCGCAGGGGGTTGGACTCAATGGCATGGTAAACCCCTTCCAAATTTATGATTCTCTTATAGTGTACAGTCTCGTTCACTGTAGCTGTTGGTGACCACGTTTTTTTTTATTTCTTCATAACAAACCCTCTTTGAAAAGTATCGAGTAAGCAAATAATATCAGATCTGAAATATTAGGCCCACTTAATGAAAAAAAGGAGGTAGTGCACTTTCTATCAAGGATAGGGAGTAGAAATGGGCAGGAAGCAGGAAAATGGTGGTTCATGATGGTTTGTGGTTTGTTGTGGTTTTGCAGCTTGCTAAAGAGCACATTCCTGTGCTTTGAGGGGTTGAAACATGTACATGCTAAATCCAATCTTTCCCAAACTTGGAAGTGGTGGGGAGGAGAGTCAGGCAAGGACTTGTGGAGTTTGATGTCTCCCATACAAAGCATACAAATTGCTAATGCCTATAACAGTTCAGAGTTTTGTTTCATTCCGGGTATTAGAAGCATCCATGAAAATGTCTTATATAAAGACACACTGTCAAGATCAGAATTTGTTTGTTTGTTTGTTTGTTTGTTTGTTTGTTTGTTTGTTTGTTT
>JAHTLZ010003399.1:2766304-2778895 GCA_023846285.1 Phrynocephalus versicolor
TTTGTTTGTTTGTTTGTTTGTTTGTTTGTTTGTTTGTTTGTTTGTTTTTATACTGCCCATCTTCCCAGGTACACCTTAGAGGTACCTTGCCCCCAAGATACTGTTGGAGCTACGGTGACTAGGGCTGATGAGAGATATAGTCCAAAAAAATCTGGTCCTGATCTTTGCTGACTTGCAACAGTTCCCTGAGGCATCAAGGAGGAGTCTTTCAAAGCATTACCTGAGGACATGAGGAGTCAAACATGGAGATTTTTGCAGCCAAACATTTAGTCTTAATGATGAGAGATATCTTCTTCCTGCCCTCACCTCCTGCCACTGTTACTCTACAAAGAAAGTATTATTGTGCACCAGTAGAAAATGAAATAAACTGAATTGTTAAACATTTTATTGGAATGCAGCAATTTGCTGCAGATTGTATTCACAGCAAGTCCATTTATAACAAGACGGGACACTAGCATTGATAGTATCAAAACCAGAGCATAAGTGAAGTGGATAAGCAATCTGGAGAAAATGGAGCATTGCAATGATCTTGGCTTGCCTGCTATTCTCAGAAAAATGTTTATTCTTACAGATGTATTAGTCTTCTGTAACGTCCCACACACCTTCAGATTTGTCTGTATTTCTCTGTACCCCCTGAACTCCTGTTGCTAGCAAGGGTGGAGAAAATTCTGTCAGAGATCTGAGAGGGGACGTAAAGATAATAGAGTATGTTGGAAAATGTACCACATCCTACCTCTTCTGAAGGAGTCTTCCCTTATCTTTTCTTTCCTCAAGGAACTACATAAGGCACTGGCTTTGGCCTTCCCTTCCGTTAATGAACAATCAGTGCCTTGGCCTTACTAGCAGGCCTTATATGTCCATGATATTTACTCTAATTAGTGGTGCATATCTAGCAAGTGAAACATATGTCCCATCATCATCATCATCATCATCATCATCACTATTTTTATTCATTCATTCTTTTAAAATATTTTACCCTCCCTTTCTCCTAAAAAAGGATCCAAGACAACATATCATTAAAAACACAGCATTAAAAGCTAAAAACAGTTCATTATTTTAAGAAGAATTAATATTATATTAAAAATCTTAGGTAAAAGCATTGTTAAGAAAGCAAAGCAAAGCAAAGCAGCAAAGTGTTATGCTTATATACTGCCCCATAGTGCTTAAAGTGCTCTCTGGGAGGTTTACAATTTAATTATGCAGGCTACGCATTGTCCGCATTCTCCCAGTGAGCTGGGTACTCATTTTACCGACCTCAGAAGGATGGAAGGCTAAGTGAACCTTGAGCCTGCTACGTGGGATTGAACCCTAGGTTGCGAGCACAGTTTTAGCTGCAGTACAGGCATTTAACCACTGGGCAATTGCAGTCTAAGGCCATTACTTCACGAGCCGCTCGCTTCGCGGCAAGCCGTCATTTCTGTGCGAACCGATCGCTTCAGTCCGCACGCTCCTCCTTTTTGGCTGCGACGTCACCCCGACCACGCCCCCTTTACCGTGCTCCAACTGGGGTGAGTGATTCCCCTGCCAAGGGCCGGGAATCTTTTCGCTTCGCATCTCGCTTCGCTCCCAACGTCACGTGTGGTCTCGGTTTTTGGCTTTTATTTCAAGTTTTTTTAAAAAATATTCAAACAGGGATATCGATGCATCGCTATATCGTTTCATCGCTTTGCGCTGTTACTTCCTCGCTCGAGTAGCGGCAGCGGTGGCGGCGGCGGCGGCGGGAGCAGGAGGAGCCGCTGCCGCCTCGCCCGGCCAGAGCAGGGCACCCGGGGCAGGCAGCGTGCAAGCGGCAGAGGGCGGGCAGCTGTGCCATGCGGGGCTCCCCCCGAGTAGCGGCGGCGGTGGCGGGGGGGCTGCAAATGATGCCAGGAAACAATGGACAAAACAATATAAATTAGGAGCAGAAAACACAGGATCGTACAGTAACCACTTGTGAATGACAGCCAAGCATTGATGCATCGATACGCCGAGTAAATTTTTTTAAAAAAATAAAAGGAGAGTGGAACCGGACGTTGCAAATCAGCTTTCTAATGCGAAGGGAGCACGTGAGGTAGTAATCGATTCGGTCCCAAAAATGCCCCGCGTGAGTACAGAGAAACGGGGGTGGGAGCGAAGGGAGACCACGTGACCACCACGTGACCGCCTCCGAATTCAAATCGAAGGCAAGGTCGATTCGAAGCGAGGCACCTCGTGAAGTAACGGCCTTAGTGAAGAAAAAGGTCTTTGCCCACTTGCGGTGGGACTGCAAAGAAGGAACCATTCAACTCCATCAAGGGAAAATTTCAAGCAAGGCAGAGGTGAAAAAGATGGAGATACTGTTTCTGTTTTTGCACAAGCTGAAACGATCAAGACGTATGCTAGCTTAAATAAACAAGAAAGTCACCTACATTGATCATGTCTTCCTTTTCTCTCCCCTTTTTTTCCTTCTTGATTTATTTTTTATTTATTCATTAATTTATCTTCAAATATTAGACAAAAGATGGGGAACAGCTACTGGGGTTACTTCAATATTTGCTAAACTTGATTTTGTGCTAGCTTGGGACTGCCTAAGATGCCAATGAAACTATATTGGTGTTGTGCTGACTTATTCTGGCTGCCCCCATTGTTATCCTTAAGAGTAATAATCATTTCCCAGACTTTAATACAAGTGCCTTAGACTGCGGCTCAAACTTCTACTGAAGACTTTTCTGCAGAACTTTGAGTCCTGTGGGCTGCAGTGGGAGGTCCATCACTCCAGGCAGAGAAAAATGGGGACAGTAGTGCAGGGACAGTGAACTCACCCAGAAAATTGGCATCAGCAAACAAGAGTTCCTTTTCCTCCATCTTTCCCCTTCCCTTTAAAAAAAACTTTTTTTTTGCCACAACAGAAGCATATTAGTTCAAACAACCCTGTCCTCCCCAAAATACCTCTCCAAACAGTGTCAAAACACAACATTGTGGTTCAACACTGTGGTTCAACATGGTGTGGTTGCAAATCTATTGTTGAGGAAGGTTTGTGGAGGATGGGGGGGGGGGGAGAGAAAGAAAGAGGTGTGCTTCCCTGCAACGTCTATTAAGATCCCTATATATCTATTGCTGCTAATAGCTATGGGGTATCCTATCCAGTAGTTGGTAAATATCCCCTTTTTGGATTACATCTCCTTGGATACCACAGTTGGCATGCTTCGTGAATTTGTCTAGTTCCTTTTAAGATGTATATATTTTTGTCTCTGGAGATTGTTTTTAATGTCTCTTTTGCCACTCCAGCTTGCCCAAAGCTGCATAGGCTGGTTCTTTTCTTGGGAGGCCTAGCAGGGAATCAAATCCCCAGTTTCTACGTCAAACTCAAACTCATTTGGCTCCCCGGCTTGGCTTACTCTGTAGTTGCTACCAAATTCTTGCCGAAAAGTCTTGTTCTGGGCCCCTTGGCCACCTTTCACAATTCCTGCCACATAGCAAAGTTCACCTCCCACAGTCACTTCCCTGCCACCTGTTCCCAGTCATCTGTCTGATTTTTCAGGTGCCGAATTTATGCACTCGGCTTGGTGATTAATATTTCAAGAGACTATTTGGCACTGGACATTCAGTCCATGTCTTGCAAGGACTTGGCAGAAAGAAGGGGTGAGTAATCAAAGATGTGCCACAGACTCATCAAGACTGATACCTTGGCTCAATATTAATCAAGCCTTCCTTCAGTGCCTTGCAAAGACAGCAAAGTCTGGATGAGGTCCTCCCCTGCCTCCTGATTGCTGCCTGGGATAAGAAAATACCTTTTGATACTCATTCTCTTCAGATCAATAACTGGAAAGGTGAAGCTAGAAGAAAATAGATCCTGCTTCTTACTTTATCTTTCCAAGGATTCCCACTCTCATCAAAGCCAGACTACTGTGCTGGGTTCATAACAATGGGTGTTCCTTGAGTTTTTATAAACCAGTATCCCCATATACCCTTCAAAAATGTCTTCTCCATCTTGTGACTCAGTGCAGAAACATAAAAGCCTGTTAGAGACGGTAATACATTTGCACCTGTATTGCAATTTTTCAGTATGTAAAAATACAAGCCGCAGATAATTTCATAGTAACTAAGGAGGAATTGTGAACACCTTTTCAGTTCATGATTATTCCAAAACAGATCACCGTTTGCAGTTTATCTCTCAAGAAGGTGTGATAGGACTGCTACTTCACCAGGAATTTAATTCAAAGCTGTATGATTGTCTTCTAAATAGATCAATCCAAGATCAATTTTATGCCAGTTTAGTTCTTAATTATCACATGTTCAACAACTGCTGCACATTTGGATCAAAACCATCTCCTTCACATATTCTAATATTGCTGTATGTTATTAGAGCTTTGTAATTAAGCGAGGAGGGGAAAGGCAGGGGCTGCTCAGTATGACAAACAGAGTTCTCAGTTCTTCAGACACTTACCAATATCTTAGGAAACTGCTAATCCAAGCAGAATGGACATAGCTAGCAGCACTGGAGGAACAGAAGGTCTAATTTTGGGGTGTGAGGTTTCATGAAAGCCCAGACACCCATCCTTAGACATACTCAGCTGACATTAATGCTCCGGCATTCATCATATAGTTATGATAAACCTATAGATCTGATCAGTGGCCACACTGGGTGGTTCACAATGTATGTGTGTTGCACTTCCACAATCCACAACATTGGTAGGTTAAAAACCACAAACTAAGGGAGCGCACTTGGAAAAGAAACAGTGAGTAAATTTGTACATGAATCCATTTGTGCTTTTAGAAACAAAGGCAGGAAATGGAGCACCAGCATCATAACCTGTGAACCTTCTTGTTGCACAAGGCCTGAGAAATAACACACCATGAAAAGAGCTGAAGTAGAGCAAGTGTTGTGTGCATTCTATGTCAGGCTGTATGGGCCATAAGCCCCAGTTCTGACATGCCAGATAAACCCAGCTTTACATCAATTCTGGGCCCACTCAGGCTAGTGTTGTCTATGTTTCCACATCCAGCTCAGTAGCCATTCTGCTAATCTTTGCTTGTCCCACTTCTTTGACATCACAAAGCCCTACCATCTGGGCTGAGGTGTTGGAGCTCATATTCCCAGGAACTATGATGCTTTTCATCTGGCCATCCTAATGATAAAACACCTTCAGCTTTGCTCCTGTTTTTTCAGGTACAGTTACTGGTCCAGTTATTCAGTTCTAGAATAGAAGCATCCGGTATCAGGGTGTTGCTTTTAGCAACCAAAGCTGGATACTTAAATCCAGGGGTCCTCAAAGTTTTTGAACAGCGGGCTGGTCCACCACGCCCCAGACACCACTGCGGGCCGGACCACAAGCAGGTGGGCAGGGTGCAGGAGGAGCAGTGGTGGGGCCTCAGGGCCATGGAGGGAGTAGGAGACCTTGCCGCAGCCTTCCTGTTTTAAATTGCCCCACTCGGCTGCACCCTCTGCCCCGACCATCTGGGCAGTGGGTTGGAGGGGGGACTTGCCTTAGGCTTCCCACTCTGAATGCCCCACTAGCCAGCATGCTGATCATCTGGGCGGTAGTTGGGGGAGTGGGAGGAGCGACATAGCCCACTGCTTTGAACTTCCTCAGCAACAGAAGCAGCTGTGGAGGCTGGCTTGCAATTGGTCCCGGGGGCCACATTCAGGACCTTGAGGGGCTGCATCCGGCCCCGGGGCCTTAGGTTGAGGACCCATGCTTAAATCTGATACTTACTTAGCTATTAGTAATGAATGGTGCTCAGTTTGATAGGAAGGGCACTGAAGAACAAGGCAGGTCTTCCTGACATATTCTGTACCTGAAGTCCTGGAACTTCTAATGTTAATGCAGGGCCTCCTTCCCATGATTGCCATTTTCCCTTCTGCCCTGTCAATTATGGCCATAAACATTTGTATGGCCATACCTTGCATCAGGGTTAATCCTCTAGGGTCTAACTTACAGGGAAGACAGTGCATGCTTCTGTCCAGATGTCCAGATGTCTTCTATGTAAGCCTCTGTAACGTGGGTCAGGGTTGCTCACTCAGTCTTATTAACTCTGTATTCATTTGTAAGTCACCTTTCCCAACAACAAAGCGTGGTCACCTTTGTCCATTTGCTCCACTTATGTATAGACTATTTTCCCTTTATTACTCATATACAACTCTCAGAATTAACCCCAGCACTGAATGGAGGTGGCTGAATGGAGGCTTCTGGAAACAACAGTCCAGAAAAATAACTCCCCCAAGATCTGTTTTGTATCCCGTTCCTTAAAGTTGCTCGACACCTTCTTTAGCTTCTCCATATGCAGTACGGAAATATTAATGAAATGCACTGTCACAACAGTCCTGCAAGGAAGGGAATATGGCATTAGTTGAGCATTAAAGATTGAAGGAGCACCAGCAGGAAAAAGGTTAATTAGTGTGCCTGAGGCTGCGCAGGAAGAATTAAACAGAGCCACAAATAACTGCATGGGTTTTGTTTATCCCACCTCCTGTTCCCTAGATGTTTTGGCATCAGGGCTGAGTGCAAATTGCTTTTATCAGTCTAAAAAGTAAGGGGGGGGGACATCCAGATGGCATCTCCAAGTGCTCCCAGTTGTTCATTACCCACTCAGGGAATCCTCCTAAAAATAACTTGCTGCGCAGAACATTCGCCACATAGCTGTATTTTCAAACGTCAACAACACCCATTGGTCATGTTAGCAAATCCCTACATTGCACTTTCTCAGAGAGTTTCTCTCTTGGCTATTATTATTGCCCCCTCCCTCTCACCCTAACTACCACTAAGGGCCATGCACTTTTCTTTTTCCAAACATGGTCCTTTTTTAGCCCCAGAAAAGGGGCAGCTTGCACCATTACTTAGTTTCTATGTTCCTAAGACACTACTGCATGTTGATTTAGGTATCTGGATGCAGAGTCAGAGACTGGGAGATCAGTTCCCCACTGTGCCTCTTGAGAACAGAGCCAGCCTATGTGTCCCTGGGCAAACTGCACCATCTCAAGGTGCTCCAGGGAGAAGGAAATAGCAAATTACTTCTGAATATTCTGTCTGGAAAACCCTGAAAAGGGTCACCATCATTCAGAATTGACTTGACAGCACACGATTCTTATTTATTAAAGCATCCCCATGTTGCCTTCAGGAATTCTACCAGAAGATCATTCAAGAAAGAGAAGCTGTTCTTTGAGACTGATCGATGGGATGGGGTTGGGACAGTGAAAGTAGATCTGTTTTGCAAAGCAAGGTGGCTTATGATTATTTAGGAGGCCCGGCAATATACCAGGGCTGTCCAACTTTAAACAGCCCGCGGACTCCTTTCAGCCACCACATGTCCCTGTGGGCTACTTTCAAAAGTGCCACACATCCCTGTGGGCTACTTTCAAAAGTGCCGCACCACCCTGTGGGTTACTTTCAGAAGCGTGTAAGTGCACACACTTCGCTGGTGCTCCTGAGTAGGAGGGCGGAGTCTCCTACCAAGAAGCTGAGTGAGGGGCATGGCACGGCAGCGGTGGAAGGTAAGGGAAGAGTAGAAATTGAGATCAAACGTCTGGGAGGGTGGCTGGGTGGGCAAAATCCCCTCAGCCGAACATGCTGCTACTGGTGGCGGGTCGGGAGGCAGGGGGGCTGGCAGGCGACTTCTGATGGCCCCATGGGCTACTGGTCGCCTGTGGTTGACGGATTGTGCAGGCCTGCAATATACTGCTGTGGCCACCCAAAGATCCTCATGTGCCCTCAATACCACTGAGATTCTTATCCTCCCCCATCCCAAAGCATGTTTCCTGATCTGATTATAGTACAAAAATAAAATAAAATAAAATAAAATGTCAGTGCTCTGTCTCCACCTCCACGTAAGAGCAATGAATTGCAATGCATTCTATACAGAGCAAACATGTGAACTAGAAAAAATCCACTGCCAGTGTCTATGTTCCCCAAGGAAAAGACCAATAACTTGGAGATCAATTGCTCACTTCATATGCAGGAGATGCCCACTTCAGTCTGTGGCATCTTCAGTTTGGTTGGGAAAAACTCCCCCTGGAAACCCTTGAGAGCTGCTGCCACTCAGCATTGACAGTATTGGGCTAGATGGGCCCATGCTGTGAGGCAATGTACGGTTCTTCTAAAGCATCTTCAGATTTCCCCAAGCTCTGTGGCTTCTTAGTCCCTTAGTCCCTGCTACTGAGTCACAAGTATATGCTGCTCTGAAACAAGAGACAGTTAAGAAAAGAAGAGAAGTGATACAGTCTGCCAGCATGAAAGGGCATAGATCATAATGCTTTTATTTACACTATGGCTGTTCAACCTAATAATTCTCCATTGTGGCTCTCCTGCTCTGTGCAGAGAGCCTGATTGGAATGAAAATCAACACTCCATTTGTTTCAGAATGTCTGTCACTGTCAATGTTGTTTGGCATTCAAGGGAATTTGCAGCCAAAGCTACAGGGATCTTCAGCTGCAGGAGGGAACACGCACTTAACCCTGATGCTTTTGGTTTTGTGCAAGTAACAAAAATGGAAGTGTGTCATCAGTCTGGTATCCCAAGGCTCTCTCCTACTGCAATTGCCCCAGTTCTTGAAGTGAAGCACTTGCAATGGAGCCAGACTGAGAGAATATAACTACACTGGAAGCAGGCAGAAAGAAATCCAAGTTCATGACTCATGCATTTGTACCCACCTCAACCCAAACCTGAATTCTGCAAGGTTTCTTTTATCGTTCCCATTCTGTACCTGAAATTATTCCTCAACATTGACCTCCCTCAGATACCTACACACAGATGCCAAATTGCGGCAGTCTCTTCCTTCAACCAGGAAACCCAGAAATGTTTTAAATGGGTGAGAACATGTCACCAGGAGGACATATGGGAGAGCTGACTGTGTTTTGACATGCTTTTTAAACATCATTTAGTGTACAAGTTAATGTGGCCATAAATAGTGTATACGTTAATAACCTGTTGTTTCCAATATGGTTGACAGTTGTTCATACCAACTGCAGAAAGAAAAGAACCAAGGAACTAGTAACTGATTAAGTAAAAATTATTGAAAACCCAGGACTTTCCCTACATTTAATTGGCCACCTCGGGCAACAGATGCTGTCTTTTCTGATTCTGTCTGTTGGGGAGCTAAACAACTTACCTGCTACGCTCAGGTGAGATGCAGTCCCATCAGCTGTTTTGAAAGCCAAGTCAATCATGAGTTTGGTTAACTTCTATAGGTAGAACTTTTCAGGAGGGGATTTTTTTTTTATCCTCCAACAGCAAAATATCATAGGTAGCCCCAAGAAAATATATGGAACACCAATCTACCTTCAGTACAATAGCAAGCAATCTTTTTTATGATAATCTTTGGAAAAGGTCCTCACTCCACTCCTCTCCCTGCCTCTACCTACATGTCTATTGGTAATGCTAGAGACAGGGGTGGAAAGAACAGCCTGCCAGCAAAGGAAGGGATCAGATGTGTCTAAACTTTCCCACTAACAAATAGAATCTATATGCTTCAATTCAAACCACAGTTGCTAAGTAATATGTTGCACTGATTTCAAGATTTATGTCCAAGTGAGAATGTTTATGATTGCAGCCTTAATTAAAATTCTAATTTCAGATGCTATTTATTTTTAGTCCTAGCTGTAATCACCGTGTACTGCTAAAAATAAAGTAAAAAAGAGTTTTCTAAATAAAATAAATTGAAAGCAACTGTGGGACCTGTCTTGAAGAAACAGATCTATGCAGACGTTCAGCTGAAAAACTTTTATCAGCATGCTAATGCAGGTGGCATTCTGAATGTCTTCCTGCTGTCCACCTCCATGAAAAGGATATAGCCCTGAATTAAAAGTATCACAAACCCACAGACCTAGTATCAGGTCTCAGCACTGGCTTTACTATTACAAGAAGTGAGGCTGCTGCTTCGGATAGCAGACTTGAGATGTCATGAAAGGGCAGAAACTGGAGAGGATTGAATTGATCATCATTGTATTTTCATGGCCAGGGATAAGGAGCGGTTTTGGTGGGGTTTTCTAATTCAGATGTCAAGACAATTTGGCTGGCTCTGGGTATTTATCACTTTGACTTGAGTGGGGTCCATCAGTGGCTGGAGCCCAGGGAAGCAGAAAGCACCCGTCAAATGATGGGGTGAGGCATGCACCCCTCTTAATCCATTAACAGCCTCCCATGGGGCACCATTTCCCATTCGGCCTCCAACAGCAAAAAAAAAAAAAAAAAGTCTTAGTGAAGGTCACAAAACACAGACCATAGCACAGGACATAGTGCTATTTATTTATAATTGTACTGTAAGCCTCACAACACTATCCTTAATAGTTTAAATGTATATGTGAATAGTCAGTTGTGTGGATCCCTGTTATTCTGTAGTAGAGATGGGCACGACTAGGGAAAATGACGTTTTCGAGTTGTCGTGTGTCGGAGGCAGCCCGTTTTGGCTCGTTTCCGTTTTTCGCGAAAATTCGCAAAAATTAGTCGGTTCGTTTTTTCGTTTTTTCGTTGTCGTTAGTACTGGTTTGGGGGGGTAGCGGGCTCCTGGAGGCAGCTGCAGGAGTCAGCCAGAGCCACAAGTGACGGACTGGCAGACTCTTTGCACCCACTGCGTCTCACGTACTTGCATGTAGTGCAATGCAAGTAGATCTGGCTTAGGGTTAAGACAGGTTAGCGCAAGGGCTAGGGTTAGGCTAGTTACGGGTGAGGTTAGGGTGAGTATTGGGGTGCACCTCTGGGTGCCTCTCTGACCCACTTAGAAGGACAGTGTACTGGCGTATGGGTTAGGCTTAGGCTTAGGGTTCGGGTTTGGGCTACGATTAGTGGGCTGTTTATGCCCGATTGGCACATCCCAGAAGTCTCTGTGGTCAACCTGGCCAAGTGGCCATGCGATTGGTGGAAAATTTGCATGGTCCACTCCCATGGGCGAGCCCATCATTGCGAATGTGCAGGTGTAAAAAAATAAAATAAAATAAAATAAAATAAAATAAAATAAACAGAGACATTTTTTGCAAGAAAAACCCACTGCTGCTACTGTAAAAATTAAAGCATTTAAAATAGCTAATTTTCGCATGTTTCTGTGGTGCTTTGGTGGGGTTTTGGGCAACGATTTCAAAAAAAATATTGCGGTCACCATTTTGGATCCCCCCGCACTGCATGGTAAATGGATGCGCCCTCCCAGCCTGGTACAGTCAGCAAAACCTGGCCATGCAATTGGTGGAATGGCTCCAATACTTTGCATGGTCCACTTCCATGGGCGAGCCCATCATTGCGAATGCGCAGGTGTGAAAAAATAAAATAAAATAAAATAAAATAAAATCAACGGAGACGTGTTTTTTTTTTTTTTTGCAAGAAAAACCCACTGCTGCTACTGTAAAAATTCAAGCATTTAAAATAGCTAATTTTCGCATGTTTCTGTGGTGCTTTGGTGGGGTTTTGGGCAACGATTTCAAAAAAAATATTGCGGTCGCCATTTTGGATCCCCCCGCACTGCATGGCAAATGGATGCGCCCTTCCAGCCTGGTACCAGCAGCGCAGCAGTAGCAATAGCCAAGGAGAGGGGGGCGGGGAACCCCCCCCCCCAAATAAAACACCCTTCTGGCCTGGTAGGTGCCCTCAGACAGTTTTCGCCTGCTTTTAGGGCCGGGAATCGGGGGTTTTTTTAACTTTTAAAAACTTTTTTTCTGTGCCTCTTGGCATCGCGTGATGGCGCGATGCCAGGAACGACCACGTCAAATCAGACCAAATTATTCGTTTGTCGGTTTGAGTTCGAGTTCTGGCGGAGTAATTCCTGTTACCGTTTCCGTTGAGTAACGGAAACGAGTAACGGAAACGGAAATACAGCTAAGTCATTCCCATCTCTATTCTGTAGTCATTGTCTCTCCCATATGGGGACAACTTTACATGAGGATAGAAGCATGAAGCTTCCTACCGGACCACCCCAATAGGCTCATCTACTGTACAGAAAGACAGAGGGACCAAGGAGGTGATAGCTGTTGTTTTCAACCACTGTTGCCACTCATGCATATAAGTGAACAGTCAGTGGTGACAACAGCACCATCTGCAACAATAGCCTGATCTCTCTGTGTGAAGAACTGAAGAGAAGCAACTTCAGATCGCATGAGTCCTTTTTTTCTCTAAGAATTCCAAGGCTTACTGCTACCGGGAGATAACAAGCAGTGATTATGATGAGATTCCTCAGTACAGTAGCAGTAGGTGGTCAGCAGTCAATACTGGCTTCTCAAAGGAGTGAAAACATCAGCAGTTTCCAAGGTTCTGGACCTAACAGAGACATCTCAGCCATTAGGGATAAAATTATGAGAGAGAAGCTCCTAGCTGTTTCAATGCATCTCAACATTTGCAAAGGACCCCCAGTTATTAGGAAAGAAAACATCTGGCAGGTTTGCTTTATCCCATACTGATTTTTTAAAACTTTTTTCTCTCACATTTATGAAGGAATTAGCAAATGTCTCTAGCCCCTTACAAAACTGAAGCCAGATGAATGTTCATCTATCTCACAATTTTAGTGGAATGGTTTTAGTGTAAGGTTTTATTATTACTTTGATTATTTATTGTATTCTATTTTTAACTATTTTTAACTGTTTTAATTCTTTTTATTTGTAAGCCGCCCAGAGACCTTTGGGTAGTGGATGGCATATAAGTTGAATAAATAAATAAA
>JAHTLZ010003399.1:2778905-2807158 GCA_023846285.1 Phrynocephalus versicolor
AAAAAAAAACATTGGATACTCCTCATTAAATTTATTGGAGCACTTACCACAACTCCACTTTTAATGCTTAACGGGAATGTATATGGTGTTAATGAGTTGACATCTTTCCCCCTTGTTATTCATCAAGAAAAAACAAATAGATTTTAGCTTGATTGAAAGCAACTAAAATTTGCCATTTATAGAAAACTGTGAACCTTGATGGTACATGCTGCAGTTATCACAAAAGTCATGGCAGTCTCACCCCATGGTCCCACCCCCACCAGTTTCACATTAACCTTTGGCTACACAGTCAGCAAAGTATACATCAAGGCTTCCTAATATTGGGTCACTAGATATCTCCCAAAAATCTTGGCCAGCACAGCTAGCAGTGAAGGTTTATGGGAGTTTTAATCCAAAAATATTTGACAATCCAAAGTTTGTAACCACTGGTATACATGGCAAAACAAATATAACTGTTTGATCCTATATGTTCACCATTTCTGTTCTTCAGAAGTCTCAGTCTCACGGAGAAATCTGGATCCCATTGTTGAGCTTTAAATCTGTATATATTAATTAGTTGAAAAATTAATTGGTACAATATTAATTTAATGTATTATAATACTGTATTAATTAATGTATTAATATATATATTGAATTAATTTAATGTGTTGTATACAATGGATGTAAAGCCCTCAGTCCTGTTGTACAAATTGGTTGAATTGTGCTGAGACATGCAGAATGTGTATTTGAGTGTCTGTAAGACATAACATGCCGCAATTAGCGCTATGTGATAAAATCTGGATCTTGATTGGTCATGGGAAGTATAAATATATGTATCTGGAAATAGTATCTGCTGTAAGTCAGATCATTTCTCTCTGTAGTACATTCTGTAATGTTATGTTAAGACACGTTGCTATGCTGCCCAATTTTCTGGTGGTCTCTCTGTGTGGAGAGAGAGAGAGAGAGAGTAAGAGAGTATTTTTACCCCGCCTTTCTCCTTAGAAAAAGACCCAAGGCGGCTTACTGTAATGAGGGATAATATACAGTCCAGTATAATTAAGACATGTTCAAGTATTTGAGAACAAGGAATTGAGGGACATATTACAGCATTAATAGGCATTACATTAAAGCAACCTGGTTATAAGTAGTCATAAACACAAAGTCTATGTAAACCCATAGATTCATATAAATTACACATGGTAGTCCATCATTCAGGGAAAGCTTGCCTGAAGAGAAAGGTCTTTGCCCGTTTCCGGAAGGACAACAGAGATGAGGCAGTCCTGGCCTCTAGTGGGAAGGAGTTCCCCATTTTACTTACATGTTTACTTACATGTCTTCAGTGAATTTTGACTACTCAAACTCTCAAATTCTGCAGTTTTCTAGCCACATCAAATTCTTAACACCCATGCTCCACTAGTGATGGGTCTCTAATTTTGCTGCCCAAAATTTGGGCCACTTGATGTGGCAGTGGTAAAGGATTACTTTGACCAGGGTTAATAGTTCTCTGGCATGGGGCAGCACGGACACTCCTGTGATCCTGCAACCACCACCACCACCACCAATGCCTGTGTCCTACTGTACTTCAGGTCAGAAGGCAAGAAAAAAACCATCAAGAGAGTCAATCCAAATCGTTTCTTTTTTCCTCTCAAAAAAGTTAGAGCATACAATCCTTTCCCTTTTATAAGAGATGTACAATGGCACTGTGTGTTTGACTGCTGATTCCATAGTAGACGTCCATCAGTCAATGTTTGCTTTAGCAGGAACAGGAACCCCTCTTGTTTCAAATTCCAAGCAGCCAGCAGAGAACACCATTAGGCCCACCTCTCTCGCATACTTACCTCAATCCCTGATGTTTTCATAATACTGGAGTTGCAATAGAACAACACAATGGAGACTTGCCCCTTATGTGAAATCTAGGTTTTGTGACTAAGTCTCTCTCTCTCTCTCTCTCTCTCTCAGTCTACACTCCGTGTGATGTATTAAGTCACCAAATCCTTTGGAGAATGCTGAGCTAGATGTGAATTATTTTGTTGGTAACTCATGCATCACGCATTATTCACGACATTTCTACAAAGCCTTGCTTATTCAAAAGGCTATTTGCTCATTTAAACTTGCTTCAAGAAGCAAGATCAGTGACCTTTCCTCAAATCCATATGCATTTATAACCACGTAGAGATGTAACAGTTGAGAATGGTTCCAGGCAAAGAATGCAGCACAAAGGACATGACCAAGTTTGTGGTGACTTAATCGCACTTCCTTCTCTATATCATTTTCAAGGTCAACAAGGAAACAAATATGCTGTAAGATTGAGAAGGTCAGAAGGATAAAAGAGACATCTGAAAAGACGGAGGGTTGATCCTGATGGCAGTTTAGAGTGGCAAAAATCCAGGCTGAATGAAAGTCAAATCCATTGTTTCTATGCTTCCCCACCACCAAAGCTTCCCAAATGAGCTTCCCGCCCTAATGGTCCCGGCCTCTACATATCTGTGTACTTAGAAGTGTGCATGTGAAAAAGAGTCACACATTTAAATTGCTGGTTCATAGGAAGGTGTGCCAATGCCCTCAGCTGAAGTTGTCCCAGTTGTCTATTTCTCAACAAAAGGAGCTCTGCATTCTTCAACTAGGTGTGCACTCAATAAATATTTTATTCGTTGTTACACTGATAGAAAGATAGATAGATAGAGAGAGTGAGAGAGATAGAGATTTATTTTAGAGTATTTTTACCCTGCCTTATATAGATATAGCTTATATATATATAATATATATAATATATAGATATAGCTATCTGGATAGCTCAGTGGGTTAGACATCTGGCTGCGGAGCCAGAGGTTGAGACTTCAGTTCCCCACTGTGAATCCCAAAAGAACCAGCCTGATGGCCTTGAACAAGCTGCGCAGTCCCGGTATGCCCCCCCCCCCAAAAAAAGAAGAAGGGAATAGAAAACCACATCCGATTAGCCTTGACCTGGAAAACCCAGAGAAGGGTCACTGTAAATCATAATTTATAACTCTCCTATATATTTTTCATTCCCTCTTGTGAGGAAAAAAAATAGGAAATTTACACTGCTTCTCAGAAGTATGCCCTACTGAGATAAGCTGGACTCACTGTCAGGAAGTGAAAACATAGTCATAGATTTGTGAGAGGTAGCCATGTTGGTCTGTGAAAGAATTCCAGGCAAAAATCCAAACAATACAAAATAAAAGATAAAAACATGTGGCACCTTAAAGACTATTATATTTAAATATAAGCTTTCATGGACACATCCACTTCTTCAGACATATAGTAGCAGAATGAGGTGTACAATTAATATATAAAGGAGTATAAGTTACACACCAAATGTTCATTGGCTGTTGTACATTTAATATACAATGGAATATAAGTTACATACCAAATGTTCATTGGCTGTTGGATGAAACAGTGCATTTGATTAGGATGCATTGTTTAGGTCTTGTGGAAATTCCTCAAGAGAAAGGAATTTTAAGCAATAATTTGGCTGTATTGTTTAGGTCTTTGTTGCTAAAGAGACTGAAAACAGAGGCCAGGGAGGGGGAAGAGGTGGGGAAAAGGTGAAGACAGGGGTCATTAGGTGAGAGAATAGGGTTTTTGTTTGTTTTTGGTCAGTTTTGTTTTTGTTTTTGTTTTTGTAGAGACAGAAAGCAGATCTGGGAGTGGATGAGCAATGGAGGGGGAAGAGAGGGGAAAGGTGAAGACAGGGGCCATTGGGGTGAGATACTTATGTAGAGGTATCATAGGCAGTTTTTACCTTAGAGTCTTGTGACTGAAGATGGGTAAGGTCGTAGTGAATAAAATAACAGTGGCAATGCATAAGTATTACAATTGATAGTGACTCAAAAAACCTTGGCTTAAGTTTAGCCCATTTTTATGGGTATCCATCATGCATATGAATTTTATCTCTATGGAAATGAATCAGCTGTCACAAATCTGACATCAGGAACCACAATACACAGTGACTAACAGGTCGCTCCATGGAAGATTTGAAGGTCACCATTTTGAAACAGATCCATTACTGATGAGGAATACAAAAGCAAAAATCTGAGATAAAACTTTAACGCTTCTTACAACATCTAATGGAGGAGAAAATGCAACTGAAAGTTGCACTTTCTACACAACATAATTGTGGCACTTTCACTGACCTGATCCCAATGGCATTCTAAGGTGTGTAGTGTGGTGACGTCTATGCTTTAGAGTTCCAGACCACTCACTTGAACTACTGCAGAGATTTTAAGATAGGGGTGGGGAACCTTCATCCCTCCAGATATTTGGGACCAAAACTCCAACAGTCCTTTATCATTGGCAACATAGGCTCATAATTCTGGGAGTTGCTGTACAAAACATCTGGAGGGCCGAAGGTTCCCCACCCCTGTTTTAAGGACTTCCAAAGACTACAAATCCCAGGATTCCATTGGATGAAGCCAAGGTGGTTGAAGTAGTATCAAATGGTCTCTTCCAACTCTATGATTCTATGAAATTGTTATATTTGTGCATAGCAGATACATTTTGAACAGATTTGCTTATTCCTACTAGGGACACAGCTACCTAGATGCCCTAAGGTGTAATCACATCCAATCTTACCTGATTTTGGAAGCTAAGCAGGGTCTGGCCTGGTCAGTGCTTGGATGGGCAACCACCAGGGAATACCAGGTGCTATAGGCACCTGGAGTAGGAACTGGCAAACGACTCCAGTATTCCTGCCAAGAAAACTACATGGACATGGGGTCACAAAGATTCGGTCATGACTGTAACGACACAACACACACACACACTAGGGAACCAGCTGTCATTACAGATGTTCTGCAAATTTTGGCTCTGAATAATATGGATTGGCCTTCCACGCTCAGTTATAACAGATTTCAGTATCTGTTCTGAAAAGCTGAACCAATAATAAACAACAATCATTTTTGACCTTTGGCAAAGAAAAAACCTTTAAAAAAGCACAAAAATTTGGCCATGTATTT
Organism: Phrynocephalus versicolor; assembly: GCA_023846285.1. NCBI lineage: Eukaryota > Metazoa > Chordata > Lepidosauria > Squamata > Agamidae > Phrynocephalus > Phrynocephalus versicolor. Next base: position 2,783,861 of record JAHTLZ010003399.1, read on the forward strand.
TTGCCAAATGCTGCTAAACTTCAAGTGGATGCAATAGTTTTGTTTCAGCTCTAGTAAATAACTAGATAGAGTCATTCTAGGCAAGAAAATAGCCTCCTATTACATAGTGTGTTGTGGACATTTAATGTAAGCTGGGAAAATATGAACAGAATCATTTTCTTTTTATATACCTCTTAATCTCTGAAATAGGTGCTCTTAAATCACTTCCTGGCTCTGTTATAATGCAATCTTTGGTTGCAGTTCTTTCTCCCTCTTTTTAAACGAATACCAATGAAAACTGGATGGTTTCAGTTCAATCAGCCTTTCCTAGGTGATTGTCTTTGCACTTTTCCACAATGATACGATTCCTGTTTTCATATCCAAACAAAAAAGTACTCATCATTTATCAGGACACAAGGCATAAAGAACTCTTCCAGGCTTCTGCCTGCAATGTTTTAGTGTGATCCGTGTTTACATGTTATTATTTATTTTATGTACTTGCTTCCTCCCAATCTTTCTCCCAAAAAGAAACCCAAGACAAATTGCTACAAATGGCTAGCATAATATGCAACTAAAATCAGAATAAATTACAGTATTGAAATACAATTAAACATATACCAGTATTAAACAGCCACTCATTCAAAACCATTCAAGCTACATCCCAAAGTGTCATGCATCAGGGCTTTCCTAATATGAAAACTCTGTGATGACATATTTCTCAGCCCTACAAACCTCACCTAGTTTAAGTTAATTGCACTGGTTTACATCGAGTCCAAGCAAACTGGAAGACTGTGATATTGGTTTATCATCTTGTAGGAAAAGGCAACTTTTTAAAGTGAACCAACGTGGCCAGCTGTATGATTTTGGGGGCTGTATCCAAATAGTAACTTTTCTAATCGGTGGTTATAGATTATCGATTTACCAGGTGCCCTTAATTAGCTGCTGTCATGTGAATTACAATGGGTTATTTTGGCTAATTATAAAATATACTGCAGCCAGGACATATTTTAAAATCATACTGTGAAAGGACAGTGTAGTATTTTAATTTCCTCAATTAGTTATTGAAAGGAAGGAGGGGTTATGAACTAGCAACATTTGGAAGAAGCTACTTTTTATAGTAAACATATAAGGTAGAGCATTTTTAGAGGACATTTATGCAGAATTCTCTGTGAAGAACTGGTACTAGATTCCTTCTTTGGCTGCACAATAGATACGTGCATAGCATTATAAGTTAGGATGGCCTCAAATGCAATTACTAGCATGATGAATAAATCAGCAAAATTACTGAAATATCTGTTTTAATTTATATCTGGTTTCTCTCTTTTTAATGATGCACTGTCTGACAGCTAAAAGTTGAGCCTCTTACATTAGCAGGAATCTGAGGATAAGTGTGATAGATTTGAAAATGCAGCAGATAGCTGCAGACACATTAAAAAGTATGTGAGAAAATACCTTGCTGTGTAGGATTTCCAGAAATCCCTAAACACCCGTGGAGTCTCAATTCTAACTTTCATTCTGGATATCTCGGTCTTTCTTGCCTTGAATAAAAAAGTTTAAAAATAAAAAAAACCCTTGAAAGGATCTCAGCATTTCAATATAAAGTAGCCCACTTGTCTACACCACAGGATAGATATTCAAATCACAGTGAGTTTCATACTGTAGAAATGAAACTGTCATTGCTTTCATATGAAATAACTATTGCTCCAATAGTCAATAGCAAGATAGTTTCACAGGCTAGCTAAATCAATTCTGGTAAACTCTGGTACATATTGAAAGGCATCATTTCGCTTGGAATTTGTAAGAAAAGCACTTTCTTTGAAAAATGTTTTGGTCCTGGTTTCCTTGTATTTCTACAGTGAATTTCAAGACTGGTCATTGAATTAATTCATGGAAAAGGTCCAGACTCCAGTTTTGGTGGTAAGCAGATTTCTGAAACAGAGGCAGTCCCCAAGAGTTTACTTATGGATCATGGATATAAAATGTGAGGAACGTGCACTAGAGAAGAATTCCATACTTGTGAAGAGGTTTTTTAAAAAAATCGTTTGTGTCCTACATTTGGAATATAATTGGTCATAAATAACCAGGGATGAGTTATATTCAGCGATGAATTTCCTTTAGGGGAAAGTATTTCCTCTCATATTTACAGTCATCTCTTTGATTGCTTGAAACATATACAGTGGACCCTTGTATAACAAATGGTTTGTATAATATAAAATCTGTACAACAAAGAAAATTCCGGAGATAGGGGAAATTTGCTTAACAGAACCATCTATGGGGCAAATCTGTACAACATAAAAATGGTTGCAATTAGGGATTACTCTGTTTTCAATGCATTCCTATGGGAAATTTGTATAAAGCAAAATTGGCTTAACATAATTTCATTTGGAACGAATTAATTCCTTTATACAAGGTACCCCTGTACTTGAAATAAACAGATTATTGGCTTTATAGATCTATATGAGTCAAACCCTTTGACCACAAGGATCATGAGAAAATTCTTTTTCTTCTTAGTATTTCCCCCCAGGTGTGGGGTCCACTGATCATGAGAAGCTATGGGTTGTTAAAGAAAAGATGTACAGTACCTCAGTATTGGATTGTCCTGATGTATAACCTGCATTGTAGGCAAGAAACTACTGTTAGGACAAAATATGGAGAGGTGAAATAATTTCCTATATCTAAGGTTTCTGACAAGAGTGCATTTTATCTTCACCCTGTTCAATCTGTATGCAGAACATATCATAGAGAAAGCCAGGAGGACAGATTCAGATGAAAGATGAGTGAAAACGGGTGCACAAAACATCAGTACTTTAAGATCGGCAGATGACACTCTCTTATGAGAAGGAAGCAGAAATGATATGAAACAACTTCTGACAGAAGTGAAAGAGGAATGTGTCAAAAACAGACCTGCAATTGAGAATTAAGAAGATAAGAATCATAGCAGCAGAAATACACAGCTTTGATGTTGTCAATGAAGTAACCGAGACAGAGATTTTGTACTCCTTGGTTCATCCATCAATCCAAGTAGAGACTGCATATTAGTCAGAAGAAGACTGAGACACAGTGAGGCAGTAATGAAGAAAAAGGTCATATCGAGTGTAAGCACGGGTTACTGGACAGCAGGACCAAGACCATACTCATGTTTCTACACCCAATCACTACATACAGAGGTGAAAGCTGGCAGGAGCAAAACTGATTCATTGGAAATTTGGTGCTAGGGAACAGCTTTGCAGATCCCCTTGACTGGCAGGAAGAGGAATAAGTGGATCCTAGATCAAAGCAAGCAGGAACTGTCTATGTGATGACAGTCATCCTTTGGGCACATTGTTAGAAGACAAGATTGTCTCATAAACACAACTATGTTAGTATACATTGAAGACAGCAAGAAAATGGGAAGACCAAATATGAGATACATTGACTCCCTAAAGGAAGATGTGGGCTTGAGTTTACAAGAGCTGAGCAACACTCATTCATATATCTACCGTATGTTGGAGACAACTTGACATCATGTAGCAACAGTTTCCTTTTTCAGATATCCAGACGGACCTCACACTTGAAGTCAAAAAGATGCTGCAAGGTATTGGGGGACCATCCAGAACATGAATTGCAGTAAGCATGAGGAAATGGTGAAAACTGGATGCCTCAGCAGGAAGCTTTGCTTCTCTCCTTCCACTAATGTTCTGCTGACCGTCAAAAGTTTTGAAGTTACTTTGCCATATCTGTTAAGTGAACTGGTATCCATTGTGCCAAAGCCCATCCTGAGTCATGCATAACTGTGTTCACCAGCCAGCGCTCTGTTAAGTTTAACCAACATATAAATGAAAGTCAGTGTTTACTGTAATAATCTTGTCAGTATACTCAACAAACCTGTAGACTTCCTTTTCAATCATTCAGATTGGAGAGGGCAGTGTCTTATTGAATTATGTGTCTTTTAAAAGGACATCCAATTTAGTCAAAGCTGTGCTTGGTGTTGAAGGAAGATTGTTATAAAGTACTGTTCACTGATAAGCAACCAAGTGGGTGACATTGAAGAGAACACAATGTAAGAAGGAGCAAGGCACTAGCAATTTGCAGCATAGCTTTCCCTGAAAAGCTCTCCAGCATCTGGAATCGCATATGGCATTGATTTCTTTTGAAATCATTGTGAAACAACATCCACTCTGAAAGACAAGGCTTTTGTAAAGCGTATTTAAAAAAAAAGCACACCAGCAACTCATGGCTGAGGTCATGGGGAAACCCCCTCCCCTCAAATTTTCAGGTGAGGAAAACACACTCTGGGTCAGTCCATGGTCTGTCCTGATAGGCATATGAATGTATTATACCAGATGTGTCAAACAATTGCCTCCTAATATGTAAAGCAATGTTGTATTTAAAGTAATCCTTGTGGGACAACAGCAGGGTATATTGTCAAATAGGCTGGCTATCTTGCTCATCCTCACCTGTATTGAATGCTTTCTCTCCACTGTGTCCAGGCTGAGATCCCCAAAAAGAGACACAATTTACTGAACAATCTTACCTTGCCAAAATGTGATGCTACAGACAGTATTTAAGTCTCATAATTCTAAAAAAAAGAAAGGGGCTTCCATCTTTATTTTGATGTTAGATGGTTTATATGTGTTTGTTAATTTTCATGTTATTCTAGAATTATGTTTTTATGTTTTATGTTTATTCTAGAATTCCCATTTTATGTTTTATTGATTTTCAGCCACCCAGAGTAGCCTTTGGGCAAGATGCATGGGATAAAAATGCAATAAATAAATAAATAAATAATATCAGCATTTGTGCTAGCTATTAGGTGCAGCAAGAGGTTGGAAACATTAGTGTTAACGTCAATACATCAAATTAAATCATAAAGAAGTATTAATTTGTTAAAATTAAAACATTTAGGGAAATAGAAATTAATTAGTTGCCTGTAGGGATGGGCACAAAATGAAAAACAAAATGCTGATTCATTGGTTTGTTACATAACGAGACAAAATGAAATGAAATGAAACAAGCAGTATTTCGATACAGATGAAACAAAATGGGGGGGGGTGTTTTGTTAAAACAAACCATTTTGTTTCTTTGTAAAAGCTCCTGTACCTGCTTGGTTGTCTCTCTCCTCCTCTGCCACCACCGCTGCCGCTGGAGCCACCGCCCCTTCCCCTGCCAGAGCCTGCCAACCAGCTGGTGAGTGGGCCTGTCAGGCCAGCCTAGGCCCGCTGCCACCACCTCTGCCACCCCACCAGCCAGCCAGCCTAGGCCCCCTGCCGCCACCCTGCCAGAGTCGCTGCCATGGTGGCCAAAGACCAGAGAGCGAGTGTGGCCTGCGGGAGGCCTTCCTGCCATCACCCCGCCACAAGTACAGCCAAAGAGGAGAGGACGAGTGGTCCCAGCAGGAGGCCTTGCTGACGCACTGCCACCGCCACCACTGGAGCGGAGAGGGCGAGAGCCCACCCTAGGCCCACCTCTGCCGTTACCGGACCCCAAAAGGTAATGAAGCATTTCATTTAACATTTAATTTTGTATGGTTTTGTTTGTTTGTAAAGTTCATATGAAATGAAACAAAATATGGGGGAATGAAATGGAACAAATGATCCCTATTTTTCAGTTTCATGCCAATCCCTAGTTGCCTGTTATTAATGTATTGACACCTTACATTGAAAATTCCTTAAAATAATTTAATGTATTCAAAATAGCCAGCCCCCAAATACCCTCAAAACTAGCATGTGGAATTAATGTGAAACCCTAATTAATTCTTTTTTAAAAAAATAGCATCACTGGCATTAAATGAAACAAACAGACATTTCAAATTGTTGATTTGTGAACAAATTATGTTCAGGCTCCAGTCAGATCAGGCTTTGAGGACAGGCTGATTTTTGTATTTTTCCCTTTGCCAAAGGTTCAAATTAAGCAATATAGTCACCTCATCATTAGAAGTGGAATTCCTGTTAAGACATAAGAGACATATATTTTACTTAGGACAAATGACACTCATTCAAAGACAAAGATGTACACATGTTATACAAAGAAGGGAGGTGGTTCAAAAGAAGATTCAGGGAAGTCATTCATGTTCATATAGAAACTTCCACTCTCAACAGGGATGGGGGATTTGGGCACAATCTGTCTCCTGTTTATCATACTGCCCTTTCATCCATCCCCAGATAAATCAGAACCACTTCACACCTCCACTAGGAAGACCAGTACTAATGAATCATACTTAATGCGTGTTGGGAAAGGGCTGCATTGATGTGACTTTCACTCTCTCCAGGCCATTGTCCATCTAATGAGCCTATTCAGACCAGAGTGGGGGGAAACCAAGGTCTCCTACCAGCCTTCCTTAGACTGAAGAATCTACTTCAGGTATGTCCAAACTTCAGCCCTCCAGATGTTTTGGACCACAACTCCCACAGTCCTTTGTCATTGGCAATATAAGCTTAGAATTTTGGGAGTTGTGGTCCAAAACATCAGCAAGGCTGAAGTTTGGACATGCCTGAGCTACTTGGATGAATGATGAAATGTTTTGATCCCACAAGAAAAGAAGTCTCAACTACCAGAAAACTATAGGAAAAACATCATCATAGGAAGGACACTTAACAGGTAATTTGACCCAAATAAAGGAAAGAAAATGAAGGAAAATGAACAGTTGCTGGTGATGCTACTCCTCAAACAACTGCATCTCCAAAGCACCTGCTCAAATGATTAGTTCTTCTAGAAAATTATAAATAGAAGACCCCTGCCCATGTCAGATATCTGAATACCAGAGGGAAATTTACATTTAGGATGCTCCCTGAAATGAGCTCTGGTTTCTACATATATCTCTCAATATAGATTTAGGGACCTATGTGGGATAGGAAAAGTTTGTTGTTGTCAAGTAGAAGGATGAGGTGTTGACAGTGTGCCTGACTTTCCAAAGGGAATATTAGACCACTATGAAAAGTTATATGTTTCAGGGCAGAGCCTGCAAAAGTTACTTAACTTTGACTTCCAGAAGTTTCTAGCCAGTGTGGCTAATTGCAAGGCTTTATGATTCGGAAAGTTGTACTCCAAAATGCATAACTTTGTCAAACTCTACACCTTGGGATGTGTGGCTGTTTTTTTCCTACAAAGAGATTAATTCCATGTCAGAAATGGTAATGTGTGAAATGACCCCGTAAAGGTCAGCTACTGAAGGGAGGAAAAAAACAATCATAAGATTCTGCCATAGCAGTATTTATTAATCCACCTGAGGGCAAAACCTTACCTTCATTAACCTAATGGCAAGTAACTGACTGATTCCACTGAGCTTAGAAATATGCCCCAAGCATTTACTTGTATTTAATCATGTGAGTCCTGATTCAGCAATGACTACCACATTGAAACTAATTGCCTTTACCAGGTGGTTGTAACAGTGCAGGCTGCAGAATCCGTCCCATAACTACGCACCTGTCATTGCTCAAGCTCCATTACACTGAGTAAGATCCCAAGAAGCATCTCAATTAATCACTCTCATGTATTAGTAATTAATTCATTAATTCAGTAAATTGCTGCAGGCCTTAGCATAATCAGTCATGTCAAAGTCTTCAAAATCATAAACCAAAGTGTTAAACACAAGCTGCTTGTCTTGGGCTGATTTGTCATCTGCGGAAATTACTCATGACTGGACAGGTAATACTTCATATACAATTTTTAAGAAAGTTGGCATGGAAAATTTGTCAAGTTAATTGTCCAGATTTCCTTCCTAAATGTACTGCTCCATCATCTAGACTGATCAAGATCCAAAGAACACTACACTGGGAACAGTGAAATGGCTCACAAAAATACCTCAGAAAGAAGTACAAGACCAACATTAGAATTCACTGAATGTAACCTATCCAGTTCCATGTCACCTGTCTATAGGGATGATTTCTCTTGTTGTCAGTGCTTCTGGTTATTCCAAGATACCCAAACTGACAGCATGTGCCCCTGTCCATTCAGAATGATAGTTAAATTACCTAGTCATGAACTGGCAGTAGCTCTGCTCATTTTCCCCATATTGGAGAAAATGATGAGATGTTCTTTGGAAAACAAAGCACAACCTCATTCTCACTGTGTGTTGATGGATGATGCTTAAGTCATTTCAGCTATGCTGAAGTATGTGTGTAGAATTCAGCCTTTGCAAATTCTTGCATAAAATGAACCCATCTGTTGGACTAATGTGCAAACAAACATTTAAATATCCACTAAAGACGGATCTTTTAATACCACTAAACCCCAGTGCATTTTAGAGCACTTTACACTATGCACATGTCAGAATGGAAGGGGGATACATTCATGTAGAAATGGAATGGTGTTATGGGGTGATTACATACAAAATGGCATGGATGACACCATGTTGTAGCTGAAGTGAATCCACTTGACATTGGTACAGTGAAATTATTTTTTTACCTTGGGTAATGGTATACTTGTGCTTGATGGGCATATGTATTGCTTCAGGTGTGAAACACACCAATTGCAAATTAATATTAATTTCTTCTTCGTTAGATAGCAAAGTGTTCTAATGCCTCTTACATTTTCCCTGTCTAGACTAGCATCACAACCAATAATTTTACAACTACTTATACATGACCCATAGTTCACAATAAAAGGAGAAAATATACATATTTGACAACCCTTTTTGAAAGAAAGAAAGAAAGAAAGAAAGAAAGAAAGAAAGAAAGAAAGAAAGAAAGAAAGAAAGAAAGAAAGAAAGAAAGAAAGAAAGAAAGAAAGAAAGAAAGAAATGGTTTTATGAGCAGTTTCAAATTTTAAACTCATTATAAAGTCATATGATAAAATAGAGCTTGCTTCCACTGTCTTGTGCTGAACACACTGACTACAAAACAAGACTTGGAAAGAAGTGCTGAAAACATTGACTAGGAAACAAGACTTGTAAACAAGCACTGAACACATTGACTAGAAAACAAGTTTACTGTAGAAAATAAAACATACTTGAGCAGCTACAGTGACATGTAACTTGTATTGTGGACAAGAGGTTACCACTAGGATAGACTATTGAGAGTGGTTTCTTATAGGCCAGGGCTGTCCAACTTTGAATAGGCCAAGGTCTACTTTTTCCAGACGAAAGTGCCTGAGGGCTACTACACTAAAACCTCTACTTATGAATTTTATCTGCTCCGACCATATGCTCATTAAGTAGAGCAGCCCTTGAACAGTTCCGCTCGGCTGAGACAGTGGGCTGGCAGACCCAGAGCTTTGCTGGGGGAGTGGTGGTCCTTGGGGTGGGGGAGGTAGAGGTGGAGAACTTATCCCCTCACTTTTGTTATTGATGGCCGGCAGGCTACTTTTGAACCCTTCATGGGCTACTGGTAGCCCCCCGTCTACCAGTTGGACAGGCCTGTTTTAGGCTAAGGAGTGGGACAACAGTGCATTTTTATCGCCTTATCCATTCAGTCTGTATGCAGAACATATCATAGAAAAAGCCATAGGAGATTCAGATGAAGGAGTGAAAATTGGTGGAGGAAATGCCAATAATTTAAGAAATGCTGATAATTCCATTTTAGAAAGTAGCAATGATAGTCCATGCATCAATCCAAGAGGAGACTTCAGTTAAGAAATCAGTAGACATTAGAAGAAGACCGATTCTTGGAAGGGCAGCAATGAAGGAACTAGAAAAGATCAAGCATGAGCACATTTCACTGGAGATTTTAAAAAAAATGTTGAAACTGAAGCTGTCTCACTTTGGGCACATAATGAGAAAGCAGGATTCTCTGGAAAAGACAATAATGCTAGGAAAGGTAGTAAGGAATGAGAAAGACCATGTACAAGATGGACTGACTCTAAAGGAAACCTCAGCCCTGAGTTTGCAAAGCTGACTAGGGCTGTTGAGGACAAGAACATTTTAGAGTTTGCTTATTTATGGGGCTCTGTAAGTTGTGGGTGATTTGATAGCACCTAACAATGATAAACAGTTATGTTCATGCCTAATGGGCTGCTGAGCTACTAGTGGGTTTTTTTTAACATAGGACAAAAAGCTGCTATGGTTAGGGAGTGTCCAGAGGTTGGGTCATAGACCAAGAAGGAAGGTCAAACACAGGGCCCCTGCTTCCCTTAAAGACTACGGGATTATGGGAGCAAAATCAGCAACAGTGGGCGACAGAGTTCCTGCCGGACTGAACACTACAACCCTATATTTTTGGCAATCATTGGCTGTCATTTGGCTGTAGGGCTTCATCGCTGCGAGTTGCCAAAGGGGAACAGGGGCACTCAATCAATCACATTTGGCAATGACCTTCCAGTACAGACATGCTTTCGCAGATTACTCAGCTTCCCAGCTTTAAGGACTGCTTCTGTATATGGGGGTTGCTAATGGCCTTCTCCTAAAACTATTTGCCCAGTACACAATCAGGGAATGAGACTCATGCAAGACAGTGCAGCTCTCTGGGCTACATCCACTCAATCACCTTCAAGTGGACCCAAGAGTCATTTTGATCCCACTTTCCCAGGACTGTTACCTATTTAAAAGCCTGGAAAAGTACTTAGATCTTGAATTCCCCAAACCTCCCAAACTTTTCTTTATTAGGTCTGTGTGCCTGATTCTGACTCCAAACTCTGAACTCAAGAGCCAGCTACAATTCTCGGGCAAAGTCACTTGAAATGATGCATCAGTTTGTAGATGAGGAAGATACTGAAGCAGATAGGGAGCAAATCTTGTTTCAGCCTTTCTCTTTTTTCTTTTTCAAGCAAACTTTAAAGGTTTGGCTGGAATGCAAATCAATGAAGTCTTATCTGAACTTTAGCAAGGTTTACTCCCCTGTTTCGAGTCTGCCGTGTCACAGATGTCATGGACATCTGTGCATTTTTTGAAGTGTTTTGGTTTTCCAATATGAGTCTATGGGAGATTTACACATCCACTTAGATCTGGGGTGCAGATCCAATCAGACAGGGCATAAATTGTTCAGGAACAAACTAGGATATATTCCAAAACCAAACTGGCCTTCAAATTTGATCATAGAATCTGTCTAGAGCCCTTGGATCTATATATTCAAAAAACAAGAAAAACTGGGAAGGAGAGCTGAATGCATGGCTGGTCTAATGAAGGCAGGACTAGGGCACGTGCTGCCTTTATTAGACCAGTTATCAAAGCATGGCTGTAGTGCTGCCCCTTCCCTGTCCAGTCCTCAGATAATCTCTTTATTCATCTTCCCTTCTCCACTTTGAAGTAGAATAACCAGGGAAGGCTCAAGAGGCAAGAGAACCTATCAAGCTCAGTCTGCACCATTTCTCCCCACTCCATGATACACAACAAATACTTGAAAGAAAGATTTGTCGTACAGCTCTGTCCTCAATCATCCCCAGAATGCAGGACCCCTAATAATGGACTCAGCACAGGAAGCCAGATTTTAGCTGAATATCAGGGGAAAAACTTCTTAACTGTTGAAGCGGTATGACAATGGAATCAATTACCTCAGTAGGCAGTGAGTGAGCACTCCAAATGCCAGAGACGTTCAAAAGAAAACTGGAGAACCATGTGTCTGCTCTGCCTTGATTAAGATTCCTCCATTAAGGAAGGGGTTGGTGCATCTACTGTACATTCCTGGGACACTTTCCTGCTGAGACTTTACTTGGGAGTCCATAGCTCAAACATCTAGAAGCCAAATGCCAGTAAACTTGCAGGACTCATTGGGGGGAATCAGGGGAGCCTCCCTGCAGGATTGGCACCTTTGGGTGCCTTGGGGAGGCATTTTATCAGGTTTTAAAGTATAAATGAATCAACAAATCAGTGTGTTGATTTATAAGAAAAAAATCATGCATTTGTCATTCATGATTCGTCAAACATGATGAATCGCAGTTCAAAATGAATCACTATTTTTCTAATTCGTGCTGATCTCTCTATCTTTAAAATTTCCAGGCCAAAAGGTGATTCTCTTCTCTCTAGTCCCATATGACCCATGCTAAATATAAATGAAAACTAGTATAATTATAGCCAGAAAGCAAAAGGACAATCAATACATTATATATAAAGGTAGAAACCTCCCGTTATAACCCACCGAGAAGTGCAAAATCCCATTGAAGAACTCCATAGTTCTCCTGCCTTCTCCTATTTATTCAATGGGTTTTGATTGAGAGAGAGTGGCATTAAAACAAAGCAGGGAGCTATAAGCATATAAATTCCTAGGAAACCAAATTTTCAACAGTTGGAAAAGCTCCCCCCCCCTCACACACACACACCCGAAACTTCTAAAGAGCTAGATTTGGAACAACCCAGGCAGATCCCTCTTTGAATAAACTAAATTTGAGTAATTAAAAGAACAGAAACAATGTAATTAGACTGAGCTCAAACTAATGGGCTAAGGAATTCACGGGGTCTCTGATGACTTCTTAATTGCTGCTAAGTAAAAGGCAGTTTTGGCTAAGCCAGGGATGGAGGGTAAACAGGACAGAAGAACCATTCTTTGCAGAAAAAACTGTCAGGGCCAAATCCAGAGGGTGACATCATTTCCGCCATCTGCCATAAACATGACGAATTAACTGACATTTAAAGCTAGGGATAGGGAGAGAAATGTCTTGAATGGCTGTGCAAAAATAAGCCATTCACTCTTTGGGTGGAAGATTCCAAAAGATACAGAGGCAATGTGCAATTCAAATGAAAGCCCCATCTCTAAATGCCAAGAGGATTCACCTTTTCTGCTGATGACTCCCTAATTCTAATCTGCCTTGAAACGAAGCAAGCAAAATTCAACAAGCATGAAACCCCAAGATCTGTGATTTGTAGCTTCAGTTAGGCTTGTTAACAAAGCAAGGGGCTGTGTTCCTGCAGTGTTTTGGTCCTGCACCAACTGGTGTAGGAATGTGTGTGTGTGTGTGTGTGTGTGTGTGTGTGTGTGTGTGTGTTGTGTCGTTTTGTTTCGTTTCGTTACAGTCATGACTGACTCTTCGTGGCCCCACGTCCATAGAGTTTTCTTGGCAGGAATTCTGGACTGGTTTGCCAGTTTCTACTCCAGTCACCTACAAGCACATGGTATTCCCTGGTGTAGGAATAGGATAGCCCAACTTATGTATCACCAAAAGAAAGGAGAAGAATCATCAAAGGAACCAAACAACCCCACATATATACGAAAAACACCAGGCATCATTCTCCCTAAGAAACTGGGTGAAAAGAGGGCAGAGGTTTTCCTTAATAAATCATATTCTAATTTAAGGGCAAGGGTCCAAATATAAAAACAATCCCTGGTGTTTACAAAGAAATGCAGTGCACCTTAGCACAGTGAGAACAGCAAGGGGACTTCTATCTGTTCTCCAGTTGTATTGATAAGTACTTTCGAAAGCCTTGCTCCTCCTTATTATAGTTACACATCCAATGTCACCTGATTTCAGAAGCTAAGCAGGGTCAGCCCTGGTTAGTACAGTACTTGGATGGGAGACCACCAGGGAATACCAGGTGCTGTAGGTGCCTGGAGTAGGAACTGGCAAAACCACTCCAGTATTCCTGCCAAGAAAACTCTATGAAACGTGGAGTCAGGATGGGTTGGTCACGACTATAACGACGCAACACGCATACACATCTATACTCAGTGGTTTAGGTCTCTGGCTGGGGAGCCAGAGGTTGGGAGTTCAATTCCCCACTGCCCCTCCTTGAGAGAGGCTGAACTCAGTGATCCATAGAATCCCTTTTAGCTCTGCATTTACAAGGTTATTGTTCTTATAAAGCAAGGCTGTGCTTGAGATGGAATGCCCAACCCTTCAAATAGAGCAGTGTCCTTTCCATTTGCTCAAATACATTGGGCTGTTCTGTAAAATTTGGAGGGTAGGGGGGCATTGTCTCTTCTTCCTGTTGCCTTTTTTGGTGTCTGCTTTGTTCTCACTCATCACACAGAGCAATGCATTTCTGGTTTGTCCCATGCAATAACTGGGGCAGTTTTTATGAGGCTGGTGTCAGAGTTTCTTCTCAACAAAATATCATAAGGGCTCATAAGAGCTCAGAGAGGATGAAAAGCAGTAAGTGAATGCAGAAAGAAACAAGGCTGACCTGAGATATTTTAGTGCCTGAAGTAAAGGACAGGGTTGTGCCCCCTTTCTCTAGCCATTTCCAAGGAGAAAGGTGGGGTAAAAATATTCTAAACAAACAAACAGACAGACAGACAGACAGACAGACAGGGCTGCCAGTTGAACCACATTTCAGTACCTGAACTTGGAAATATTTGTTCTGGACTGTATATTGTCCCTCATTGTAAGCCACCTTCAGTCCTTTTTCAAGAAGAAAGGTGGGGTAAAATATTCAAAATAATAATAATAAATGGATCATTTTAATACAGTGGTTCTCAACCTGTAGGTCCCCAGATGTTCCTGGACTGCAACTCCCAGAAATCCCTTCCAGCACAGTAAGTGGTGGAAGCTTCTGGGAGTTGCAGTCCAGGAATATCTGGGGACCCACAGATTGAGAACCACTGGTTTAACAGATGACAGCAGATTTAAAGGCACATATATAGTTCCATCTTTCAACACCGAGAACTGCTGAGAGGATGATTGGCCGGGGGAGGTACAACTATTTATTGCAACCATCTTCTCCTTGAGGTAGTTGCTTCACTTTCCCCAATGAAAGGACCATACAAGTGAACAGGGCTTGTTCTGTTTTTGTTTGGACACGTTGTTTTTGCAATACTGCCCAGAGTTCCAGAGGGAAAATTGGGCAGTTAACAAGTTCAAAAATAAATACTTAAATAAACTTAAGACGGTGCCTCTTCTTTCATGTTCCTTACATAGTTGGTTACTTATTTTAAAATGTCCATTTCTTCTCAGTTTTGATAATGCAGAGCCTATAAGACAGAGGTAAGGAAACTTTGCTGGCCCCAAAACCAAGCTGGTTCAAGCAAACATTTTGGAAGCTGTGCCATCAGTTGACAGGGCTGTATCCCAAGTAGATAGGGACACCCTGCAGCTGGTATATGGGCCCTGGTGTGATGGTACTGATCCCCTACCACTAACATAAAGTGGCTTTTAAAAAAAAACAAAAGGTGATGGTGTTTCTATAATAGCTAGTAGACCTCTAATAAGAGAGAAGCCCATTATCAGTAGTACAACCAGAGCTCAGATAGTAGCCTTGCTGCGCTCCTGCACTCTCTAGAACAGTGTTTTTCAACCTTTTTTGGGCAAAGGCACATTTGTTTCATGAAAAAATCACGAGGCACACCACCATTAGAAAATGTTAAAAAATTTAACTCTGTGCCTATATTGACTATATATAAAGTATGGAGCAATGCTTTCAGTGCTGTTGGGGGGGGGGGAGAACGGAACATACGGACCCGGACAAGGCAACGAGCTTCACCTCGAACTGAGAAACTAAACAAGTAAACAAATACAAACTCAATTCTAGCCCTGTTTCTTGAGAGTCCACGTGCGCTTGTTTCCATATCCGCTTTTGTGAAGTGGAGCAGGCCCGTCTGCACAGGGGAAGGGCGGCAGGAGGGTGGGTGGGCGGGGGAATCGAGGCACAGATGTCTGGCAACTATACTAGCAAGTGGCTGGGAGTTTCCTTACCTTTGCATCGCGGGAGGCTGGCATGGTGGGCGCACATCGTTCTGGGTCACCCCCTTTTGGCCAGCGATGGAGGGGCTCTTCCTCCCGGTCCTTCCAGCCTCCAGTTCCCCCGACGGGCTCCCCATTCCGGGCGCGCCTCCCTCCTTCGCCCCGCCCACCACCTCTGCCTCCGCCCCCTCTCCCACTGCTGGTGCTCGCCTTTCCAGTGGTGGCCCAACCCCTCTCGCTCTCCTCGGAGCTGCTGATTGGTCCGGAGCACCACAGGTCATTTGCATGCCGCCTGCTCTCCGCGTCGCCCAAAGAGAAGTTGGCTCAAAGCTCGGGCAAGTGCCTGGCAGCCGGTGGGTGAGCAAGGGAGGGAAGGAAGGACGGAGGGAGGGAAGGAGCCGCGTGGATCGACAGCGTTTCTTCTTTTTTGCAGAAGCGGTGGCGGCGGCAGCATCAGGCAGGTCCCGGGACTGCTTCGGGCGTGCAGCCTCTCTCCTTTTTGCCTTCTGGTGCGCCGCCTGACTCGAGATCGTCGCCACCCGGGAAAGGAGGGGTTTTTTTTGCCTCTCTCTTCCACCCCCACCATCCCCGTTGCCCTCTCTCTTTTCTGCTGCTCTTGCTGCTGCTGCTCAGACCCCCGCGCCGGGGAGCTGGAAGGGCATCGGCTGTGCCTTGGAACTTCCCGTCCGCTCGGTCTGTCCGGCGCCCGCCTAGTGGGCCAAAATTCGACTTTTTTTAAATCTTTCGAATTTTTCAATTTTTCCAACGGCACACCAGGCAACATCTCGCGGCACGCTAGTGTGCCGTGGAACAGTGGTTGAAAAACACTGCTCTAGAAAACACCTATAGAAACAGCCTTTTCCTCTCCCATCTTCAATGGTGATAAAAGTGGGTTTGGCCTAAGGCCTGAACATTGTGCATTTCAATGGAACCTCCTCACTTGTGTTTCCTCAGAGGGAGATGCAGTTGTGCATCGCACGTGGTCTAGCAAAAGTCTGAAGCTGTCTTGAGGTCTTTTTTGGCATAGATATATAGCACATCATTGCAAGTGAGCATCCTGTGTGTGGGCCTAACAAGCAGAGGCCTTTCAAGGAAATGGCCCCTCAAAATCACATTCTTGAGGTTGGCTCTTTGGGTACTATACACTGCATGAAAGGGAGTGTCCCATACCATTTACCCATTAAAACTGTGGCTTTAGTAGTGGCATGGTGACTAAGAAACAGCAGCACCAATTATCCTTTCTGGTTAAGACACCGCACTAGAGGGGAAAAAAACATTTCCTCTGTAGTTTGGCTGAAAACTTTAAAGACTGTAGACAGTAATCTGAGAGGTCTCTGGGTGGCAATTGCTGTCAGGTTTATGGATGCATTCCTGTAGAAAGCCTAAGCAAGTAGTTTCAGTTCTCTGCAGGATGCCACTTCTAGCTCCAAAATCCCACTATGTTAAAATGTTAGCTGAGAGACCTTGTATATAGTGACAAAAGACCTAGGAATACAGCTAAAAGTGCATTTCACATTTCTTACTTAGCTACATCCTGTTCCTGCTCATGTATTCTATAAAATATATCTTTATCTGAGGTACCACAGCATTAGCAAAGCCACACAAAGATGGCACACACTTTGTTTATTTTTCAGCTTTGGAGGTGCACCAATGTTAAATGGTGTATAGCTGAATGCTTTAAAGAAAAAGGTGTGCCATTCCTCAGCTGTAGCTGCCTAGGGATTCTTTTGCTATGATTGCCAGCATGATTGAGTTGCTCTCAGAGAGACTTCCCAGCTATCTTCAGTTGAAGCCATTTTCATTCTCCTAAAATATTTTAAGAGCTACTATTTTAATGTAATCAGATTATAGCATTCCCCCCTTGCTGCTGCTTTTACACACCATGATGATTTATACCTTTGCGGCCAGCTTTCTCTTGATTTGAAGATAGGCTGCCTTCAGTCATTTCCCTCCATCGTTTGTATTTCATATTTTTCATCTGTTGGATACTATTCAGAGAGTTCTGGTTAATGGGTCAGCTTAGCTAAAAGTGCACCAGACAAAGTGTGCCTGATGCTAAGCAAGATGCATGGCCAAATAAAAATCAGCCATGCTTTCTCTAAGATAGAAAGATGCATGAGGCAATACAATCTGTCAGCAAGAGAGCGGGCTGGACTCCTGCAGTGTGCCTCAGTTTGAAAATGAGCACTTTTAAGCTTGAAAAATGGATCCCACTGTATTTTGGTTAACAGTTTAAAATGAAAAAGGGGGGGGCAAAGGCTTAGCAAAGATAATGCACTATTTTGTTAAGCTATCTATCCATTGTAATGCCTTTAATGAAAACTACACATTAGGCAAAATGGATGAGAGATTGCAGCTGAAATCTCATTTCCCACAGATATGATTTTGCATTAGGAGAATGATCTGAGTCAGTGGACCTTCCAAGGGTGAGAGGAATCAACAGACAGTGACGTTCACTTTGCTAAGTGTCAACTGTCTTTTCTACTGAAAATCACAGCCACTTTTTATAGGAGGCAAAGTGAAAAGCAAGGCAGTGAACATGGAAGATTAAATGGAAATATTTCAGAGGCAATCTGTATCACACATTTGAAAATCAATGTGTCTGCTAGCACAGGAGCTGCCCAGCCTGCTATTAACAAAGCGGCAGAAGCCACATTTGGCAAAAAATAATAATGTGTATTTTGGTAAGGTGTCGGGGACATATCATGACCTGAAAAGAAAATAATATATTGTATGCAGATTTAAAAGAGTGATAATCCATAGGGTCCCTTCCAGCTGTGCAGTTGATGATTCAGATGATGATTCTATGATGATTCTGTACATAGTTTTTATCACATATATATTTCGTGGGTAGTGAAATTAAGTAGAACGCAAGCCTTAATCTTCAGCATCATCTGAGCTAGTAATAAAGAAAACGTCTCTGCTGAGCATATCTGGATGAAATCAAAGCAACAACTGCAAGGGAGCAGCATGGAAAAGCAAAACTTGTTTTTGAATTTGGGAGACAGGACTGCAGCTGAAAGTTCTATTAGGCTGTTCAGATGTAAAACCTTGTCTAGTTTAGTAGAGAATAACTTGGTTTTAGAGAAGGAAGAGGCAAATTCCCTCCACCTGCTGCCTTTTTTTTTTTTTTTTGGACACTGTTCTGTCAGGTGTCACACCGGCAGCAGTGGGTGTGGTCAGAGCCAGAAGTAGGTGGGCAGCCAGAACTGAAGTGGCACAAGTGAACTTCTGGGGCAGCCCAAGTTCAACAGAAAAAGAAACAGAATTAGCTAAGTCAGATGTAATAGGAAGGAAACACAAAATGTTATTAGCTAGAATCTTGTTGATGATTTACACCTACATATGTTAAACTGAGCACTTCATTGCAGCAAATTGTTGTGAACTAATGAGGTCCTGGTAACATTATAAGATATCTGCTCAATTGTGCAAGAGATATGCATGCAGTCCTGTGACCAGCAAGTCATTAGTTTGCAGCAATTCACTACAGTTAACTACATTTTTAATTTATGTACAGATGAATCAACACCAGGATTCTGGCCACCTAAATGATGCATTGACTGTTTGGAAATATGTGGAACAAATTGGTATACAGTTAAGCAAAATTTAAAGTGGATTATTTTATTTTATCACATTAAGGGAAATAAAATTCCAGCTAATAATGTTACTTGATCATGAGCAGTCCATCTAGATGTGTGTGTGTGTGTGTGTGTGTGTGTGTGTGTGTGTGTGTGTGTGTGTGTGTGTTTGCGTTTGCGTTTGCATTTGTGTGTAATCAATCATGAATCAATGAGAGAGGAATCCAGTTTCAAATATGGCATTTTATGGTGATAATGAAATTTGTAATCTCAGATATTCTGAGCTGTATGAGTGAGCTATACCATTAGGCAGATATCTCTTCAGTGCCATGGAAAAGAGGGCAGCTTTATCCTTTATTAAATTAGCTATCTTTTTTAAAAATCTCATTAGTGAGACAACAAGAAGGAACTCTGTACAGGTTCTTTCATACCTCCATATGATGCTAACAATAATTTGTCTTTAAGCAAAATGCAAATAATGTATTTAGCATCTTTATACTCATAAAAAGGACTCTATTTCTATTTTTTTTTTAAAATCTAACTATGCAACACATGTCTTCTCATACGTAAATTTCACTGTATCCAGTGGGATTTAATTCCAAGACATTGGTAGGAGCTGGAGACATCAGGCACAGAGCAACACACAGGGTCATGATACCGGTGGGCCTAGTTGAATGTGGCTGTGATGGAAGGCAGCTACTCACCTCACAACATTCAAGAGGCTCTGAGGGAATGCTGCAACAGCGGAGTCTAGCTACCGAAAGACAAGCTCTGTTTTGTCACAGACAACGGGGCAAACATGATAGTAGCACTGCAGGATAGAAAAATGAAAGGGTAGTTCAGGGTGCTTTGCAAAGTATGGGAGACACATGCATACTTACTATAACTGAATGGATTGGAAAGATGGCAGGGCTTTTTCACCACAATGTTCAGGGTGGTGAGCTGTTGCAGCAGAGGCTATGATGTGGAGCCATGATGTGGAAACCTGCTGGAACATCCACTTTCTACATTCTTGAAAGAGTGCTAGAACAGAAAAATGAACTCTGTGATTTGGCACTGGAGATCTCAACTGAAGTAGCAGCCCTGGTCAGCAAGCTAAATGACCTGCTCCACTACAGGTTTTCCTCCTTGTGGAAGGAGATTATTCTAGCAATCCCCTAGGACCCCAAAACTGACCCCAGACAACAGATATTAAGCAGCAACATGTGGCCGCAATGCCAGCCAATTTTCCGTCATATGCTGCAGCAGCTCGTTAAGAAGGTTCAGTTAGCACTGAGGGGTCACACAGAGCAGGAAGAAACTACCCATGTTCATAGCACCCCAAACAGCAGAACCAACATTTATACTTTAGAGTTCTGCTCCAAGATAGATAGATAGATAGATAGATAGATAGATAGATAGATAGATAGATAGATAGATAGATAGATAGATAGATAGATAGATAGATAGATAGATAGATAGATAGATAGATAGATAGATAATGTTCCCTATCTCAACTCCTCTGTGCCTCATGATGTTGGCACACTTCTAACCCACCACATGCTGTTTGCTCTTCCTATGTGCCTGCCAGTGCTGCTTGGTGTAACTAGTTCTCTGCTTCAAATTCTGAATCCAAATTTTGGCGCTAGTGGACACCCCTCTTTTAAAACAATGTGCAAATGAGACATCTTGGAACTAGTTGGCACTTTTCATTGCATCAAGATGATGGTTCTTTTGTGTTCTGCATTGAATACCATAGATGCCATCACCACAGGAGGTGGTGATGGCATCTGGCCTGGATGCCTTCAAAAGGGGACTGGACAGATTCCTGGAGGAAAAGTCCATTACAGGTTACAAACCATGATGGAGATTTGTAATCTTCAGGCTTAAAACCGGGGTACTTCAAGGACCAGATGCAGGGGAGTGGTATCAGGAGACAGATATCAAGTTTTGTGCGCTCCCAGATGCATCTGGTGGGACCACTGTGAGATACAGGAAGCTGGACTAGATGAGCCTTTGGCCTGATCCAGCATAGCTCTTCTTATGTTCTTATGTTCTTATAGATCCATCTTGCCAGTCCCAGAAATTTGTTAGACTCAGTTAGGTTGCTGGGATCCACATGGGAATCGATGATTTTGAAAGGGTGAGGTTAAGCACTGGAAGAATAAAGAAGCAAGAGAAGGAAAGCAAGGATTTTCATGGTGGGATATCAGTCCTTCAAAAATTCACGTAGCTGCTTCTTCAAAGCTTAAAGGCATAAGGAAGGAGAGAGGTAAATAGAGATGATATTTCCCTATTTTCTTTTCTTCTTTCTGGTATGGCTTTATTGTAGTCATGTAACTTACATTTAAATTGCACTTATAGTTATCTGTTACAAATTTGGTCCCTCCAATTGAAACTTAATTGAATTAGATTTGGGACTCACTAAGCATTATCCAAAGTGCTTTCAATTTTCTGTGAACTTTCCCATCTCTGCTGCCAGCAAAAAAGGATATGATGATTGTGCTTAAAATGAAAAAGGATCAGAAAGAATAACAATTACCTATATTCCAAAATCAAGTTTCTTTTAAAACCTTTTTTGTTTACTCTTTTTCATATTAGTGAATCAAGAGCTGCTGGAAGATACAGTATTTTATTTTGGGTCAACCCCCCTTTCCCCCTTGGAAGTTAATAAAGCAACAGTTTTGTCAGTCCTAACAAAGCAGAATTTCAATAGAGGGGAGAAGAGGCAGTTGGGTGGAAATGCATATGCATATCAGATTAAAATATTTGCCTTATTCCAGTGATTAAAATAATAAATGGACAGCATCAAATTGTGGGGATGTTAAAATGGCAAAGGAGATTTTACTTCACCTCATGGAGCGGAGAAATATTTACTTGATAAACTAGATTTATAAATATTGTTTCTTTCTAAGCTGATTTTATGCTTGCGTATTTCGAGTGTTGTGGGGGGGGCTGGGAGGTAGATTTGCACTGTTTTAATTATAGTTATTTGTTAAAATTATCTGTATGTTTAGAATATTTATAGGCTGCCTTTAAGTACAAAAATCCCCTCAAAACTGTTTCCAGTGATCAGTAAAAAACACAAATAACAATAAATGTCAAAACAGCCATTAACTATTAATAAGGATCTGTAGTAAGCCTAGCATGTCCAGCTGAGCAAAAATATTAAAATCCAATATAATTACTGTGAAAATCATTTCTACTTTATTGGCAACCCAATAGGAAAGCCCTGTATGAATAAGCTACAGAAAACAAACATGCCTTTGAGTTTTTCTGAAAGTTTACAAATACAGGATCTGATATGTTACAACTGGCAGTGTGCTTCACTAATGTGGGGTGACTGCTCAAATAACTTTCTTCCGTCCACCATCCAAGCTGGTTGTCCTGTGGTGCAGGCATATAAGTAATACATTGGCAGAGAACTTCATGGTAAACTATATCTATTGAGGCATATCCTCCTCCTCCTCCTCCTCCTCCTCCTCCTCCTCCTCCTCCTCCTCCTCATTTTAGAATGGCAGAGTTGGAAGGGACTCGGTGGATGATTGAGTCCAACCTCTGTCAAGCAGGAACAGTGGAGAATTGAGCTCCCAACCTCTGGCTTTTCAGCCAGATGTTCTTTTAATGCTTACTCAGTGGTATACACATTTATCTGTTCTATACACAGAACTAGGAGAAGTCACACTTTTATGAATACAACTACTAGTATGCCCTAGATTCCACACTGATGGACGATGCTGCCTGAGGGATTTTGAGAGTGTAATCCATAAAGTGGTTTTGGTGCTAATCTCTGTTAGGCCAAACCAACCGGCTCAAATAGTTCAGTGAGATTTTGAGAGCTTCAGATCTCCTCAGTGGGAAAAATGTTGCCAATATAAAGCTGTGGGAAGTTGCGGGGGAGAGAAAGGCTTACTTCCTTGCACACTGTTCAGTGCAGATGCACAAAAGAGGCTCATTAAGTGATGCAATGGTATTTAAGGCTACTTCTAGCTAGGAGCAATAAATGAAACAAATCTTCATTTAGATTCATATACATAATTTGTTTGCAGCAGGCAAAGGTCTGTGCCAAACCCAATGGTACAGTATCAACCATGACTTGAAATGTCTGGAGGGAGCAATGGGGCCTCACACAGGAAGACAGGGAGTAAAAGCTGGTACAGCTAGGAGCAAATGCCAGAGCATTTGGTTAACAGACGATATAATGTCTGTGACTTTTCCCTCCTTTTGTGTGTGTGGGGTGGGTGGGGCAAATGCTTGATTTAGACAGTGTAGTGGTGCATTGAGAGAGCACACAAAGTTTGGT
>JAHTLZ010003399.1:2807168-2817247 GCA_023846285.1 Phrynocephalus versicolor
CGTGTGCTTAATCAGGGTATTGATCAGAGTGTTTCATGTCATTATTATTGTACAGAGCCTTTGCTCCAAGATTCATGAAGTACCAGGTATTTTAAACTAACTGCAGTTTTTAGATTTTATGCTAATTCATTTGGGATGGTAACTGAAACTTGGAAATGACAGCGGGCCATCTTTAGCCCAACATACTTAATCTACAATATATAACCCACTGTCCATTCATGCTCTCTAATGATCCAGCACCCACATTACATTGATTAACTTAGGCACTAACCAAGAGTAAGGGTCCTTTGGCCTGCAAGGTCTTTTGGATTCTAATTCTAGCAAACCTTTACCATGGTCGTGCTAGTATGGCACCTGGGAAATCTAGACAGCCAAAGGTCCACTCTCCCTGTTTGATCAGTGCACATGTCACATTGTTATGCATAGATGCTCTAATCCAGAAAGGCATTTCGTGAAAAGCAGAAAAAGCAGAAACACGAGTAACTTGGGCTTCTCCTTGATGCATTTCTAACATAGTTGCAGAGTAAGGGATGGATACATCTTGCCCACAGGAAGATCCATTAATTCCACATTAGCTTTTAGGCAATACCTTTCAGGAGATCAAACAAGAAAAAGGTCTCAATAATGGATCATGGAAGCATTTGGTGAGAAAATATGGGTCAAGGATCGTTTGTGAAACTGGTTTTCTCAAGAAACCCTTGAGACAATAATGCCATCTTGTTCCAACAGGCTAGTGGAAAGTTGGCCACTCATGAGAAACAGCTGCCTACTGAAGCCTCAGACCTTTATGGCCCAGATAATTACAAGTTTGGATACATCAGTCCAAAGGTCATAAAAACATAAGAACATAAGTAGAGCCATCAGGCCAAAGGCCCATCTAGTCCAGCTTCCTGTATCTCAAAGTGGCCCCGCCAAATGCCTCTTGGAGTGCACGAGACTAGGTATCTGTTTCCCGATACCACTCCCCTGCTTCTGGCCCTTGAAGTACCCCTGTTTTAAGCCTGGAAATGATACATCACTATCATAGTTTGTAAACTGTGATGGACTTTGCCTCCAGGAATCTGTCCAATCTTCTTTTGAAGGCATCCAGGCCAGATGCCATCCATAACCACAACTTGTAGTTGTAAGCCATATGATCAGAGTTTAGACAAATTAAGTTTTGGATGATAAGCTCCAGCCAGTGGCCTTGTAGAATCTGTGAATTTTAGTCCAAAACAGTACTCTTTTAAAGGCTAGAGCACTGAAAACTGTCAGCTACAAAGTCGGCAGCTCAGCGGTTCAAATCTTGGGTGCCATGCAGCGGAGTGAGCTCCTGCTGATAGCCCCAGCCTCTGCCAACCTAGCAGTTCGAAAGCATGTAAATGCAAGTAGATAAAAAGGCACTGCGGTTTTTAAAAAAAACAGTGTTTCCCTGCAGCCATGCCGGCCACATGGTCACAGACTTGCACAACACTGGCTCTTCGGCTTGAATACGGAAATGAGCACTGCCCATGGAGTCAGACAAGACTAGCATGCATATGCAGGGGTAACCTTTACCTTTACCTTCTTTTCTACTTTAAGCTAGTTGTATTGCTGATCTATAATATACCAGGGTGACGCTGGATCTTTAGCTATACTCTCTTCATGTTTTCCTTATACTGTAGGCTGGATTTTTTTTTTTTTTTTTGTATTTGATACTCAACTAATGAAAGGAATCAACCAAATTCCAAAATTCCACATCATTATTATAATTTACAAAAAAGACACAACATCAGGCAAAATAAAGGAGGTATTAAGTCACAGAAACATAGAAATGAGCAAAACTTTAACCTATGTAAAATGCCACCTTGAACTAACAGAACTAGCTATAAGACAATGAGAACAAACTATTTTACAAAACTACAGAGTGTCTGTGAAGATTCTCAGTCATACAGGTCAGTTTATCTGGAAGCTGAGTCATGGCAACTGGACTTCTTTTCTTGAGAGATTGAAAACGTCTCAGAAAGAAGTCCAACTGCCATGACTCAACTTCCAGAAAAACTACAGAGTTTTATAACCTGTCCTGTGCTACAATGAGTGCAAATTAAAACAAAAAGGATCTACTCTAACTTAGAATCCAGCACCTTTGGATGCCAGTAACTAAGGAGGAGGAAAATCTATAACCTGTCCTGTTTTTAGAAGGTGGTGTGGCAAAATTATTCCCATGTTTATTCGGGACATAAAAACCTGTGCACACAATGAGGCTGATTCTCAAGTAAATGCATATGGGACAGCCCACATTAGAGATAAACTTTCACTAGAAGCTGAAATTTGTTAGAGTTCCAGGGACATGGTTCATGTAGACTTTCAATTATGCTCACAATTAAAACTTCTATTGAACCTCTAATAACTGGTCAGAAAGCAAGTCAAGCTAATTTGGAGACTACATAAGAAATGAAAAGCTTCTGCAATGACAGACATTTTCAACCCTATTAAAAATCCACCTTCTAAAAATAGGTGACCAGCAAATATATATTTTAGCCCTCAGAAAATTAAGTTTGCCAAAGAAGTACAAGAATCTTTTCTGCTAGAAAAGCAACTGTCAGTCATTGCTTACAGGTAATATATTCATCAGTTAATTGATCATGCTGTTTTTTACCTGTTCCAAATATAGGATGTCATCTTTCACTTCTTATCTTTCCAATGTTGTTGTTCAGAGGAGGTCAAATAAATTATCATCAAATGAAACATTCATCATAGAACATCAATAACATCTACTCACTGCACAGCTGCACCAAAGATAAGATTAACTATATTAAGACAGCCATATAGATTCCACACATTTTTATAACAGCTGTCTACAGCTGCTAGTTAGAGTTAGCTGGACACAGGGTTACAATAATTCCCAACTTTTATTACCAGGTGTTAAACTCATTACTCATCTGCCTCTCCCCAAACACACAGAGTTATATCTCCCCTGGCCTGTTCTTAATGACTTCTACTAAGTCATGTTGACAGACCTGAGGAACTTGAAGAGGTATAGGTAAATCTCTACAGAGGGGGGAAATGGTCTTCAAACCACTCAAAGCAAGTGGTTGTGAAACATTCATATTTGTTATGATGAATTGTGATTGCACTTAAACTACACTTAATGGGCTTAAAACTGCCTGAGAGGCTCACTCTGGTATAAGCCAGAGTTTGGGCTCTTGCTGGCATACCCAACATGTCAAGAATTCACTTTAAGACTTTTAGAACGTAACAAGAAAACTGTAAATCATGGAGTCAATAATTCATTGTGAAGCCCGCTTTTGTTTTCCTGCTTATATCTGTATATAACAGTACTGTATGTTCCCAGAGTGACTAACTAAGTGTACAGATAAGATATAGCATGAAATTAATTTTAGAAAGGAAAAGTGATACAAATCTAACAACAGCAAAAAAAAAAACCTTTATTAAATCAATTTCTTATTCTATGCATTCAAATCCTACTCTCTCTGGACTGTTGACTCAATGACTGAAATCCTGTTGCTTAGCATATTAAGTCAAAACTAGCATAGGCCTATTAAAACTGGGGCATCTATAAGCAAACTCCATAAGTTCCATGGATTCAAATGGCCTATTTCAGCTTATGTGGTCACCACAAATGAAATGAGATACTATAGTCACCATGTCTTTTGAAGAGGAAAACATACTAATGTTTCAACCATGCTGTTCTCTCTGTGTGTTATTTCTGAGTGATAACACCACAAACTAGCCTTATGTTTAACTCTAATGACCAATCATAAATGAAAATAAATTAATTTGCAAACTACAGGAGATCCAAAAAGCTTGTGGGATTTACAAGAAGAAAATTTTAATATTTATTGCTGCTTCATACAGGGAGATCTCTGTAGGGTATAGATTGAGTCCAGATTTTCATTTGAATGCATTCTACTTCTAGGCACGCAGAATGATTCAAATAAATGTAGATGTCCAAAATCTGATTATTGGATCCATTAAGTCCAGATAGTTGAATCAATTGTTGAAGGGTGAGTCATTAACTTATGTAAATCCCATTTATCCAATGGATCTAGTCTGGCTGAAACTACCAGCTGGATTCAGGTACATATATATTCATTCTCTTCATGGCCTAGTATTTCTCCATGAGTCTTTTCAATGTTCTTAAACTACAGTGGGCTGGGAGTCCACATTTAAGTCCCTAGATGCTTCTCTAACAGTTTGTATCACATAAAATTTGTACGACACAAAAAATTCTGGAGATAGGGAAAATTTGCTTAACAGAATCACCTATGGGGCAAATCCGTAGAACATAAAAATGGTTGCAATTAGGGATTACTCAATTTTCAATGCATTCCTATGGGAAATTTGTATAAAGGATAATTTGCTTAACAGAATTTCATTTGGAACGAATTAATTCCTTTACACAAGGTACCACTGTAGTTGAAAACTACTTTTGTTTCTCAAAGAAAGAAACAAGAAATGGTTGTATAGCACTTCCAGTTTTGATTTTTTAGGGTTTGGGGGGGGGGCAAATTTATTTATTATTTAAATTATTTTTTACCCTGCCTTTCTCCTTAAAAGGACCCAGCTTCATAATTTTAAAAACCATATTATTTCCAGTAACATTGGGAGGAGAAATACTGTAAACATCTCCCTCCCGAACTCTCCAAACTGTGTATCTTTTTAAAATAGAAGGCTGCATGCAGTCTGTAGGCTGTTTGCCTAAACTGTTTTCAACTCTCACGTGGACTTTATGCCTTAAACGTCATCATGAAACCATGATCTACCCACATATACACTGTGATTTTTATAAAGCAAGTGTATACAACCAAACTGCACTTCTCAAACTTTCACTGTCAAGTTCAGTGGCTCTTCCTCCTGAATGAACATACACCAGGTTGGCTGTAGCCTCTAGCCAGCTCTGCAGAACAGTAGTTTCCCAGCATGGTTTAAGAATGCAATGACAGCAAAATCCAAAGCCACCACTAGCCACATTCTTGCTAGGGAGATGCAGTGGAAAAGTGGAAGCGGATGCCTTCATCATGGCAAAAAGCTGGAGCCTGACATGTTTCTACTCAAAAATAAACTCCTGCCTACATTGTGCAATTTTTTTTGTTTTATTAGTGACCTATAAAAGTATCACCTAGCCTAGTTCTGATTGGTTTTCTGGTCACACGCGTTATCCTCATTTTTACTTCTATGGAATGATGGATATATACCAAGAAAAAGAGCCTTCGTCCCCACATACCAAGAAGAAAGAAGTACATTGTCAACACCAGAGGCCTTTGGCTGCAACCACTAGGTAATTTTTCTTCTTTTTAATTTTGACCCCTATTGACTACACCTAGTGAATGTTACTAAATTTTGTCCAACCTCCAAATGGGATACATGTTTATTTATTTATTTTTGCTTCTACCTTTCTCCTCCCTCCCCACCTCCAGCCAACAGGGACTATGGTCTAGAAAGAGCCAAATGGAGAGAAGGAAGGTTGGATGGGCCTGGTCTATGTTCCCTTGTTTGGAGAGCTGGGGTTTGAAACCCAGTCCTGGACTTGGATGCAGTTTTTACGCCATCCCTGCTTCCTGCCCCATCAGATGAGTGCCTGGCTGATATCATCTGGCCAAGAATTTTAAGGCCTGGCACACCACATCTCTTGCCATGACTGGACTTTTGGTACAATGCTTTGATGAAGATGGCTTGCCATTGAAAGCTCAGCTTGCAATGGCTTTTTGTTTTATTAGTGACCTATAAAGATATCACCTAACCTAGTTTTGCATTGGGTTTTTTTTTAGTTGCACAGCTCACACATACGCCCTTTTTGTTGTTGTTTTTAGTGGCTGCTGGTTTATAGACAAGAAACCAGACACAAATATTAGGTTAGAATTAGAATCATATTATGAATAATCTATTTTAATGTGTTTTCTTCACTCTATTAAAATGCAAAGGGGGGATTCACAAGTTACTTAGCCATTGTAAAAGGAGGTCACAACTCAAAAAAGGTTGGGAAGCTCTAGTAAGCAATTATTCTAGATATTTAAATGTTTATTGGTTGTTGTAGTTGATACATTTCAAAATAATAGTAAAAAAAGGGTCCAGTTATTTATTTATTTTATTTATTTATTATTATATTTATACCCCGCTTATCTTCGCTTCGGAACTCTAAGCGGCTTACACTATGCAACAAGTGCCAATTAATACAATTCGGCAGTAAAATAAAAAACAAGAGACATAAGACAAACAGTTAAAACCTGATGCATCCAACAACTAACAGTACGGAATGTCAACCCAGGCGAGTCTAGCTAACAAACCACCTCATTAAGGAAAAACAGTCCTCGCTGGGTATTAGATGGCGGGGGGAAAAATAAATAAATAAATAAATAAATAAATAAATCAGGGCTCACCAAAGGCCTCTCGAAACAAATAAGTTTTTACAGCTTTTCGAAAGGCCAGCAGGGACTCTGCAGAGCGCACTTCGCTAGGGATGGAATTCCATAGGGAAGGGGCTGCCACCGAGAAAGCCCGGTTCCGAGTGACCGACTTCCGGGCCTCTCGAGGGGTGGCAACCCGCAGCGAGTGCGCTCGCACCTGCCGAACAGGTCGGGCCGAGGTGGATTGCTGAGCGATACGCTCTGCCAGGTAGTCCGGTCCCAAGCCATGGAGGGTTTTATAAACTAAAACCAAGACCTTGAATCTAATCCAGGCCGCAACGGGCAACCAGTGCAGACGAGCCAGGACTGGGGTAATGTGGTCGTAACGGCGGCCACCCACCACCAGCCTGGCCGCCGCATTCTGGACCCGCTGCAGACGCCGGAGAAGATTCAAGGGCAACCCCATGTAGAGGGCGTTGCAGTAGTCCAACCTCGAGATCACCAGTGCTTGGACCACTGTTCTCAGAGAGTCAGCATCCAGGTACGGGCGGATCTGGGCGATCTGGCGTAGATGGTAATACGCGGCCCTGGTCACCGACGCCACCTGGGCCTCCATGGTGAGCGCCGGGTCCAGGACCACGCCCAGATTCCGCACCCTCTCCACAGTCTGAAGGGAAACTCCCCCCAGAGATGGAAAAGGGCCACCGTACCCAGATGGCGAGCCCCCAAAGAACATGACCTCCGTCTTCTCGGGGTTGAGCTTAAGCCTGTTCGCCCCGGTCCAAGTCAGCACGGCATCCAGGCACCCATCGAGGATCTTCACAGCTTCCACTGCAGAGGTGGAAAAGGAGAGACAGAGCTGCGTGTCATCAGCATACTGATGACAGCACACTCCAAAACTCCTAATGACCCCTGCCAACGGCCTTACATAGATGTTAAACAGCATGGGAGAGAGCGACGACCCCTGCGGGACACCACAAGGGAGAACCCACGGAGCCGACAACTCCCTCCCATACTGAACATACTGGGGACGGCCCTCCAGGAAGGATCGGAGCCAACTGCAAGCAGTGCCCCCGATTCCAACCTCAGAGAGCCGATCCAGCAGGATACCGTGGTCGACGGTATCAAAGGCCGCTGACAGATCCAGGAGAACCAACAGGGTAGAACAACCCCTGTCGGCTGCCCGGAGCAGGTCATCTTGCAGGGCGACCAAAGCTGTTTCAGTCCCCCGACGAGGCCTGAACCCTGACTGGCATGGGTCGAGGCACTGCCGATCCTCAAGGTATGACTGCAGCCGAACCGCCGCCACCCTCTCGATCACCTTGCCCATAAATGGGACATTAGCGATCGGACGATAATTGCTCAAATTGTCCGCCGCAAGGCCCGGTTTCTTCAGAATGGGCTTAACCACCGTCTCCTTCAGGCGAGAGGGAAATACCCCCTCGCTGAAGGAGGCAGTGGCGATGGCAGAAGCCCATTCGGCCATGGTCCCACTGGCAGCTTTAATGAGCCAGGAAGGGCAAGGGTCGAAAGGAGTAGACGCCGGTCGGCAATGCGCCATAGCCTTAGAGGCCTCGACAGCAGAAACAGGCCCAAACTCCTCCAACCGAGGCGACGAAGGCGGACCAGCAACCGGGGATGCCGGGGCAGTGCTACCACAACCGGAGTCAAAACCGGCACGGATGGCCTCAATCTTGGATCTAAAAAAGGCTGCAAAATTCTCGCTACTGAAATCAGTAGGAGGAGGCCTAACCAGACTAGGATTGGCGAGGTCTCGAACCACCCGGAAGAGCTCTGCCTGGCGGTTAGAGGCCTCACCAATTCTCACGGAGAAGAAAGATGACTTAGCCTCCGTGATCGCGTTGGAATAGCGACTAGTCTGGGAATCAACGGCAGCCTTACTAATAACCGTCCGGGTTTTTCTCCAGCTGCGCTCTAGCCTTCTCCTCACCTGCTTCATCGCCCGGAGCTCCCCCGTGAACCACGGGGAGGACCGGGCTCGGCAACGGAGAGGGCGCTTAGGGGCGATCCGGTCTATGGTGTGGACAGCTGTTTCAAACCAATGGTTCGCCACTACCTCGGCCGGAGCGCCAGTCAGTCCGCCAGGAAACTCCCCGAATTCCTCCTGGAACCGCTGGGGGTCCATGAGTCTCCGGGGACGGGCCAAAACAGGGGCCCGAGGGTCCCCGCGGGGGGGAGCCGCGATCGCCAAAGAGAAAGATAGCAGGTGATGGTCCGACCATGACACAGGTAAGGAGACAAGGTCCCCCACCTCCAGACTCGAAGTCCCCGACATGGAGGAAAAAACCAGATCCAGGGTATGACCAGACCTGTGTGTGGGACAAACAACATGCTGGGATAGACCCATGGAAGCCATGGATTCCATGAACTCCAGAGCTGCACCGGAAAGTCCACCGCCAACGTGCACATTGAAGTCACCCGCAACCAGAAGGCGCGGGGACCTCAATAGCGCAGCAGCAATGAACTCCGAGAGCTCTGGTAGGGATTGGGCTGGGTTGCGGGGAGCGCGGTAACCCAGTACAATACCAAATCTATCCCGCTGCCCCACCAACAGGTGAAGGCATTCTAACCCCTGGCTGACCAATGTCGAGGCCCTGCTAACATAAAAAGAATCCCGATGGACGATGGCGACTCCCCCCCCCTTCTGACCCCCTGACCTTCCCACCCCCTGAACCAGATACCCAGGAGGGCAAAGCTGAGAGAGGGAGGCTCCCCCATCATCGCCCACCCAGGTCTCGGTAATAAACGCCAGGTCAGCCCGGCAGTCAGAGATGGCATCATATATGACGGGGATCTTATTACAGACTGACCTGGCATTCAACAGGAGGCAGGAAAGGCCAGGGGCGCTGGGGGAGTGACTCCTGGACACGTGGCAGGGAGCAGAGGGGTCAGAACGGGGGACAGGCACAAGCTGCCTGACCCGAGTTCTTCTTATCCGACTAACCCCTCTACTACAAGCGTACCGCCCACGGCCCGACACAGTTGGTATATGAGTCCCTGCAAGCATGGCGGCCCTGAAGAAAAAAAAAAAAAAAAACACACACACAATACAATATACAATATACGATAACCACTAAATCTATCGCACCTAACAATGCAAAATCTAAATAAAATTACTACAAACAATGCAATTGAAACCCAACAAAGACGATAAAACAACAATAAAGGTGCGATAAAAATACAATAAAGAGAAATACAATACAAAGAAAAACAATAAAAAATACAACATACATCCGCCTAGGAGAAGATGAGATCGTAGGGGAGACAAGGCAAGGAAGGTGGAACAGGAGACTAAGGGCGTAAATAAGGGAGCTAGGAAGGGGAAGGAAAGACAGCCAACCATCCGCGACTCAGCCTGTCGCCTTAAGGTCACTTCGGCCGTCCGTTGGCGCCCAATCTGCCCTCTGAGTTAATGAACGGCGGCAATACCCCGGCGGCCGCCCTGCCGCCCGAGATGGTGGAAGGTGGAACCAAAGGCGCCCCCACGGCGGTCGACCCGCCAGCCAAGATGGAAACAGCAGAAATTCGCTGGCGGCCGAACCAGCCGTTCAAATCGGCAACACACTGGCGGCCGACCGGCCGCTCGAGATGGTAACAGCAGCAGATCGCCGGCGGCCGCCCAGCCGCCCAAGATAGTAACGGCACAAATCGCCGGCGGCCGACCAGCCACCCGAGTTAATGGCCAGCAACAGATGACAGCGGTACGCCGGCGGCCGACCTGCCGCCCGAAAC
>JAHTLZ010003399.1:2817257-2865505 GCA_023846285.1 Phrynocephalus versicolor
CGACCTGCCGCCCGAAACCAGTTCGCCGGCGGCCGACCTGCCGCCCGGGACCGGATTGGCCCGCGGCCGACCAGCCGCCTAGATGATTAGGCTAGGGGGCGAACCGGGGTAGATCCACCGGCTCCCAAGGAGGCCAGAGGGGGAAGGCAGATGGAAAAACCCCAGCCCCCAATGACAGGCCAACCGTAGGCGAACCGCCACAGGGCCATAGTGGGAGTACCGCCGGGAGAAACGCCAGCGCCGCCATGTTGGATACCAAACCGGGCGCCGCCGGCTAGCTGAACTAACCGGAGGGGAGGCAGCTGGAAAAAACGCCATTGCCAGCGGGTCCCATCCAAGATGAGACCCGGCGGCAACCGGAGAGGGGGGGAGGCGGATGGAAAAAAGCCTACCCCCAAAGCCGGAGAGAATCCCAATAGCTCCCCAACGGCGGCCGGAGGAGAGGCGAGGCGAAAAGAAAAACGCCAACCCCCAAAGGCGCCCCAGCCATCGGCACGCCGCAACAAAGAACAAGCAGCGGCGGCCGGAGGGGGGGCAGATAGAAAAGAACGCCAACCCCCGAACAAAGGGCAGAAAGCCAAGCCACAAAAGAGAGCTGCCGGGGAAAACTCCGGGCGCCGCCATGATGGAACCCAAGGCGGCGAACGCCCGGGCCAAAACCGGCAGCCAGGATGGAGCGGAGAACCGGGCCGGCTGGTTGGAAAAGCCCCCGTGCGCCGGGGAAAGGCCGACCGAAAATGCCGCAGTTCCCTTAACCGGTCCGAGTCCGAGGAGCGGCAGCCGAACCGACCCCTCACGAGCCCTCAGGACCGTCGGGGGGGGCCGACCCGTATCGCCAACGGGTCCTCCCCGGACCGTGGGGAAACCCCTCGGGAACACAAGTGGCAGCGCGGAGGTGGGTAAACGGAAAAAAAAATGATAAAAGAGATAAAAGAGGGAAAATAAAATAAAATAAAAAGGGGAGGGAAGGGGACGGTGGGCGCTCAACAAAGGCAGAGGCAAACCGGACCGCAAATAAAATTGCCTGCAGCCGGCTCGCCATAAGCCCATCCTCCAGAGAAAATAAAAAGCCCCCTTACACCCCGAGTCTCCGTGGACCCTGACTTACCCCCCCACGACATCTCAGCGGATTAAAAAAGGCAAAAATCCAGGCAGCAAAATCCAAAAAACAGGAAAACGCTCGGATGCAGGAGCGAGAACAAACGGGAGTTGCTGCCGCCCGCCATCTTGAGTTTCTATCTTATTCTGTTGCATGTATATGGACAACTTCTTACTGCAGGAGATAAATTCCCTTATCTTGGCAGCACTTTTTCTCCTTATACAGTGGTACCTTGTATAAAGGAATTAATTCGTTCCAAATGAAATTATGTTAAGCAAATTTTCCTTTATACAAATTTCCATAGGAATGCATTGAAAATGAAGAAATCCCATTTTTATGTTGTATGGATTTTCCCCATCGGTGATTATGTTAAGCAAATTTCTCCTATCTCCGGAATGTTTTATGTTGTACAAATTTTATGTTATACAAGCTGTTTGTTATACAAGGGTCCACTGTATTCTCAATGACAATGAAGCAACCTAATGAATCTGTAAAGCCATCACTGTCTTCGGAAGACTGCCGTCCTATGCGTGGAAAATTGCATAGAATCAACCTTTCTGTTGAGCTGCAGATGTTCAAAGATGTTTTTATTTTTTAATCTTCTGAACTGTATGAAGGAAAGACTTGAACTACCCATCACCACCATGCAAGAATATTCAGGCATTTTCATCTTACCTCTCTTTGTGAAATTCACCACCTCAAATGGCAGGATCAAGTTCCTAAAGTCTGGAAGTAAACACAGGTGGCAAGTATTTTTACAATCTTGAAACAACAACAACTTCAGTGGGTTGCCTGTGTTGTCAGAATGTCAAATGACAGTCTCCCAAAACATTTTCATGGAGAGCTTGTTGCAGGTTCACAACTGAGCGTGGACAAAAGAAACGATGCAGGGATACACCAAAGATAGCCCTGAAACAATTTAATATTGATTGTGTTGATTGGGAAGTTGTTATTGTTACGCAAAATCTGAATGTCTGGTGCAAGGCGGTGAAATAAGGGTCTAAAGAATTCAAATAAAAAGAATCCAGAATACACAAAGAGAGAAACGAGAAGGCCAGGATGAAACTTCTCAACAGCTAAAAAAGCCCAAGACAAGCTAATCTTTCCCCACTGCTTTCTGTCTCTTCTGGGCTTGTATTGGACTAGTTACCCATCTTCCTGTTCATCCATGTGCTACTGCTCGACCTAAACCATTAACAATTTCTCTTTTCCCTAAACTATGGATCTGATGAAGATGTCGTCTATGAAAATGAAGGACAAACTCTCATTACAAAATGAGTTATCCTAGGGACTGGTGGAAAGGTAGCTGAACAGCTGCTGAACATCTTGTCAGCCTCAAGAATGTTTTGTCATGTGGCACATAGCAGGTAGAGTGGGCCTCTGAGGGAAACTAGGCACGAAGCTACTTTGGAGTTACTTACTCAATCCAAAAGTTGAGCGATGATGATGCAGCTAGACAAAGTGATCTAGTCAACTATTTTCATGCATATCCAAGAGATTACACACCTTGTGAACTCTCTTTCAGGAACCTGGTTCACTACTGCTATGCAAATTTTCCATTCTATGGAGAATTGTACTTTTCTTGAAGACATGATGCCTTTATTTTAGATTTATTAGTCTATCTAAATATATGAACAGCTGCTTAATACAAATGCATGCCCTTGACAAAATATTTGCAGTTATCACTTTCTAGTAAGTTCTTTCCTTTAGCTCCCTGTTATTCAATTCTATTTTATTAACATTAGCCAGCAAACTTCGTATTGATATAAGCATTATGTTATTAAAATGTTAACAGATCCTGACTGTGACTATCAGATACGCTTCTCTGAGAAAACAGGCGGTCTCATTGACCCATCTTCTCTACAGCTAAGGGTTGGCATGACCCCAGGGGATAAGCTTCCTAAGAGTGAACATTTTTGTGGTTAGCTAGGACCGATACACAAACTTGAGCTATCAACAAACTGGGTAAAAGGTTGGGTCATTCTGACTTTTGATGGTCAACTGGGTATGAGCGAAGAAAACGTGCAAGGGATGGCACGTGTAGAATACATAAGTTTGCGGTCACAGAGAAGGGTATATAAGATGCTACTGGAAGACATTGAAGTCTGTCCAGGACAGCAGGGCAAATCAAACAAATTGGTCTGTGTTGTCTTGGAACCTTAAGGGACCCTTAGACCCTTAAACTAAGATGCTCTACTAACCTACTTTCTGTCCTGTCCTGTCCTGTGCTGTATCTCTATTTGTCTTTAATAAACCTTTTACTATTTGACTACCTCTGTGTGTGGCATTGGCACCAAGAACAAGATGATGATGCAGAGAGTCATTTTAAAACAAATTTCAACTTATCAGTATGATATCTCATCTGCTAGCTTTGTGCCTTTCAAAATATATGAAAGTTCTCAATTTTCTGTTCTTTCTGTAGTAAGTTACTATGGGCCTTTTCACATGACCCCTAAGATCCGCTGGCCACTTAAATTCGGACCATAGATCTTGGGGGTTCGTTGCTCTTCCTGCGTCCCCACCCCTCCGCACTTCCTTGATCCTGTCTGCGTGAGGGGAGGGAGAAAAAAGGGGACAAAAGAATGCAGGCTCACCTCTGTTTGCCGGTCCAAGCCTCCCCAAGCCCCGTTGTCGTCCTGATTCCTTCTCTTAAAGGGGCGGGAGGCAAAATACAACAAACAGAAGCGAGGAGAGCCTGACACTCACTCCTTTACATCCGGATCTGGGATTTTTCACCCTCCAAGAGCAGGTACCTGAAAAGTGCGCTGGGACGTGCTTAGGTGGGTGTGGCCGCACATAATTTTCTGTAAACTCCGGAGCTGGTGGGGAAACAATTTTAAGCTCCGGAGCTGGGAGCCATTTGCGGCGGAGTTTAGGGGTCGTGTACAAATACCCTATGTTTCAACTTTTTATGGCTATTTATAGCTGCACAGAGGAAACTACAACACATTTGTTTTTAATGTTCACATTTTTATCATTTGTTTCATTAACATACATATTATTAATGTTCAATAAAAGCCCAGGATAATCAGGCAGTTACACCTCTGAGCCTACCAATGTTGCCATTTGCTCATCTTGCTCCTCTGTTTCATTGGACTAGGGAAACAGTCATGCACACAGTTGCATACTCAGACAAGCAACAGAAGCAATTCAGAATGGGGGTGGGGGAATCACTGCATAACTACCACTTCGTGCATGATGTTAATCAACAAGATTCATTAAGAGGCATAAACAACAATCTGTTACTCAACATTGAGTAGAAAGAGACAAGAATTTAAGTTTCATAAATGTTGAAGACGTGTATATAACTTCTAGATGCAATTTGTTTCAACTCAATGGATGAGAAAATCATTTGGAAGAGGCTTTCACTGTCTGGCTTCAATTTACAAAGTTCTAGCTAACAGTCGATGTTGTAATTTAGGGGAAAGATTGACTATAGGGTCAAGGTCACTATTGGAGTATCTCTTCTTCTTCATAATTATTACCTACAATTTTCTTGCCTTGTCAAGCTAAAAATACCATGACCTCTGCATCTTTAAACATCATCTCTCATTTTCCACATAATATTTTCTTCTAACACTCTCTACCAATCATAAACCTGCCACTGAAACTCTGGAATTCATTCAATAATATCCCTATTTCCCCCCCTTCCCTGTAAGTATTGCATTTTAGTAACAGTAACATATTTTTCTACAGTACTCTTCATCTTTGCCTTCTGATCCCATAGTTCATGTCACTCAGCAATGCAATTCTGTGCAGATGAAACCGCAGCTGGATTTGTAGTTCCACTTTAAATCCGTTTCATGTTTGGCACCAATGTTGTTTTATTCTCTTCATTTCATGAAACCATCTTGTTAACTAAGTGTTGTAAACATGCATGTTTGTTTGGTCGTTCGTTCATTTCTAATTAATTTTTTTTACCCTGCCTTTCTCCTTAAAAAGGACCTAACATGGCTTTCTAACTTTGTAAAGATTTAAAAGGTCAAATTGCTTAAAATCAACAGCAAAAATGCAAAGATATGCAATAAAAAATGTGAGTTCTCTGTATCAATAAGATTGCAGAGCTAGAGTCTGTTGGCCTAGGACTAAGTAGACTCCTGGCCAGTGATAGTGAACCTTTTAGAGACCAAGTTCCCAAACTGTGATTAAAAACCCACTTTTTTTTTTTTTTGCAAAGTGCCAATATAGCAATTTAACCTGAATACAGGTGGCTGTGAAGGGGCAATGCCGGGTGCCCACAGAAACGACTCTGAGTGCCACCTATGGCACCCATGCCATAGGTTCGCCAACACTGCCCTAGGTTGTCTAAACCTGCTCACAAATAAAACAATACACATCTCTTTTGGAGAAGAAAGGGGCAACATTTTACTGGTTGCAGCATCGATCCCTGGCCAGCACTGGGAAATAGAATCCACTGCACTGAGAAACACAACTATCTACTGGTCCCCACCACTAACTCCCTCATCTACTTCTGAAGGTTCCATCAGGAGTGAGAATCTTCTGGAGACCACAGACACATAAACAATTTCATGACTCACTGCCATCTGAAGTCAGGGTTGGGCCTTTGGGGCCCTGAGCTAGGGTAGACTATAACCCTACTGTACACCCCTGTAAGGGGATTCCTTTGACAACCCAAGAGAGCAGGCTCCTGCTTACTATATTCATAGCATCTAGATTAAGGTGCAATGCCCTAAACCAACAATATTTTGACAAAGGCAACAAGGCACATTGTAGTACTTGTAACAACTAACTGATACTTCTAATACCCAAATAGTAAACATTAACTTGTAGCAGCCTTACTACCACCAATAAAACAAGAATGCAGAAGGGGGAAGCCCTGGGAAGAAAGTGGTGGTGGTGGGATTCTCCACATCATCTTCCAGTGTCCCCCATGGTCAAAAGAGGTCACATGAGAGCCACCACATCTCGTCTCTTCCACATCTCAGTACTGGCCCAGGAACTGCCACTCTGGCAAAAACTGGGGTACCCCAGATACGTCTGCATTCCTATTTCTTGCAGAAACCCAAAGTCCTTTGAGTCTCTTTTACCCAAATCATGTAAATCAGAAATTAACTCTCAAGACATCTCTGTCTTCCCAAATCATTCTTTTGCCTTAAGCTCAGCGGGTTTACTGTCTTATCAGTAGGGTCTGAGGGTAATGCCCCAATTCTTTTAAAACCTTAACAAAGTGAGATTCCTGAAATTAAGTTAGGGCGGTCAAACTGGTCCATCTTAAATCAAATATTCTACACTGGCTGGTAGCATTTCCCCAAGATGCAGATGTTATCCCCTTTTTACACCTCCCTTCATCTTGCCCAAGGTGCCCCCATGGGTTTTATAGTTCAATAACATGGCTGATATGGAGTTTCTCAACCTATTCTGACTTTCTGACAGAGTCTCAATAGTGGGTGACACAGTGCTAAAGCAATAAAGGAAAGGAAAGTATTCTGCTTTACATACCTCCCTATGATGCTTCAAGCACTCTCTGGGTGGTTTACAATTTAATTATGCAGGCTACACATTGTGTCCCCCCACCCCCACCCCCGGCAAGCTCGGTACCTATTTTGCCAACCTCAGAAGGATAGGTTGTGAGCACAGTTTTAGTTGCCATACAGGCATTTAACCACTGCGCCATGAGGCTGTTTCCTCAATAGCAGACTAAAAGCTACCGAGAGTGTGAGGAGAGAACTATACGAAAACTAGAAACTATCAAAACAATGGAACAATGGGGAAGGGAGCGATAGCCATATGAGGAAAGCCAACGGGCCACACTGGATCCCTTGAGAGTTGTATTTGGTACCAGGCCTAGGTTTTCCACCTCCACCTTCAGCAGCTACAGCTGAAGAAAGATAGGCAGCTGCCAGCCCAGACAGAGAGATGGAAAGAAACATGAAAATCCCTTTCTTTTCTGGAAACAGGTCACATTCCCATAAGGAAATTGATTTTTTTTTTTTTTTTTTTGGAGTTGTGGGACTGAGTGACACAATTACCAAGATAACTGCAGCTTTCCTCTATAATGACATAGTGACAGATGGAAAAGGAAACAAAAAATAGTCCACCCAGAAGCCCAAGCATGCTTGCTATGCCGGTGCAGTAGTAGATATAAACACTTATGTCTGGTGCACTAAGGTCACATTACCGTGTTTGTTTTCTTTTTGGTCTGCTTTTTCAATCTGTTCTTGTTAATGGTGCAATCAGAGGATCTCCAATCCAATTTTAGCATGGCAACCGTCAGAAAGGGAAGTTAATGGGCTGTCTCCACAGCAGATGTTGGAGACATATTTCCAGCCACACACAAAGGGAGGGAGGAAGGAGAGAGCGAGCATGTTATCACCCATAAAAGGTAAGTCACAGATGCTTTCTCTTAGTAGTTGACAAAAAGCACTAAACAGCTACTGAAGAATGATTGTTGGGGCAATCAGTAAAGAATCAGGTGCTGGCCGTCACACTATTTCTTTGTCACTTCTATCTGTTTGGCATGCATTTTTAAATAAATGGGGCAACTGTCACATGACATTTGTTCCCATTTGATTCATTGATGGGTCAGGTTGGTCCACTCTTTTTCCCCAGCATCCACATGTGGGCATCACTGGAACGGATTAATTTGCCCCAACCTGCACATTTTAAAGCAAAGCAAAGTGTTCTGCTTATATACCACACCATACCACTTAAAATAGTCTTTGGGCAGTTTACAGCTTAATTACAGTATGCAGGCTATACATTGCCCCCCCCCCCCAGAAAGCTGGGTACTCATTTTACCAACCTCAGAAGGATGGAAGGCTGAGTGAACCTTGAGCCTGCTATCTGGGATTGAACCCCAGATCGTGAGCACAGTTTTAGCTACAGTACAGGCATTTAACCACTAAGCCATGAGGCGCAGTGTTTAAATAAGGCATTGTTGGAGGGGTTTTTATTTTGGTACCAGTTTAAATCATTCCCAACATGGCTCCGGTTTAAATCATTCCCAACATTTTGATGACTTGGAAAAGCCTAAACTAGAGCCTTGCAGCTTCTAGTGTCATGAAGTGGCTTAATACCCACTTCCTCTGATTGTCTGCAGAGGATGAGGGGAAGTGAACTTATATATTATTACATTTGTTAGGTCAGGCCTGCCCAAAGTCTGGCCCGGGGGGGCCAAATCCGGCCCATCAGGCCATTCTGAGTGGCCCGCGGCTGGCTGGCCTGCCCCTCCCTCCCCCTCCTTCACCCCATGTTTTTTTAAAAGAAAGTGGGTGGGGCTTGCAGTGGGGTGGCAGGGTTGGGGAGCAACCGGCCCCTGACACATTCACAGCCACCAAATCTGGACCTCCTTTAAAAAAGTTTGGGCACCCCTGTGTTAGGTCATCACTGATGTAATGAACCACTTCAATTATATTTTTTTCCTTGCCTGTCACTGTATTGTCAATCAAAACAGTGACTCTGGACAGTTTCTCAACAGGTAATACCACAGATAGGGAAAGATAAATATATTTATTTATTTAATCAAAGTGACTAATTACATCAGCAATCTAGCAGACAAAAAAAATTTCACTTCTCATGACCCTCTGCAAATGATCAAGTAAGTAATTAATTGACACAAAGGTTGATATGTTGTTCAGATGGGAAGGGTTCTTGCCAAATTGTACATTGTCACTCTCTGCAATCTTAGCCAGCCCTTTGCGGACTGATTCACCTGCAGCAAAATGGCCAGTCCAGTTAGGCCCATAAGAACCCTTTCAGATCTTTGGGAATCATCCCTAATTATTTCAATATACCTTTCCCCCTTTATTTTAACCCAAGTATGTATTTGTGTTACTCTTAAATAAAAGATACATTTTAAAATGTCTAAAGAACAACCAACCTCACAGTAGCCACTGGGAGAAAGAATCGTTATTTTTGACATTCAAGACCACCCCAGAGGGCTCTGTCTCTATACTGGGAGGTTGAGAACTAGGGGACATACACTCAAATTGAAGGCTGGGAGAGTGAGAACAGACAAAAGAAAATATTTTTTCAACCAGTGCGTCATTAGTCTGTGGAACTCCCTGCTACAGGATGTGGTGATGGCATCTGGCCTGGATGCCTTCAAAAGGGGATTAGACAGATTCCTGGAGAAAAAGTCCATCACAGGTTACAAATCATGATGGAGATGTGTAATCTCCAGGCTTAAAACCAGGGTACTTCAAGGACCAGATGCAGGGGAGTGGTATCCGGAGACAGATATCTAGTCTCATGCACTCCCAAACGCATCTGGTGGGGCCACTGTGAGATACAGGAAGCTGGACTAGATGGGTCTTTGGCCTCATCCAGCATGGCTCCTCTTATGTTCTTAGGTTCTTATGAGGGCAACCCAAGGCATTTTGTGACCTGAGGTCTAGAAAGCTAGCTGTACAGAACTGCAGTGAATCGTATTTTAACACTGACAGTAGGCTATTGTCACAGTAGGCTACGAGGCTCAAGGTTTGGCTATTCCAAGTGACCAAAATAAAAATCCCAGCTGAAAAGAAGACTAGCTTGGAGCATCCATGTCGCTTTCTTCTGCCACTTCCTAGATGCCAGCATTTGATATCTTAGGCAGCTGCCTTATGTTGTTTGATAACAGAGCCTGGAGGGCATACAGTCCCTCCCCCCTTTTGAATACATACAGTTGAAGAACGGCAAATGTTAGTTGTGACTGTATGTTGTATCGATGCACATTTCATAAAACTAACTATATTAGGGATGCTTGGGATTTGGTCGAGCCTTCAACCCGAAAAAGCTTAAACATATTTCTAATAATGTTAACCAAGTCTTGGAAGCAAAGAGGATTGAAAATTCACTGGGCCAAGAATGTGATCACGCCTCAGAAAAGATTTCATAGCCTAAAAATCAATCATAGATAACTATAGCTATTGGCCTCTAGTCAAGAAATGTGTCTGTGCAAATTGACAAATACAGGATAACTTCACAGCAAATATTTCTTTGCAGGCCCGTTCTTTTCTGCACCAAAAGATAAGGCTGAACTCTGGACCAAGCAGTGGTTGTGACACTCCCTCCAGTTTGACTCTCATGCACATTTCAGATTGATGGACCTACTATTGGAGGCAAGAGCCCATATATAAGGCTGTGGCTGCTTCATCAAAAGAAACATAGCAGATCCTTGGGGCTTATCCCTAATTATTCCAATATTCCCTGTTTCTTATTCTGAAGAGCCTATTTGATTGATATTATATATTCGTTGTCCATAAATAATATTCTGAGGCAGCTTAATAAAAATAAGTTTTCAAGTTGTTTCTTGCTTTTTCACAATTTATAAATTTTGTCTTTGAATGACTTGGTGGTTACCAGTCTTGTAATTAATATGACATAGGCTTTCCCTTTGTGCTAATATTTTATTTTAGCAGACCTTATGTGCACACACTGCATAGGTTTGCCGGGTCATCAGTTTTCTATCTCTTGAGCTTTTGGGCCTAAAACCTGAGCCCAGGGGACAGCCCTTGTGAAAGCAATAGGAAGAGGGCTGTAACAATTGCAAAATGTGTGTGTGTGTGTGTGTGTGTGTGTCTACTTAGGAGAATAAAGCAGAGAATGTGTCTATATCCTTTCTACCTCCTGAAGAAATATGTGCACAACACACATATCAAGCATCTTGAATCACTGCTGAGCCAGTGAGTTCTGTTACAAGAGAAATAAGCACCTAGGCATGCATAATAAAATCAAAATTTCACCTTCTCTGCCATGATATGCCCTGAGATTTGACTTTGCAGGGAAACACAGGAATTCCCCAAGGCCTTAGTCAATGCCTTGAGATATGGCAACTCAAGACATTGGGAATGCTATTACGTGCAATTTGAAACCAAGAATTCTTTGATGACTGTATTTCGTTCATATTGATATATTTATTTGAATATTTTTATTTATTTATTATTTTGACTATTTTTACCCCCACCTTTCTCCTTGGAAAAGGACCCAAGGTGGCTTACAATAATGAGGGGCAATATACAGCCTAGAACATTTAAGACATATTCAAGTTAAGAACAGGGAATTAAAAGAGG
The DNA here is from genome assembly GCA_023846285.1 of Phrynocephalus versicolor. NCBI lineage: Eukaryota > Metazoa > Chordata > Lepidosauria > Squamata > Agamidae > Phrynocephalus > Phrynocephalus versicolor. The sequence continues at coordinate 2,828,370 of JAHTLZ010003399.1, forward strand.
CATCTTAGAACATTAAAAGGTAACAGTAGAGCTACAAAGAGCACACAAAAAGAAAAGAAAAATCCAATATGAGAGGTGGAAAGCAACATGGAAAACACTGGTGTTCTTATGAAATCAGTCAATGCAATCATGTATGGTAATCCATATAAAGTCACATAATGGGAAGTCCCTCATTCAGGGAAAGCTTGCCTGAAGAGGATTTGGCTGTCAAATCTGGTGACAGGAAGCAGGTATAATGTATAAAACACATTACATAGTTTTCATATTTGTCACAAGAAATGGGGAGATGTCCCTAGCTGAGACGGCTAAACAAGGATACAATGTTATGAATACTTTCTCCTCCTGCTCCTTAAATGCATGGGTATGTTTTTCATAGAATCATAGAATAATGGAGTTGGAAGGAGCTCTAAGGTCACTGCTGAATCCAACCCCCTGCTCAGTGCAGTAATCCAAATCAAAGTAAATCCGACAAATCATTGTCCAATTTTCTCTGGAATGCTTCCATCTTTGGAGCACTCACCACCTCCAAATATAATTGTTCCATTGTTCTTTCCTAACAGTTAAGGGTTTTTTTCCTAATATTCAGCCTAAATTTGGCTTTATATAAGCTGCAGTCATTATGAAGTGTGTGTATTCAGGGACAACCAAGAAGAGATCCTGCCCCTTCTCTGTATAACAATATTTCAAGTATTTGAAAAGAGCTATCTGCTCAGTTCTCTTTTCTCAAGGATAAACATGCCTATGGTCGTTCTTTCTGCCATTTCTTACAGGGCTTGGCATCCAGGCCCCTGATCATCCTTGTTGCCCTTCTCTGAACTTCTTCCAGTTTTTTTGGCATCCTCCCAATATCACCTTCTACAGCGCCTGGATGCTGTTCTTCCACCCACGCCCACCCTCCCCTAAAACTGGGCAGCCATTATGACATCAGGTATGAAGATGAAAATGTAATGCCACAGAGTCTGAAATGTTGCAAAGGAAATGGGGATATAACTTTATTATACGTCTAAATCCAATAATTTCTAACATGATTCCAGAAGCCTATTTTAGAACATGCAAGAGACTTTATGTGATACATATCAGCCTTGCAGGCTGTTTGGAGTGCCAGGAACACTTACCCAACCGTGAGAGAAATGAATTAATAAAAGACAGTATGTCAGTGCTTATAATCATTTCTCCACATCCAATCACCACACATACAGGCTGGGTGTTGCATCGCTCTGCAGAGGTCTGATGCTCTTTTTTTCAGACTGAGCCTTTGGTGGAGCAGTCAAAAATACTTTTGAACATAATTTGTTCCTAAAACGAGACATGCAGCCACAAGACACAGCCAAACATCTGACACTCGGAAGTCATCAAGGTAGTATAAAAAGAAAATGAGGGTGTGGAAGAACTAGTTAAATACATATGAGGACTTGTGCGTATTATACCAAAAGCACGTGCACGTTCACCTTTTTGACACATTGTCCATGAACGTTTATGAAACCCATACATTCTTACTTGAGAATAAAAATGTTCTCCTTTCTAGTATGTGCATGAGTGAATGAAATTGCAATGGAGTAGAGATGGGCACGAAACGAGCGATTTTTTTGTTTTCGTTTTTGTTTTCTTGTTTCGTTACATAACGAAACGAAAAATGAATTTTGACTCCAAAATGAAACAAAACGACCCAAAACACGAAAAAATTTGTCGACCACTTCATTTTCGTTACGGCAAATACATTGAATTGTGCTAAATGGTAACGAAACAGCAATTTTTTGTTTTCATTTTCATTTTTTCGTTTCATTACGTAATGAAACGAAAACAATTTTTTTTGCAAAAAACCTCACGAAAACGAAAATGAACCGAAACGGACCCCTAAACGACCAAACGACAAACGAAACACCATTTTTTTGAGTCGTCCCCATCTCTACAATGGAGTATGAGGATTTAGATAGAGTGCAAGGGAAATATTTGTACTTGGTTTTCCCAACAAAGCACTGACTTACATCTCCTTGCCCTCGACTGCTATGCCTTTCATTGTGCACATAGCTGCCTTGCTTCTGCACAAAGTGTGCAAACTGTGATTTCTAGAACTGACATCAAGATATCTCAAGATATTAACTGGTCAAAGGAATCCATGGTCACACCAGCAAAATGTCCTCCTGTGGTTATGGGATTTTAATCATGTTCCTGTTGCGCATTGCAGTACACTAGGACTCCGGTATCCACTGGAGATTGGTTCCAGGCCTTCCTGTGGATAATGAAAACTGTGGATAAGAGAGAATGCCTGTCCACCCACCCCCAAACTGCTGTTTCCTGACAGTAGCTTGCTTTATGACTGCTGCTTTGAGACAGTAGCTTGCTTTATGGCCACTTTTTTGACAGTAGCTTGCTTTACAGATGCTATTTGTGACAATAGTTTGGTTTACAGCTGCTGTTTGTGACAGCAGCTTGCTTTAAAGCTTGATTTGTGGCTGCTGAATTATTTATTTTTTTCCTCTGCCAACCATGGATAACTGAATCAGTGGATAATGAATCAGTGGATACAGGGGTCCTACTGTAATTTATTCCAGGATGTGAGTTCCAATGTGTTTAGAGGTTACTGAGTCATTTCCTTCCAATTCAATGTGCCTAAACCTTCTTGCTGACACCATTTGATGTAAGTTTAACTGGTGCATCGATCGATTGAAACACAATAGAATTTTTAAAAGAAAAATTTAAAATGACATGTTCGGTTACAGTCATTCAAAAAAGTTGCAATAAGACAGTTCTCACACACAGCAATGCAACACATTTCCCCCTAAAAGATCCTCAACACAAAAGTAGACATATCTGTGGGATAAGAAGGCAACATTTGGTTCTTGCAACCACAGCCAGACAAGCTGACAAGACCTCCATGTGTCTCTGCTTCACGCAACAAGAGAAGTGCAAACTCAAAAGTAAAAACTAGAAATCAGGATAACTTCTCTTTGTGAAAACAAGAGACAAATATTTACTGCAACCCTATGTGTGCATCCTTGTTTACACCTATTATTGTCACTCACGCTAAGGATGGGACCACAAATAAGGCCTGGAACTACTGAGTGATAACCTGCCTCTTGAGACACAATCCACTTTCACAAGGTACAAGTTCCATTTTTATGTCTTAGTTGCCTGAAGAATAAGACTATAAGGTGTGATTTCTCCGCACTCATCATCCACGGGTGTTTAACTTTACCGCTTTGGTTTTGCTTTTAGCATCTCAGTTGCCTTTGAATAGCACTGGCCTGGAGCTTTGTCTATGGCCCAGAAACAAACAACAAACAGAAACCTTCACAAAGAACCTGGTTCCGCTGAGAACTCAAAAGAACAGGCACACTTGCTGAGCTGCAACTAGAGATGGGCAAGAACCAGAAAAATGGCGATTTGTTTCGTTTTGTTTCGTTTTCCAGTCCAGTTTGGTTTGTTAATTACGAAACAAATTTTTAGAAAAAAATTCATTTCGTGATACGTTTTAGTTCAGGTTCGTTTTTTTTCTTTTTTTTTTTTGAACTCCACCGGTGGGTTTTTTTTAATTATTTGTATTATTTTTTATTTTATTTTTTAATCCTGCCAGATTATTTTGATTTTATTTTATTTTTATTTTATTTTCATTTTTTACTGCCAACCATGTGGTCTCCCTACCAGCTGTAGTGCGGGCCGGTCAGCTTTTTTTTTTTTAACTTTTGCTGGCCTGCAGGTCAGTTTGGCAACCTACAGGTTGGGTCCAGTGCTTGCGGGCTGGTACTGGGGCCCACGCGCTGGATTGGGGTTTTTAAATTTATTTTATTTTATTTCATTTTATTTTATTTTATTTTATTGTGCCGACCATGTGGCCTGCCTACCAGCTGTAGCACGGGCCAGTCAGCTTTATTTTTTCTTTTTTTCTTTTTTTACTTTTGCCAGCCCACGGTCTGGTTCCCTGGCTGATGGGCTGGTTCGGCAACCCGAGGGTCTGGTCCGGTGCTCTTGAGCCAGTACCGGGGCCCACGTGCTGGATCTTTTTTAAAAAATATATATATTATTTTTGCCAGCCCACAGGCTGGTTCCGCAGCCTACGGATTGGGTCTGGTGCTCGCGGGCCAGTACTGCGGCCCATGCTCTGGATTTTTTTTGGGGGGGGGGTTGGTTTTTTTGTTTTTTGCATTTTTATTGGGTTGTTTTTTTACTGCTGACCACGTGGCCGCCTACCCGCTGTAGCGTGGCCGGTCAGCTTTTTTTTTCTGAACACCCCTTCCCTGCAGCCAGGAGGACTGGACCAGGAAGGACCAGCAGCACCAGGTAGGAGACACCGACTAACAAAATGAAACGAAACGAAACAGAAATTTCTGTTTTGTTTTGTTTCTCTTAGAGAGGGCAGTTCATTATTCATTTCGTTAAGTAATGAAACAAATAACGAATAACAAAACGAACCAAAAGTTTATTTCGTGCCCATCACTAGCTGCAACATTCTTGAAGGTTCACCTCCATCAGTTTATGCCTATGCTCATTCACATTCAGTGTGTACATGCTAGTGGTAGAGAAAGCCAGTCTCAAGATGGCACCAAGTTATTTTTTTAAAATGTATTTAATTTATATGTTTATTCATTCTTTTAAAATATGCCCTACCCTCTAGCTCCTCTCCCTTCAAGGAGGTTAACTTTGCTTACTGATGTCAGTAGTAGAGATCTCACATCTACAGTTACTGAATCCTGGTCATATTTCAGCCTAAGTGATCTTATGATATTTAAAAAAGAATAAAACAAGGTAACACAATGGATATTCCTTTGAGATCTGTAGAGGAAAAGCTAAGGCCAGCCTGAAAGAAACACCTACAAAAGACTCATGAGTATAAAGTAGCAGCGCACTTCCCCTTCAAAGACTCAGTTCCCATGGTATACTTAACTAATGGCTTTATCTACATTCTACAAAGATGAAGAACAGTTTTTAGAAAAGTTACATTTTTTGGATTACAACACCCAGAAGCCCCTTGCCACAACTCAGATCTGCTTAAGATCACTCCTTCAGCTGAAATAAAGTTGGGATTTGGTTCCACAACCGCCACCAACGCTACAATGAAATAAAGTTTGGATTTGGCTCCAGAACCATCACCAGCTCCACAAAAAGCTTGTGGTAGTCCCATTGGAGTGCATGGTTCGGCTTGTACATGTGCCAAGGTTACAAAATGGAAAGTAGTCGTAGACCTTTTGTATGAGCAGACAATGCTTTCTACTCAGCAACAGAAAATGCCAGACAAAGAGGATTGATTGGAAAGAAAGTGAATTGTATAGAGAAAGAGAAAAGGTGTCTGGTTTGGAGTTCTGACCTCTTTCCCCTGCTTTCTGAAAATGCTGACGATAAAGATGAAGATAAGGAGAACGACACTTCTACCCAACAAATAATATTGCAAATACAGGCTCCACTCTTTGGTTCTCTTCAAAGCACACAGAACTGTATCTACTGATGGAGACTTGGTAACGGTTCTATATTTCCCAAACAAAAAGCTACATCTACCATTACTGTTACAAAATATGCTCCTAGAGCACATGTATCAATTCATACAGATTCCTAGAATAAATGTCTGTGAGGAATCTCTGGACTCTGGCAGACAGTCTGTCTTAACATGAATTGGACCCATGAGTTCACCTCAATGCAAAACCCTTCAACAAGAAAATTTAAGACAAAAATTGACTAACGCATTAGAGTTAAAATAAACAGTTTTTTTTTTTTACATTGGGGAATACAAGCCACACAAAAAATGCATAAATGAAAGGTCTGTAAAGCTTGATAGACATTAAAGTACACTTCCTTTGGAATGGGGAAACTCTAACTCAGAAAGAAGCAGATCTGCCACACCGACAGGATTTGAAGATCCAGCTGGTTGTTTAGAAGACTGGTGATGTTACGAAGCTGGCTACTTCACGTCCTTTTTTGTTCTGCAACTAGTTTTGTACCGTGACAGCATAACTTGTCTCATGACAAGTGTTTCCTCACGGTCTTGTACCATGTCAAACACTGAATTTGTCTAGCTTCCTGTTTCCTTTGGGGGGGGGGGCTTAAAATTCTTTTTCGATATTTCGCTTCTAAAAAGTTAAAATCTTTGCAGGAAGGGAAGGAGTCTGTGGCTCATCTGGCTAGCTTTCGCTTTCTCCACATGGCCACATTGGAATGCTCTGAGTGATAGCCTTTGGGCTTTCTTTGTTCTTTATTCCTTTTGCTTGCTAATTAATTATCTGTCTTGTGTCCCTCTTGCCTGGCTTTGAAGTTTGGTTTGTTTTATTGGTATTTAACGGAGGAGGACAAGGGGGTGGAGATCATCTGGGGTGGGGGGGCACTTTGAATGTAACACCCAACCCAGTATATGAGACACAGATCTTTCATTTATGCGGTTTTAGTGTGGCTTGTATTATCCCCCAATGCAAAGAAGGATGTGAGGTAACTGCCAAATGAACATGGGTTGGATGGCAGTGTGAATTACACCACTGACTTCAGAATATGCTAATTCAGTCCTTTTGCGCTGGGAGCCCTTTTGTTCATTCTCCTGAGTAACACTGTGGAATATTGCTCCATAGTGCTACAACAGCTGGAGCCAAGATCTTCTGTATAACTGCACCTGATGTGCAAATATACATGAACTTCTTTTTAATGGAGCAATAGTGCAACAAGTGATCTGGTGAAAGAAGGTATCAATAGGCAGGTTGCTGGTGTATGTTTAAGCTTTGTGTTTTCCAACTTTCTATATAGATAGGTACCCTTTAGGCTTCCTTCCTTTGTCAGTCTCCTCTGAGGCACTTCCTGCTTCTTCTGCCTTCTAGCTAAAACATGAAAGATGATGGCTGTCAACAGGCTGGCACACATGGAAATTAGCCCTAACCTCCATAAGGAAGTAGTAGCATGGGTCATTTTGCTATATCCATAAATGGATTCCCTTAAACAATAAATACTAGGGGTTTTTGTTCTTTAGCTGAACTTGATTCCCAGGGCAGAAATTTCTGTTAACTAATAACAAGATGAATACGGTTGCTGCACTCTGTCAGTGTAAAATTGAATGGATACCTTGCTAAGAAGCACACTTCAGAAGCACTCTAATTAAATAAGCAGATTTGTTTAGGAAGTTAACAAGTGGAAGGCCATGGCAAATTTATTTATTTATTGGATTTCTATACTGAGCCATCTAGCCTGAAGGCTACTCTGGGCGAAGGAATCCCCTTCAGTTAACATTTAGCTATTATGGCCACAAATATTCCTAAAGCCCATACACCACCCTATAAGTGACAAATAAAAATATCATGCCCAGTTAATGCAGCTATATATGTACATAATCCATATGGCCTATGGGTAAGGACAGCACATGGGGAAATCTGATTCAAAATTTCAGTTGGGGGGGGGGAGAGAAAGAGAGACTTAGAGGGCAAAATCCATTGTTTCCTTGAGGGATGATATACAGTAGAACCTCATATAACAAGCAGTTTGTATAACATAAAATCTGTACAACATAAATAAATTCCGGAGATAGGGGAAATTTGCTTAACAGAATCGCCTATGGGGTGAATCTGTACAACATAAAAATGGTTGCGATTAGAGATTACTCCAATTTCAATTCATTCCTATACGAAATTTGTATAAAGGAAAATTTGCTTAACTGAATTTCATTTGGAACGAATTAATTTCTTTATACAAGGTACCACTGGATAAGGTAGCATAAATTCAACATGCTGTGCAGGAAGGGCACTGGAAGGGTGAATCCATGTGCTGATATTATGTATTTGTCTCTGGGTTTGTCTTTTATTTTAAAGCTTTGAAGGCTCTACACCCGCAGCTGTTTCTTTCTTTTGTAGGTCTCCTGCCCTGGGCAGTAAAGATACCTGGGACTTTGTTCCTGATCTGTTTTTTGTTTCAAAGATATATTTGCATACTTGGTTTTCCCCAGAAGCCCATCCTGCTCTGGCAGGAGACAGGTGAATGGAACTCAAAGATATTTTTTAAAGCATCCAGTTTGAGCAGTGCTTCTCTTGTTGTTTTATGATTTGTTTATTCAACACAGATAACACTTTTAGAGGTTTGAAAGAACCCAGACAATGATATTGCCTGTGATATAGGATCAGGTGTTCCAGTTGGAGTTCACTTAGAGATGGGCATAAAGCGAAAAAATGGCTATTCGTTTCATTTCAGTTCGTTTTAAGGTTTGTTTTGGTTTGTTTTTAATGAATTTTTATGGAAATATTTGTTTTGTTGTTTTGTTTTGATTTGTTATTTGTTTTTCCCACTTTGCATGATTTATTATTATTATTATTATTTTAATCCTGCCAGCCTGCAGGGTTAGGTAATGAAAATTAAAAACGAATAACAAAACAAACCAAAAGTTCATTTCGTGCCCATCTCATTCACAGTTCAGTCCTCTTTCAAAATCTTCCATGCCCTTCATCTGCCCTTCTTAATTTCTGATTTTAGACCCAAACAGACACAGCATTCCATAGCCAATGAGTACACTTCATCCTCATTATATTATTCTAAAATATCCTGTCTTTTAAAAGAGGTGGAAGGATTTCTGTGCTATTCTGCAAACAGGAAATTTCTCACAAAGATGCCAATCTTCCGTCTTATTCTTCAACAGCTTCCTTCTGGATGCTTACGTTGTTGGTACTCAGAACTTAACAAGAGCAGGAGCTCATCTTGAATTAATAGGAAGAAAAGCCGTATGAATTTGCAATTATCATAGGAGGGCTAGTTTATCCCCAGGAATCGAAGTTTGGAAAATACACATTTTACATAAGACAGAACAGATATCTCTATTTGAATGCGTGTCACAGAACTCTAACTCCACAATGCTGCTCTTTCACTATCTGGCAAAACATGATTTTGGCATCTGGCATACCTTTCCTAATAGTCTTTTGCTTTAGACTGTTGATATTTTCTCTCTTCTTCAACAGTCCCATCACAAATTCCCTTCTTCTGCATTATTTACCACTTTGCATCCACCGTCTTCCACATGCTTCATATTGTCAGCCTCCCTCACTCCGATCCCTTCATCTCCCCACACTGCTATCTCTGCGTGTTCCTAATTAGGTTTGTAAGGTCTCTAGGAACAGGAGATGTCATTATGTGTTTTGTAAAACATTGTGGGCTGTTAAGCAATACAATGAATAAGTAATAGAAATCTCCTCTCTCTCAAAGTTAAATCTGGGACAATTGCCATTTAAAGATTTTCATTTGATTAACCATCTTAAGTGATTAATTGAATCCATTTAATTTTCATGTTCATACAATTGAATGTCTAATATTGGCAACTTTTTGTGAAAAATACGGAGCAATCACCACTGTTGCAGTACATTAAAATTTGATAAACAAAAGATTCCATTGGATGTTAGGAAGAGGGGCCATCTTTAATAAAACACACAGGCACATAGAAAGGTTATACTTATACTGTACTGAGTTAGAACACTGGAGCAGCCAAATTACATGTAGCAGTAGCTCTCGGGGGTTCCAGGTGGCATTTTTAATTACCATTTGAAAATCCTTTTTATTATCTCATGCCCCCACATCCAAAGGATGCATTTAGTTTGCACATCATCCTTTGTCCACATTTTAGCGACACCACCTTATTCGGGCATTATATCTTGAAAGCAAGGAGGGCTCCAAGAGCAGGGAGGATGGGGGTCATTCACACGAGTCTTGGACCTAATGTCCCCCACCACACAGAAGTCAATGGGCCCTTTGGACATTCTGTGCCACGTTCTGAAAAGGCACTTGCGGGTTTGGTGGATGGCTGACACTGGATGCACGTGCAATTACATTTGGGGGCAACAGCTCTCGGAACCGACCATCCAGCATCGTCTGTGCCTACCTTGTCCAAAGCATTCTAGATACTTTCACCCTAAAAGGTAATCTCCCCATCTCTGTCTGGAAGTTGAGTCATGGCAACTGGACTTCTTTTTCTTGAGAGGTAGAAATGTTTCTATCCCAAGAAAAAGAAATCCAGTTGCCATGACTTAACTCCAGGTAAACTCACCTGGATGACTGAGAATTTTCACAAACATATCTTCCCATCTCTGCTCCAGGGCACACATGCACTTCAACTGGAGTTTATATCACTTATTGCATACTCTTTTAGCCCCATGCCATGATGAAATGTCAAAGGGTTTTCTCCCTAACAGTTTCTCTCCCTTTGGCCTTCATGCTACCCGATAATACTGATAAATTAACTCTGAAGGGGACACACATGTTGCTGTCCTGTATGTCAAGACTCATCCATATGCAATATAAGGGCCAAATCTGTGACTTAGATTCCTCATATAAAACCTCTTAGAAGGTCAGATGGCACATAAAGAAAAAGAGTAGATCAAGCAACCTGCCTGGTGGAGAGGGTGGGAGGGAGCGAGAACAGAAGAGAAATAAAAGACATCTGTGTGCATCAATAGAATGACCTTGCAAATTTCCTTACCCATAGACAATGGGCAGTTACAAAAGAACCAGCTTCTTTTCACAAAATAGCTAAACAGAACCTTAATGCAACAAACATATTACACCAAGGTATGATGCAGCAAGCAGCTTATTTGCATGTAGGAATGTGGAGGGGGAGGGAAACGGACCATAGCTCAGTGACAGAAGGCACAGATCTCAAGAAGGCAAGTTCAAATTCTGATTTGCAAAGCAAGGAGGTCCCTGGTTCACAAAGCAAATGATAGGGAAGTTGTTTGATTAGGATTATGAATAGCAATGTTGCTCCCACTTAGGGTAGATAATACTAGGCTCCTTCAACCATTTAAGGCAGTGGTTCTCAACCTTCCTAATGCCGTGATCCTTTAATACAGTTCCACATGTTGTGGTGACAACTTGGCCTGCTTGGAAAAGGCCACAAGCCCCCTTTGGCAGGCCACTGCCAGGCAGGTGCCGTAGAGAACTTCCCTCCACAGGCACCCTCAGCCAGTCGCAGGCTCCGGTGCCATTGACTGATATCCCCTCCAACCTATCAGGCTGTAACTCACTCTTTCCCACCCTTCCTCCCCCTCCTCCTCCATACCAAATCTGTTTGTGCCTTTTTCTTCACTGGCTCATAGCGACCCCCGTGAAATGGTCATTCAACCCCCAAAGGGTTCCCGACCCCCAGGTTGGGAGCCACTGATTTAAGGCATATGACAGTTTATTGCATGATCACAACTTACATGAAGAACTGTGTATAATAGGTTCTAGCACTTCCATAAGTCCAGTGCAAAATCAGTAAAAGGCAAGACTATGTAACGGAACCCAGGAGTAGGAATGTCTCTGGCCGAGAATTTCCTGAATCCCTATGGGTCCTTTTAAAGAGAAAAATGATCTGAGAGCATCAATTCAAATAAATCTCTTTATTCACTATTCTAAGTTACAAAAATGAAAAAACAACTTATAAAAAACAATGAAAAATCAATAAAAAATATAAAAATGTTTATTAGATACAATCTTATAATATTACCTGAAAATAATAAACCCTATGATATTCTTACTATCTTAATACTATGAAGATTTCAATGCCTAGGCTAGTTAGGACCTAAATTTTAACTATCTACATCTTGAAGCCGGATTCTAAGCCAATCTCTCTCTCATAGTCTTAAGTATATACTTTCCCAGGTCTGAGCAGTTTCCAGAGTTTGCGTTAAACAATTGTCCAATGTTAGCTGTCCAATTTCTATCCAACTTGGCTTGTTTTGACTAGGCAATTTGCATGCCTTCGATAAGCATTTGGCAAAAGCTGAAAAGGTACAGTTAATATCGAGCATTAAACATCACACTATGTTTCATCATGCTAATTTCCTTTCATGCTATGTCCTATCATCATAGTTCCATTACAGTAGAGGTGCTTGGGAGCCCCCCCCCCCCTGTGATAATGCATTGGTTCTTGTGATCTCTAGACACACTATTGCTTGTGGAGCCTCTATCGTTTGCATCACACAGTGGGAAATGGTACTGCCTTCCTCCACACACTGGGCAGAATTTGGCACCCCCAAGGACAGCGCTGCATGTGCTAGCATGGTGGCATCATTGGATTTGGGCCATAAACTGACTGCCTTAAAAAGAAAAAAGAGGGCAGGCTTTTTTGGTATCACTCATAATATAGGGTTGCAGTAATCTGGAAGCATGTGACAATAACAAAGAACCCATTAACCTTGAATGGTACCGTTTTATAAAAACCAACAGCATCCCACTGAAACAACTTTTCGTCATTTTCTTTTAAAAGTATAATGTTAATTTAACCCATAAATTGCATAAAGTATCTGTTAAAAGCATCCCAAGACAGCAGTTCTTTGATGACTCTTCAGAAAGAAAAGGCAATATCCTTGACTTCTGTGGATGCTCTTTTCCACATCTTGCTTATCCCTATCCAAGCCAATGCATGTTAGCAGGAAATTTATGGAAATAAATTAGCATATTGATACAGTGGATAATGAGAAATAACTGTGAATTAATTATGGAAATTGATACACCAAGGGTGCCTAATGCAGAGCATTATATCCTAGTAATTCAGAAAAGGATTGGCTATTAGACGTTGGTTGAAGGGTGGCAAGGAATGGTCTATTGCAGGGATGGTGAACCTATGGCATGGGTGCCAAAAGTGGCATGCAGAGAGCTTTTGCCTGGCACATGACAGGCTCCCCCCCCCCGCTTCCCCCTCCACTGGACCAGTCATGAGGAATTTGCGGAGGGGGAAGTAGGGGGGCAGGGAGCATGTTGTGTGCCAGGACGACCCTACGGCCACCATCCCCATCGCGGCCCTCGCCCCGCCCCCTGCCGACCCAGCCTCCGCCCGCCTCTGCTGCCGTCCCTATTGCCGCCCTCGACCCCCTGCCGCTGCTGCCAATGACCCTGAGCCTGCCCCCTGTTGCCCTGCTGCCTTTGCCCCCTACCCCTGCTGCCGCCAATCCTGACCCCCCGGCACCACCATCATCTCCATCTTTCAAATCTTAAGCTACTGCTTTAGGTCCACTGATTAGACCTGAGTGAACTCAGCAAGACTTTCTTCTAGGTAAATATGCTTGGGAATCATTCCCCTACATCAGAGCTGTTCAACTTTGAAGAGGCCAAGGTCTACTTTTTCCAGCCCAAAGTACTGAGGGCTACTACAATAAAGCCTCTACTTACGAATTTTATCTGTTCTGAGCACATTGTTCATAAGTAAAAACTTTTGTAAGTAGAGCAGCAGTTTCCCATAGAAATTCATTGAAAACCAATTAATCTGTTCTGGAGGGAACAGATCTCACTGCGCCATTGGCCCTTGAACTGCCCCTCTCGGCTGAGACAGGGAGGGGTGGAGAACATACCCCCTCACTTTTTTATTGATGGCCAATGGGCTACTTTTGAACCCTTCGCGGGCTACCGGTAGCCCATGGTCTACCTGTTGGTCAGGCCTGCTCTACATCGCTCCCACTGGCTAAGGCCAATAAGATATCTTGAGATCCACATGTTCTCCATCCCTGATCTAAAGTACTCCCCCAAGGACTCCACCACACACGGTATTTATCCAGGATCAAGAGACTACTGATTACATCAGATATGAGTAAATTGTTAACCATAGGGCTCTGCTTCCCCTGGCTCTCATAACACATACAACAAATATAAAAGGGCAGGAGAAATGCTCAGAAAATCCCTCTGTGCTCCTGAGGAGGCAGGAGAGACAATGTTTACCATGCTTTAGGGACTCCATAACACCTGGCTCCTCAGACCTCAAACAAACATTTTACTTCAAAATAACTTACAGTAGTCTCCTTTTAGAGGGCTTGGGGCTGCCATCAGTAAAAGAAAATCCTTTCTAAGTATCTGTGGCTTTTTAAATGAATGACTTGAGTATTAGGTGTAGAGTTTAATACAGAAAAGACAAGTTCTTTTTTTTTAAGTTTTGTTATAATTATAACTTCAAAAATTGCAACTTCAACATAAATATTTAAATAAACATGCAAATTAGCCTCTTTGTCATGACCCTCCCCCTTTACCCCATACACCTTGGGTCCTTTTCCAAGGAGGAAGGTGGGGTAAAAATACTCTTAAATAAATAAATAAATAAATAAATAAATAAATAAATAAATAAATAAATAAATACTCGTTTAGAGTTGCAGCCCTTGGGCTGTTGCCCTGTGTCAAAACTGGCCCTTGGCACTGCTGTGATCACCAATGCCTGTCTGACTACGTAATTCTTCTTCACCACTCTTCTTACTACTGTATTCTTAGAAGAGGTGTCATTTCTATTGTTTTTATACTCATGGCATTCAGCATGGCTACATCTTCCCATCCACAAAGACCGACTATATGTATTACAACTTTGTTAAAAAGAGATCTGTAGGCTCCTCAGTAGCACTGCAGTAAGGTTCCTTCCATAAGAGAATGGCTGAAGGCTGCATTATGTATTCTAGCCATAACACAGCATCCTGGCATTAGTAACGCTGTGGTAAGGAGAGTTTGGGTATCTCCTGAACAAAAATTTTCATGTAGTTTGGTATATGTATGTGCAAAAATCAAACAGAAAGAAAGCATTGGGAATAAGAAACTCATCATATGGACAGCCTCTGGCTGGAACAGTATTCAGATGTATATTGTAGAAATGCTCAAGTGTTGGTTTTTATTTAGTTAGTTAGTTACTTTATTTAAAGGATTTTTGGAAAAAAATGAGATGACCAATAAAATGGTTCCTTTTCTTCAATCAGAAAAGCATTGCTCTATCAAAGGAAGGAAACCCTTGAATCCAAGCCATTAGGGAAAATGCTGTGAAATATGTAACTAAAATATAAATGATTAATTTTAAGTAGATAATAACGTCTTTTACCAAAACATTCTCAAGAGTGTAAAAATGAAAATACTAAGTTTTCAACAGCCTTATATAATATCAGGGTGAAAACAATCAAGACCTCCTTCCATTTTGATTTGATTGTGATCAATTTGGAAGGTCGAAAGCAACAGTTACCTAAGCCTGTGGGTGCTAAATCTATTTTTTATTCTTTTACTGCATCTTTCTTTTAAACAAATCAAGATTGCTCATAATCCAAAGAGGATGAAGGACTCCTAAAAAATAATGATAAAACTGACGATAAAATAGAATGTGAAAACAATTTACAACCGATTTGTAAAATCAACAACAGTCAAAATAATCCCAAATCTCTGAGAGTGAAATGGACTTCTTTGCCTGTCAGAAGGCAAACAGTGGTAAGCCAAGGGGCTTTTCTCCAGCAACTGAGTGGAGCAACTGAAAAATGATGAAACGAAACATTGCAAAGGACAAACTAATGTGGAAAATGAAAGGGGGAGCAATATCTAAAGGAAATGTGTTACCAGTAAGTTGCATATGCAACTGTCTCTGCCTCATGTGTCGCTGTAACGGTGTACAGTACTCAGATAAGGAAGAACATTAGTTAGGTAAGAATGCTGGCCAGGAGTACCATTTTGACTTACCTAGGCTTACCTGAATCACCATCAACAGAGTGTTCTTTAGATGTGTCAGAGAATACAGAACCACACTGTTGGAAAGGATGGCATGCTAGGCCAGGGATGACGAACATTTTTGACACCGAGTGCCGACACTCGGTGATGGAGATGATGGCGGTGCCAGGGGGGTCGGGATTGGCGGGGCGGGGGGGCGAAGGCAGCAGGGCAACGAGGGTGGCAGCCTCAGGGTCATTGGCAGCAGTGGCAGGGGGCGAGGGCGGTGATAGGGACAGCGGTGGAGGCGGGTGGCGGCTGGGTTGGCAGGGGGTGGGCTGATGGCGGTGATGGGGACAGCGGCGGAAGCAGAGGCAGAGTTGGAGGCGGGGTTGGCAGGGGCGGGGCGAGGGCGGCAATGGGGATGGCAGTGAAGGCAGGCGGAGGCTGGGTCAGCAGGGGGTGGGGGCGAGGGTGGCGATGGGGACGGCGGCCGTAGGGTCATCCTGGCACGCAACATGTTCCCTGCCCCCCTATTTCCCCCTCCGCAAATTCCTCATGACTGGTCCAGCGGAGGGGGAAGTGGGGGTAAGGGAGACTGTCGCGTGCCAGGCGAAAGCTCTCCGCATGCCACCTTTGGCACATGTGCCATAGGTTCGCCATCCCTGCACTAGGCCATTTGGTAACTTCTGTTAGCTTGGTTCAAGATGAGGCCGTGAGACTCTCCAGACATTGTAGGACTTCAGTCCCCATTAGTCCAGTCTAAGAGTGACCAGAATGGGAAAGGTTGGGAACTGCAGTTGAACAACAGCTGCACCTTGCCCAGCCCTACTGCTAAAAATTTCAGAGCACAATTGCTGAAATAGTGAAAGAATCATAGAAGATGGATATTCAGAGACAAGAATTTTCTGAAAGCTATAAAAAGGAGAGATGTTAATGTCAGGTAGAAAAATGGGAAGAAGGAGATTTAGACAAAAACAATATTATTGGCTATATTGCATATATTTAAGTAATTCAGGATTCATGGTATTCTCCTAAGCATCTTACACAGTAGACAGAAATTTTACCAAGCATCTCATGCAGGAAATTAAGCATCAGTTTAATCAAAGCTGGAAATACAATTATAATTAGTACAAATATATAAACAATGTCTCAAATAGTCTTATTTTATTCTTCTATGAAAATGAAGTTATCACTGTTTTACTTCTGTGCAATTTTTATATTTTTAAGTTTCAAATCCATCATATTTTTATCTGCACCTTTTTTATACGAATCACAGCACAGCTTGCTAACCGTAAGTAAGATATGCAAAATCAAGAGGTACAAAGTTAAGGCATGAGACTAAATCTAAGCATTAGGCTCATATAGTCAAACCTATTGAATCCATGAGATTTACACAAGTGTTTACATAACGTTTCAGTTTTTTTCAAATGATTTCCTCTGGCTAGGTGTAACTATTTTATTTACTTCATGTTTTGACACTTTATGAAGCAATCTGGAGAGATGGAATGAAATCTTTAAAACATTTGTTTTAAATGATTTTCTGTATGAAGGATTTTCATATTGTCTTAAATAAAATGAGAAATCCCATACAACTTCAAAGTTTTTTTCAAGATCACTTACTATGAAGACTAATGAAATCCATTATTGGTACATTTATATAATTCCAGATGGCAGCTGTGACCAGGTCGATCTTTTACCATCTCAGGTTAATCGCCCAGATTCGCCCACACCTTGATGGTAACTCCCTGAGGACAGTGGTGCAGGCGCTGGTCATGTCGAGGATAGATTACTGTAACACTCTCTACATGGGGCTTCCCTTGAACCTTGTTCAGCGACTGCAGTGGGTACAGAATGCGGCGGCCAGGTTGGTGGTTGGTGCAGGCAGGTTTGACCGCATCACCCCCATTCTCACTCGCCTGCACTGGTTGCCCGTTGCCTCCCGAATAAGGTTCAAGGTACTGGTTTTGGTTTACAAAACCCTCCATGGCCTGGGTCCTGATGATCTGGCAGACCGTATTTCCCTATGATCAGAGCTGGCCCAACCCACCCGATCCTCTATGGCTCTCTCGCTCCGGGTTGCCACCCCTAAGGAGGCCCGTTGGGTGGCCACTCACAAATGGGCCTTCTCTATGGCCAGCCCAGCACTTTGGAACTCATTGCCAAGCGAGATACACCTGGCTCCTTCACTGGCATCCTTCAGAAGAGCAGTTAAGACCCGGCAATTCAGGGATGCCTTCGGCAATTGCTAGGGCTGTACCAAGGTCTTTTTTTTTAATTACCATTCCTTATTCTTCCGTCTCTTACATAGTAACTTTAACATTTTTTAAAAATTGATGTCTTTTTTTAAACTTTTTGTGTGAACCGCCCAGAGTTCCCCTTGGAGTTCCCCTTATAAGGGATTTGGCTGCCTGATGGAAAAAAAAAAACCCCAAGATGGCACCCTTCCGCACATTCAGTGTTCAAAACCCAACTAACTTCATTTTACTTCAGCAGCAAAGACAGTGACAGCTTCCTCCACAGAGTAGCAGACTAATTTAGGAGGTCCAGACTGTTCTCCAACACTTCTCCATGATACCTTAATCCACAGTCCCTGGCACATGAGTCAGTTGCCTCACTTTTCCAAAAGGTGGAACCAGCTTGTAAACATAGCTATTAAATTTTAATATGAAGAGGTTAATTCTGCTGTCCAGACTCTGGTAATCTGAAAAGTTACTTTTTCAAGTTATATCTGTTAACAAAGCCTAATATAGAGATAACCTGAATAAACAAGTACCCATCTCTTTCAGACCGGATATACCCATTTTCCCAGTGCCAGCATGTCAACACTGAAGCATTCATCAAAATCCACATTAACATACTTTTGACTCTAATGTCCATGAGTTGAGAAATAATTCAGATCTTCATTGACAGGTGCTGAATCTGGCCAGACAGTAGGATCAAACCAGAGTGGTGGGATCTTGCTCAGTTGCAACTGGCATTTGAGGGAAATAATGAATATCTCCTGAATACAATGAAGAGAAGGAACAGGCTAGTTTAAAACTGTTATCTGATACTGTGATCATTACGTACGGGTAGACTTCTGCTCATGTGATCTCCCCTCACTTGCACACTCGTTAAATTAAAATCCAGAAGCAAAATGGTGCCAAGGGTCAACCTACCTGCAGAGCCGAAACGCTGACACCAGCGGGGACTAGTGTCAGTGGTCTCTAGCTGGCAGCCTCTGTGGCATTTCAACTCACCATCAATCTTTAAATGGCACAAGGCATGTGCTTGTGGGCAAAATACAAAGAATAGTACAGTCTGGGTGCAACAGTAAGAGCTGGAGCTTCTACAATGACCAGAGGGAGAAGACGTGGATGCAAGGAAGAGGAGATGGATGCCTTCTGTTTCCCCCGACTCATTTTGTCACTCTTGGCAGATTGGAGGAGGAGGTTCATTCAGGACGATGTACAACATGCAAGTCAGGGAGGCTCTACCTGTAGGTTTCATCCTCCCTCATCCTTCTGCTGGCTGGAATGAGAGTAGAACTGGGCCAGACAAACCAAGCCAGACTCAGCGATCAGAGTCTCCAGGACTGCTCCTAGAGAAGGAACTACAACTTCTGCTTGCTAATCCTCTGTCTTATTCTGTCTGGAAAATATAGCAAAAAAGAACTGGGCTTGCTGAGCCTGGTCCTTACAAGGGAGCAGACAGAAACTCCTGACATGAGCAGCAATTTCCCCTCATCACGTACACCCTTGCCTACATTTCCTCCTGTTGCCCATAGATGAGGTAATGGGTGATCTTCCCCTTGTGGCACCACAGGTAGGATGAGCAAGAGCAAGCAAACACAGGCAGCACGGGGTATCCTCCCTCCATACACTCCTTGTGCTGAAAACAGTAATGAGTACTCATGCCTTACTGTCTGGACCACAGGCAGCCAATGATCACCCTCAGCCCAACAGAAAATCATCATCATCATCATCATCATCATCTATTTATTTGTATTTATTTATTTGTTTCATTTTTATACCGCCCATCTTCCAATATGGAACTTCATCTTCGTCGTCGTCGTCGTCATCATCATCATCATCGAATTGTAGAGCCCTATGGATCACTCAGCCAAACTCACCCAATTAACAGAAATAACCAATTCTTCTTTGTTTATTTTTACAGAAGTGACTCACTTTTCCAAAAGTCTACATATCAGAACAAATATTAAGGCTCCTTCCAACTCCAATATTGCATGACTCTACTTTTGCCTTTTATTTGAGTGCATCCCTGTGACTTTCTCAAGAGAGCTACTCTTATTATTCTGCTCTTTCATTTCTCCCCAAACTCCTGACTTTTCTTCAGCTGCCCTCAACACCCAGTACTCAAATGTACTCACAAAATAACTATTAATCCACCTCATCACACAGAAAGACTCTTACTACCCCCTCCATCATTTTCCTTTTCCTCCCCTTGAAGTCAAGAAGAGTAGAGGGAAAAGGAAAAGGGAAGGGTTTAAAGCAATCTCCGGGCAAAGGGTTACGGGCACCAGCTTCCGCGTGGCTTCACGTTCTTAATGGGCATGTGCGCAGCATTCGCACATGCCCATTTAGGCTTCAGACTGGGCAGTTTCTCCTCTCGCACCAGTAAGCCCATTGAAGCAGCATCGTACGAAGGAAGATCTACAGAGACATATAGTCGCGGGGAGGGCACCGGAGAGAGGAAACAGACAGACAGACAGACCAAGCCAGAGAGTGGCAAAGGGGGTGGGAAGCGGGGAAGGGAGAACTGGAGGAATCGCCTAGAAGATGTTTCTATCTCGTGGCATTTCAGCGACCAGCCGCGATTCCTCGCAATGCGCTGACAAAAGGGAGGCAATCGCTTGACACCAATGAAATACACAAAACTGTATCTCTGCGCCGATTCCGCCGGGAAACAATGGGAGCCGCGGGCGCCGGCGGGGAGATCGAGTCCGCCTCTTTCCAACCGGCTGCTTCTTCGGGGACTCCTTAAAAGGTGAGGCTGCTTGGAAACTTTGCCATGCGCCAGGTGCCGTTTCGGTGCCCGGCTCCCCCTTTTTCCCTGGGTGGCGATCTTCCGCTACGGATGGCCAGCTCTTTCGCTTGGATGCCACACGCCGGCGGCGCTGCCGTGGCCGCCGCTGCCATGGATCTGAACTGAAGCAGGAACAGGTCGCGTGTCTTGGCTTCTTCCCCATCGCCCTCTCTTTTTTTTAATAAACATTTAAAAAATAATAATAATGAGAGTAGTCATACAGTCCCCTAAGTGTGGAGTCGCGTCTTGGAAGCGGA
Organism: Phrynocephalus versicolor; assembly: GCA_023846285.1. Classification (NCBI taxonomy): domain Eukaryota; kingdom Metazoa; phylum Chordata; class Lepidosauria; order Squamata; family Agamidae; genus Phrynocephalus; species Phrynocephalus versicolor. The sequence goes on from JAHTLZ010003399.1 coordinate 2,849,009, forward strand.
ATTAAGCACAATCCCGGGGGGGAAAGCCCGGGAGCGATCCCTTCTTGATCCCCATGATTAGTCACCGCTAATTTGCAGTCAGCCGCCGGGACTCCCAGCAAAGTGGCCCCGCACGGCGCTCCGCGCTCCCCGTGCGGGGAGAATTCAGCTTCCCTTTCGGTGGTTGTCGGACTGGATGCGACGCACCCCAATATTCGTGAGCCCGGAGGAAGCGCGCAACAGCCCGGCCAGATGCGACGGCGCCGTGCCGCTTTGCCGCCCACCTAGCCGCCCCGGCTCTGAGCCACCTGGGCACTGGCTGGCCGTGTGTAGAGCTCAACAACTGGCCTGACAAGAGGAGGCGACAAGAAAGCCGCCCCTCCACTCCGGCGGCGGCGTGTGCTTTGAAACGGCGGGTTTCTCTCCCGGGAGGAGGGGGGGCTCTCTCTCTTTTTTTCGCTGGCATCGCTGGGAACAAGCGGCGGGGAAAGGAAGCCCGTCCATTCATTCAGGTCTGCAGGTGTGTAATCGGCGGTCTCCCCCGGGATCTCCGCCAGCGGATCTACAACCACCGTCCTCCCCCCACCCCACCCCAAACAGCGCCAGCGGAAGAGCAGGATCCTAGCGCCTGTGTGCCGCCAGGCAGCGGGAGCGAGAGCGAGGTTGGAGACGATCGGGTCCGAGCCGCCAGCAACCCCCCTTTCCCCTCCTCGCTACACACACACACACACGCACTCCCAGTTTGACGCCCCCCTTGCTCACCCTGGCCGTTCCACACCGGCGAACGGGCACTCGACTGACATTAGTCAGCAAGTGTGCGTAACCCTCCCTCCGCCACCACGTCGATTCTCCAATCCGCCCGTACTTCTGGACTGGGGGAGGCAGGACCCGACCCACACCCCGGCCCTCCAAGCCAGCCACCCGCCCACGTAGCGTGGTGGGAAGAGCAAGGACCATAACAAGAAACAAAGAAAGACGGGTTGACGCCAATAAGGGCTTGGGTTTTGTTTTGGGATTGTTGTGTGTGTGTTTTTTTAACCTCCCTCCCCCACCCCACTTCCCCGCACAGCACGGCCTGCAGCCTTGGGGCGTTTCCCCCCCCCCAACCCCACTCCCACCCCATAGATTTCCCCTCCCATTCTTGCCCTCGCGTGTTCTCCCTCGGGAGTCTTTGTTGCTGTTTAAAGTCACAGACAATGAGGCGCTGGGAAACTCCCTTCGGCTGCCGGGGGGGCGGCGGCGGCGGCGGCGGTGGCGAAGCGCCTTAGCACCCACCGCGCACAAAGGCGGCGGCGGCGGCGGCGGCGGCGGCGAGGCGGGCGAGTGGTTGGCGGTGCCTGCTTGCCTGCTCGGTCCTGCTGGCCATCCCGGAGTGGGGGCCGCTCCCGCCTGCTCGAGGGCTCCCCGATGGTTTTGCCTCGGCTCTGGGAGAGCTGGAGAGCCCGTCGCGCGCGCCTCGCCCTCCTCCTGCGCTGCCTCTGCTCTAGAATGTTGCGGCAGGTCTTGCACAGGGGGCTGAGGACGTCGTTCGCCAGACTCGGCCACTTCATCGCCAGCCACCCGGTCTTCTTCGCCTCCGCGCCCGTCCTCCTCTCCATCTTGCTGGGGGCCAGCTTCAGCAGGTACCAGATCGAAGAGAGCGTCGAGCACCTGCTGGCCCCCAAGCACAGCTTGGCCAAGATCGAGAGGAACCTGGTCAACAGCCTTTTCCCAGTCAACCGCTCCAAGCACCGGCTCTACTCCGACCTGCAGACCCCGGGGAGGTACGGCAGGGTCATCATCACCTCCTTCGTCAGGGCGAACATGCTGGATCAACACCACACCGACTTGATCTTGAAGGTAAGCATCGCCCCGGCACGGAAGGGAGAGGGGGGGCTGGTCTGTGCCCTTCTGCCCACCTGAGTCACCTTTGGCCTCCCCCCCCCCGCCCAGTTTCCTGGGCACCTCGTTGTATTTTTTTTTTTTAAAATCCCCATTTATTGGTGGGAAGAGCCGGAGGGTCCGGATCTGTGCGTTTAAGGCGGCGCGGTGCATGCCTTGTTTCTCCATAGCTGCTTCCTGCCTGGAGCTTCTATAAGTCACACAGCCTTGCAACAGTTGGGTGGACTATGGGTTGCAGTGGAGAGCAGAGATTCCTTCTCATCTCAGGTGGTGGTGAACCTAGCAAAGGGGTGGGGTGGGTCGCCGCTGGGATTTTGTGAATGAAGGAATGACACTTGAAAAACATCCTGCCTGTCCTGATACATTCTCTCTTCCCCTCTGTTTGTCTGACTGAGCACACTGAGTTAAGCCGCAACTAGTCTTGCTGACCTGCAGTGGATCCTCAACTTCACAATTGATGGGAAGAGATCTATGCCAGGGAGGTGTATGGGTTTCTTTGGGCTGGCTTCCTCCCAAAAGCTGACCGAAAAAATATTTAGATTGATACGGGTCATCACAGGTTAAGTGAAACCCAAGATAGGGTTTGTTTAGATCAAAGTATATTACTTCTCTGACATTCCAAACATACCATTTTGAACAGGGGGTCGACACGGTGCTCCTCTCCATGTATATACTGTACATTAATTCATATGAAAGGAAATAGAAAGAAAGTGTGGCCTTTAAAGTGGTTCCGCAGCCGACGTTTATTGCATAAAACAACACAAAGAACTTTGGTAGATGTTACGTCCCTGGTTTAAGAGGCAACAGAAGAAGTACAATGTCTTGCACCACAGTGTCACAGCTTTTAAGGGAGTTATGCTCATGTCTACTTTAAAATGTGCACTGCAATATTTTGAATACAGGTGGAATAAGAAAGCATGAGAAAGAGATGTGCATGGGGGAAAGGATGATCAGGTTGATGGCAGGGAGGGAAATAAATATCTGTGGCAGAGGTGTGGGTATGTGCAACCACACACACAGTAGCATTAAACAATTGCACTGCATGTTTACATTGTTTCCTTTGGAAAATGTCAGATGGGGACTTTCGGAAAATGGGGAAAGCCTGACAGGTCTTCAGAACAGACTGCCAAGTAATCTCAAATGTGTTGACCTCTAGTGTCTCTCTTCAAGTGAGAAAATACATATTCATACTGAATACTGTATGGTGTTATCCACCCCCAAAATGCTAAGCTTTCCATGGGCCGCTTCCCCCCCCCATACACACACACACAACTCCAGGAAGTAATATGAGCATCGACACAAAAAGATCAGCAAGCAGAAGTAATTGATATCTTCCCACTGTCAAATGTCTGGCAAATAAGAATACCCCAGAAGCCCTGACTGGCACGTGTTTCCTGAGAAGTAGGCATTGGATAAGAAGATGTTTTCTCCCAGTGTGCTACCTCTGGAAATCTTAGTTCAATAGCAAGTTCAGTAGCAATGAGACACAAATATCTCTGATTTTTCCCTCCCCAAAGAAAAAAATTAATGTAAAACATTACATTTTTTTTAAAACCCACCATCTGCCATCATTGCCATTATTTTTAAAGATGTTGGCCATTGAGGTCTCTATTATGCCTGCAAAGGGTGCTAGCAGTGCTTATTTTAATTTCCTGTTTGTCTGTCGTATTGTATTGTGTATTGACACCGTTTATTGTATCTTGTATTATACCCTGACCATTGCTGCACCGGTCAGATTGCTGGAAACCGCCCAGAGTTCCCTTGGGAAGATGGGCGGGGTATAAATCCAACAATAAATAAATAAATAAATACATATCCTTGCCAGAAAGAATTAATAGTTCGTTCATAAAAGATTGATAGTTCTGTCAGTGGCCACAGAAATCTTTTTAGTTATTATTCATTTAGTGAGATAATGGAAGCCACACTCCATTGTCATTTTGACATCACGGATTCATGCCGTTACCTTCCAGTTATCAAGCCCACCGGAATGTCCTCTCTTGCTGTACAGAAGTCATCTATTCATTCTACCACTACCTCTGTTTCAACTGTTTCACTTTACGCCTGGGTGCCTTCTTTGGACAAATGTGGGGCAAAGCCGTTGAAAGATGCAGAAGCTTGGGTTTACTCAAGCAGAAACAGCAAATGCAGTTCTTAACATGTTGTGCTGATGTGGTCTTGAAAAAGGAGGTGGCAGATAAAGGACCATATGAGAATGTGACTGCATTTTGGCTAATTGATAAGCCACTTAGTAAGGAACAGGCTGTATTAAACCAGGGGTGTATGTTCCCAAGTATGCAGAGATACAATTACTCTGCTCTCTTCTTAAAATGTAGCCTTATTAAAGTACCCAGTGAATAATAATAATAATAATAATAATAATAATAATAATAATAATAATAATAATAATAATAATAATAATAATAATAATAATAATAATAATAAATTCATCATCCCTGGTCTTTAGGCAAAAGTCCTGAAAGAAGCTAATGATTGGAAATTTATTGGAGATGTTGTTCTCTTATACTAGATCAGGGTAATCCGTCAATCTGGAATTCTTCTTTCTCCTTATTTTTCTCTTTTTCTTGCTTTTCCAAGGCATGGCCATAGCACTACTGCTGCAACCTATTAATTAATGGACCATCACACCATCTTAAGAGGTGAGGATGGTCCCATCTACCCAAGTCTAGAAGATTCAATTCTGGAAAATCTCACCCACTAGAATAAGATTTAGAAGAGACCATCATGCTATCCTGAACAAAAAACAATTTCCTCTCTAATTTTGGAAGCTACAGTATATAGATTTGGGCTTGATTAACACTTGGATGGAGCATCACGAGGGGAATACCAGAGATATCTACGTAGTATTAGGAAAGAATCCTACCTTAAACCTTGGAGAACTTTGTCCTGTCAAAAATGGCAATACTGGGCAGTGTGGACCAACGCAAGGGAGCTTCCTGTGTTTGTAATCTTTTCCCCACTGTTTAAACCCAAAGCCACTGCATTGTTTTTGACATGGAGAAACTAAATGGTATTAGTTAAAGCTGCTGCTTGTTTGGGTTAGAACACTGTTTCCTGTCTGTGGGTGTTGGTCTTGGTACACAATTGTAGGACTGTTTTTGTACTAATGAATCATACATCACAAAAAATAATAATAATAGAAACCAATAGAAATAGAGCCTGAATACATAACTGAAAGCTCTCCAGGCGAAGGAGGGCCTCAAATGTTAACGCGTTATCTCTGGTCCATTCTCCAGTGTCCAGTGAACCTTAACATACACACACAGTGGAGGGAAATTTCACTTCTGATACGATCACTGAGAAATGAAAATGTTCTACGCACACCAAAATTGAATTGAATATTACTAATTTTTGGCTTTAATTAAAAAAAGCTTTCTAAATTAAGCTCAGTAAATAATCACTAACTGCTGGATGATACAGAAATATAAGGCTTTAACTCTTAATATTTTAAATTTGTGGGTGACCTTATTTAAAAAAGCAATATAATTGTGCTCCTGAACTCCCAAGCTTCCCACTTGCATATATATTCAGGGAGTTCTGAGGACTGGTGCTTCACAACTAGCTTCCTTTCTTGACAGGAAAATGGTAGAAAGAGACTACTTCTTGTACATACTTATCACTGCCTCCCCCCTCCCCCAGCCAAAGGAAAAAGGTTGTTCTAAGAGAGAAATGAGAGACTTTAAAAAAAGGCATAAGCTCATATTGTGTTAATGTGAACATGGGAATGTTGGTACACCAACTATGCCGTGGAACAGAGAAGTTGCTTCTTTAATAGTGCAACCAAATAACATCTCATGTAATCTTTTGTGACAAGGAAAAGCATTAAAAAGAACAAAAAAATACAGAAGATACTAGCTCGATTAGGTGTGGTAGGGGAGTGAAACTATATGTCTATCATACGCTCAAAAGAAATTCTTACAATAATATATGACACCATCAGAATTCCCAGAAGAGATTGTAAGAGACATCCAGGTTCATTGACGTCATTAATGCTTTGCTTGATTCTGAAAGTACAGAACTTTGTGAAGCCACCATATCCTTCTGATGTTGACCGGACACACGAGCTATCTTCCTTGATTAAAAAGAGACAACTGCTGTCTTGGCTAAGCTTGTCAGGATCTGGTTGCATCACATATTGGAGTCTTGTAAAACTCGTGAAGAGCAAGGAGAGAAGACTCTGAGTGGATGATTTCTTCTGTATAGGATGATCACATAAAAATGATGGAGCTTAGCCAAGTGTCCAAGCTCAATGGGCTTCAATGAATAACAATAAAAGAAGCTCCATGCTGTTGGGGGTTTGGAAACAGCCTGAAGCACAAAAACAAGTGGCGAATTGAGTGGCCTCTCTCTCTTGCAGTCCAAGGAAGGCCAAGGCATAGAAGGGAATATAAGTAATGATCCATAGTAACTAGAACAGTAGAGTTGGTACTATGAAGAATAAAATACCAGCAATACATAAAGCAGATACATTGAAATCAATGGAATTTATTTAGTCATGACTAATTTCAGTACCATTTATTTCACTGTGCCCGCTCTGATTAGGTCTATAAGTCTGATCCTGCCCTGAATGTACAGGAAGTTATGCCGTCATATGAGTGAGAATGCAAGGGAAATCTCAAGTTGAACGTGATTTATATTGCAGGACATTAAATTGTACAATACGGAGGAACCCCACTTTTAAAATATGTCTTATTTTCATTAATTGTCTTTGCACATCAGAGTTCTTTTTTGGTACCTGAGATGTGCCTATCTTAGATTGAGATCTGCCAGGTCGGAAGAGACTGTGGGCTTAATCCCCTGCAGGTGCAGTAAATGAGAATCCACGCAGAAGCATCATTGATAGATCACCACCATCCACCTATAGTTAAAAACCTGCAGTGAAGGAGAATCCGCCACCTTCTTTGGTAGTTAGGTTGAAGAGCTCTTAAAAAGAGCAATGAGAACCATGGTGGATTTGATTTCAATTACCTTGCTTTAAATCATGATTTGAATCACGATTTTAATCACTAGTCACTAAGGCTTGATTTAAATCATGATTTTCTACATAGAGACTCATTTTTGCTGGAGTTGTTTTAATCTTAATATTTACAACCAGATGAAGGTTTCATTTTTAGCATAATAAATTTTCAGATTAGTTTTACAGTTATATCAGAAAATTACTGGTTTGATGGTTATATACCATTAGAAATACATAGATAGATAATGATGAAATTATTGCAAGGTGAACTATCTCCAGCTTAATAAAGCAAAACAGCAAAGTGTTCTGCTTATCGCCCCATACCACTTCAAGTAGTCTCTGGGGAGTTTACTGTTTAATTACAGTATGCGCGCTACACATCCCCCCCCAAGCAAGCTGGGTACTCATTTTATCGACCCCAGAAGGATGCAAGGCTAAGTCAACCCTGAGCCTGCTACCTGGGATTGAACCCCAGGTCGTGAGCACAGTTTTAGCTGCAGTACAGCCATTTAACCACTGCGCCACAAGTTTATATTTGTACTGTTATGTTGTGCTTTATTGGAAGGAGAAAAGTAATCATTATCTTAATAATAATAATTTAAATAGTTTTATTTAGCCAAAAGAATAATATTAGAGGTTTTTCTCCTCAAGAGAGAGTGTGAGAATAATATGATAACCTTCAGGCTGCTATACACATAAAGATATCAAGATGTGGAGCACTGTGCTCAAAAGGTTTCACTTTCATTTTACTGCTTCCCCCTCCCTCCTCAAACTTTGCTCCTTGTGCAGACCTATTCTATTCGAACAGCCTTCTATTCATTGAACTTCTTGAAATGTAGCACTTAAGAGGTAAGGAGGTTGATTCTTTGTACATAGATTTGCAGAGGAACAAGGGGATTAAGATCTTTTTCTCAATTGTAATGTTTATTTTATAACATTTTTTGCTATGAAGGAAACATGTTATCGTTGCAGACCCAAATGCACAGTTTTGAAAATAGCAAAACCAAGCATTGTTGATAATATCTTCTATATATGAAAATTGCCCCAAATAATCAGAAACCTCTGGAAGAGCATGACATTGTGAATGGATTAATACAGCCTTATGCTACATAATGAAATACTAATTTCACGATGAATAACCTTCGAACTGTAATATATCTTAACTAGAACATGATGTTTGGATTAAAAAGCACTTGAATTTTAAGATATCTGATTTAAATGAAAATATTTATATAAACAATTGATTTAAATAAAAAAATCTGATTTAAACAAAAAACATCAATTTTTTAAAATCATTGATTTTTATCCACCCTGATGAGAACAATGTTTCGTCAAGGCAGTTCTGACTTATGGCAACCCCTTTGAGGGTATTTGACTTTCAGGAAATTCTTCCTAACTGAAAACCAATAGTTTGGGAGCTACCTTCAGGAGCCACAGAAAACAGCCTTTCTCCATGTTCCAGGAGAACATTGGCTCCCTCAATATGACCATCATATTATAATCTCTCACTCTTCCCCAGGCTAAATATACCCAACTCTTCATCAGGCTTGAGTTTCGAGAAGTTGACCATCTTTGTCATCCTCCTCTCAGCACATTCAAACTTGTCAATATCCTTCCTAAACTGTAGCCCCTAGAACGATACGCCACAGTACTGCAGGTGAGATCTGACTAATATGGAAGAGAGTGGTGCTGATGTTTTCCTTGATTTGGGTCTTATACTTTTGTAAACCTAGGTCCTGGACGGCAGCCATGTGCTGCACCCAGAACTGCCAGGAATTCTGCAGATCTACCTGAAGGACAGAGTTGGCCACTGTGGTCCTAAAGCCATTTATGAACCCCCCCCCCAACCTGATAGTGCATAGCCCTCTTTTTCATTTCAAACACTTCTTCAAGAAATCAGTAGAACCACTGTAAGAGTGATTTGTCTCTCCCTTGGCAGCTTATTGGGCGGGGAAGTTGAGTGGGAGCCAAGGATACCAAGCAGGGCATGGTAGAGAGCAAAAGGGTAGCAAGAAAAGAGAAAGAAATGGGGTGGGCTCACCTATACCTTCTCCTTTTTCTTCCATCCTACATTGGCTTCAGCCTTCCCAACCACCAGCATCTTAGGGGAATGGAGCCCTCGGCAAAGAAAAGTTTGCCCATCTCTGATGGATATTGATCCTAAGATCACAGCACAACAGCAACTGACTGGGCGACATACTTCCTGTTTGGGTTTTGTTGCTTCAGTCTGCTATAGAGGCAACTGTCAAAGTAAGTAAGTAAGGAAGGAAGGGTGGGTGGGTGGGTGGATAAGGAGGCTTTTCTCCTCTCCATCCACCATTTTTAGGGTGTTATTGAAAAGGTGAATAGATTGCTTTTCCAATGACCCAGTGTGAGTTTGCTCTTACCCCAGAAAGTGGTATTTTCTTTTCTTTTTTATTTGCACAGTGCTGGTTAGATTATGTGTGTTGTGATTCAGGCCCATAAATCTGCCATACCACTTGTTTTTGTTGTCAGCTCCTCTTGGGTTCTGTTCAGGTAATGCACCAATCTGGAGTTGTTTTGAGTTTCTGTTTGCTCAATACTTCTTTTAGGTGCAGCAGCTCTCGGATAACAAACCATAAGCATAGCTTACCTTATCAGATCAGATATCACACCAGATCATGACTAAGAGAATTCAGTTGTGATTAGCATGATTTGAGAATTGAAATATGGAAAATAATCATGATAGGAAATGGATTATGTTAGCTCAGATAATAAAGCAAAAAAGCATACAGTACTGATATTAGCTATATCAGTAGAGACTCATCAGCTTTCTTTGGTTCATATCTGCTCTTGGGCGTTTTTTGATATATTTTGCTCCTGAACCCAAGTCTTGAGGGACAGTCAGAATGTGGACTCGATAGGAACAATGGAAGCATCTCCCAAATCCACTGCAAAACAAATAAACAAAACAAAACAAATAAAAAACTGTGCTTCCCTACCAAGTACTATCTGAGAAAATCAGTCCTGTTTGACCAAAATCCCATGGAAGTTAGCAATAACCTTTTTTTCTAGAAGACAAGCCCCTATGGGATGAAATGACTAAACAAAACCCTGTTCCCAAACAAGAAAGAAATGGGTGGTGGGATTTACAACTGAGCTAGGAGTTAGCAGGGCATTTCGTCAGAACCTTGTTCTCCTCCTGAAAGGTGAAGTTTACAATTTGAGGTGCTTCAGCCATTGCCAAGATGTCCCCTGAAATCAAGGGTGTTAGAAATTTATTTTTGCATTTAATGCAAGTTCAGATCTCAAAAGACATTAAGGGAAATTCAGTATCTTACTATGTTGTAACCTAAGCTCATCTGATCTCGCCTGATTTCGGAAGCTAAGCAGGGTCGGCCCTGGATAGTACTTGGATGGGAGACCACCATGGAATACCAGATGCTGCAGGTGCCTGGAGTAGGAACTGGCAAACCACTCCAGTATTCCTGCCAAGAAAACTCCATGGACATGGGGTCACAAAGAGTCGGTCATGACTGTAATGACACAGTACAGTACAACCATCTCAGAACTGTATGATAAAGGGCAGGCTTAATGTTAACCATCCTTCTCTTAGAAATGATGCTATATCAGCCACAAGATTTATTAAAACAGCATTTGGAAGACTGCAACAAGCACTGTCTGCCCAGTAAAGGAGGAAGTTATTGCATGGTGTTTTCAGTATGAAAGTATGGTCCACATTTCTTGGTTGCTGTAGCAGTGTTTAAATACTTGATGGACATATGAAAGGAATTTTTTATCATTGACAAAGAAGTCAAATATTTTCCAGTGCCAATGTTTTCTCCCTGCTGCAAGGTAGAAGTTAGGGGATAAAAACAATCCTCCATCCCAACCATATGGGAAAATGTTGCATAACATGTCCCATGCAGCTGAGTAAGCAGGGTGAAGACAGCTTCTGGGTATTCCCTGCCAGAAACAAGAGCATAATTCCTTGGCGAATACATGTCATTCTTTATATGGTCCTGTAAGAGTCAGCTAAAGATGTTACATGATCTGCTGGGGCTTTGGTGGAAGCATGTGGGTTGGTTGGCCTTTTCTTTTTACCCAAACTACCTGCTGATGTGCAGACTGAATTTCATCTGAGGTTCCTTCTCCAAAATCCTATTGGTGATTTGTGCATGTGTGTCTGCATTAAATTGTGGAGTGCATTGCTCCTATGAGACACATATCTTATGGTGCAGCAGGTTACCTGGTATTGCAATTGGGCCTCATTAGCAGTAATCCATGAGGAGCAGGGTTACACAGTTTAATTTACCCACCAACAAGATTCAGGTCCCAGATTATGGACATGAGACCTGCTGCCTTCTCTTGAAGCCACTGTCCACCTAATGAGCCTATTCAGAACAGGGGGAAGTGAAATGAAGGTGAACTATAACATTCACCTTCACCACTAACTTTCCTCGGGCTGATGAAGCTGCATGGATGAGTAGCAAAGTTTTGATCTCTCAAGAAGAGAAGTCCAGTTGCCATGACTGAACATCTAGGTAAACTCATCTGGATGACTGAGAATCTTCACAGACATCTTGAGTTGTGAGAATTCTAGGGGCTAATGTGATGAGCAGTAGATATTATCCCTTGTGCCCACAAGTGAAGGTGCACAGTGATCTTCTTCAGAACAGGTCCAGCAGTTGCTTAGCCACCGCTAGACATTTTCATATGAGTCATAGTTTATAAATCCATTTCAGCCCAGTTTGAGGACTGGTTGTACAATGGTCCTTACCTTAGACTAGAGAGAGAGATGACTGCTGCTGAAAGGGGGCAAAAAGAATTTATTCTCATGGGCCTCTTGCTGAATTTCAGTACCATAGACCACCCCAAGGACCACAACTGCCCCAGCAAAGTTCTGGGTCTGCCAGCCCACTGTCTCAGTCAAGCGGGGCAGTTCAAGGGCCATGGTGCAGTCCCCTGCTCCCCCCGCTGGCCAGATGATCAGTGCGCTCAAGCTGGGTGCAAGGGAGGCATGTGCATGGTTGCATAGGTTGCCTCTTGGAAGGGTGGTGATCTGTGCAAGCATGCATGCACCTCCCTTGCACCTACCCACACTGGCTCAAGTGGGTGCAAGCGAAGTGTGAAAGGACAGCCTTTCCACTGGAATAATACATTGAAATCTGTTCCCTCCAGAATGGATTAATTGATTTTTCAATGCATTCCTATAGGAAACCACTACTATAGTTACATTTTTTTAAAATTATGAGCATGTGATCGGAACAGATAAAATTTGTAAGTAGATAGCCCTCGGGCACTTTGGATCGGAAAAAAGTAGACCTCGGTCTGTTCAAAGTTGGACAGCCCTGCCATAGACCATGGTATCCTCTGGCTGAGTTGGACTGTAAAGGCACTGTTTATAGTTTTGTAGTTTTTCTACTCTATCCTATGTTCCCAGTATCAAAAAGCAATTCTGTAGGCTCCTTCTGAAAATTATGCCATGGTCACTCCGGAGGGCTCTGTATCATCTCCTGCATTATTTAACTTTTGTATGAAACCACTAGATATGATCTTGCAGAGGCTTGGAGTAAGATATCACCAGCATGCCAATGAAAGTCAGCACAATCCCTTGTTTCCATCTCTTGTAGTGGAGGCTGTGGATGCCCTGCTTCAGTGTCTGGCTGCCTCTGTCTCCAATAGCAAACATGAATTTAAACATTTCCATGGGTTGCAGCAAGGCAAACATGGATCTAGAAGCACTCTCAGATGTTGAGTCTAATCCTTGACAACAGAAGTGAGCAATCTCAGTAGGTCCAGAGCAAACCATCTTATTCCCATATATACAGTATATATATTTGTGTGTGTGTGTGTGTGTGCGCGCGCGCGCGCTCGCGCGCTCGCGTGCGTGCATGTGTGTGTGCATGTGTGTGGCACCTGGAGTACTAGAGTACGTTGTATTTTCCTTGAAAGCAGGGATTTGGTGGATTCCTCTCTTTGCCATCTCAAAAAAGTTTTGCAAACTACCACCAACACTTCAATGTGCCACACAATTTCAGGGGCAAACAACCAAAAGCCCTTTGAAACAAGGATTTCTGGCTTGTTAAGGGCTCTTTCTGATCTGTTACTTACCTACTGCATTCCTGCCACATGGTAGCAGCAGTGGATCATGGGGTGTAGGGGCAAAAGTGACAGCTGAGCCCTCCAGTGTACCCGCTTGATCCTGACATGCTTTTTGATCTATTATTGTGGGTCTTCTGGCCCATTAATTCCTTTTGCAATATAGAACATGGTGGTCTTTAAGGTGCCTCAAGACTCGGTATAATTTTAGATCCATTATTGTGACTGAAGGCAAAAGTAGTGCAAAGCACAGTTTATGAGCCTAGGCTAATATACCATCTGTAAGCCCAGCTGGACAGAGATAGTCCTTCTGCATTCATCTGTGCTTTGGGAGCCTTCTGTGTGGGTTACTGCAATGCACGGTACATAGGGTTGCCTTTGAAAATGGCACAAAACATCAGCTGGGCTAAAAGAGGGCAGCACCGTCATTGATGGGAACTGGCTGCCTGCTGATATCACACGAGCATTTTCATTGTTTGTGGCTGCAGTTTTCCACTGACAATGGAGGCCAGTTCATTTCTAAGCCCAATTCAAAGTTCTGGTCTTAACCTGAAATGCCCTAAACCATTCAGGATCAGGTCACAAACAGCTTGGGAAAGCAAGATTTGGAAAACAGCGCTGGGCACGAGCCTGGCAATATATACATAGTCCAAATGTGCAGCAAGCATCTCCAGGAGAAGATTGTAGTGCTGTCCGTTTGGTGGTCATTTGTGACAAATGTTTTCCTCTGCTTTCTGCGATGTATAAATATTTTCTCTTTGGAAACATAAGATACTTATGGAGGGGTGCCCTCCTCGATACTGAGCCCCATTAGCAAAAGAAGCTGTTTCTAATACACTGAAATAACTGTTCCGGCAGTCATATAGATGTGTTAGGACAGTGATGCAAATCTTCTTTCACACTTAGATGACAGCATGAATAAATTGTATTTCACTGAGGGAGATTTCTCAGAATATGAGCATGTTCGGTAAAGCACCATGAAATGATGGACCGTTGTTTGTTTGTGTACAGGGGTGGGGCTGCTAGGAATCAAATGGAGAGTTTATTATTACAGTGTGTGTGTGTGTTAAAGGTCAACAATGGTTTGGATTTTTTTTTCAAAAAAACAAAAAACAAAAAAAACCCAGATGTAAAATATAGACCACATTCTGAAAACAGACTGGTAGACCATTAGAACAGAAACCTAGAACGGAGTGCTAATGTACAGTTTTAAACCAGTAGGCTTCATCTGCTACAAGCTTTAAAAGCTCCAGAAAACACAAAGGTCTTGTCATGGCACTTAAAAGACAGCAGCCTTGGAACCATGCGAGTCTCTCTGATGAGGGCATTCCACAACTGGGGCAAAGACCAGCCAAAACAGTGACAGGTATACATAGTCAGTGCTTTGATGGAGTACTTCTGTGGGAAATCTAAATCTGGGGACGCTTGGGTTTAGATGCTATCGGTCTTGAGGTATAGTCTTCAAATCTCAGGGAATACCACTGACCTGGCAACACTAGTCCCACGTGTCTCCTGTTTTTCAGAAGTTCATTTTGTTTATTAGTACTATACTTGCATGTGAAGGATGATGTTCACCAGATTTTGAGGATTCACATAAACAATTCAGGTGATGGAATGCCTGTGTATTCAGTCACCTGTCTGTAGAATAAGGTAGTCATTTTTACATACTAGGAGGACTCCTGTATATGAAGACATATAAATAAGTGTAGTGTAACAGAAAAAATGGAAAAAGAACAAACATATTGCCAAGCATATGTTAGTGGCAAGGTTGTATATGATATTGAAATGCCTCTTGTGGGATGGAGGGTAAGAGAGAGTTATTTCTCCTGCTTAAGCCTTGAACAGCTTAGGGCAGTGTTGGTGAACCTATGGCATAGGTGCCAAAGGTGGCACCCGGAGCCCTTTCCATGGGCACCTGACATTGCCCCTTCACAGCCATCTGTATTCAGGTTAGATTGCTGTATTGGCACGTTGCGAAAAATTAGTGGATTTTGAATTGCAGTTTGGGCACTCGGTCTCTAAAAGGTTCACCATCACTGGCTTAGAATAAGGGATAGGTGTCCTTATTATTAACCCCCCCCCATTTTTTCCAATTGACAGAGATATTTCTGGGAGGAAGAAAGACAAAAAGGCTGCTGCACTGTTCTTTCTAGTAGGGTTGCTAGGCCTCAGTCCACTGACAAAAGCCTCATAAATCTGTCAGTCTTTTCTGTGTCTCCCACAGAGCACCAGGAATGTTGATGTTGGAGAAGGAAAAAGGTTTTCTCACAGTGAACCTCATGTTTTTCACTCAGGATGTATTTTGACCCCTGCAACTTACCACAATCAGGAAACCCATGTATAATGTGTATTTCTTTAATTAAATGTAGCGGGTTTAATGCCTGGGTGTTCCCTTCAACCATAAACCTGTCAGTTCAAACAGACCTCCCCTTGAGTTTCAGGTTTGGGTCCTAAATCTTGGCCATTTGGTCTCAGGGAGTGAGAAGATGCAGATCAGGAATACCTGCTTTCCAAATCACCATCATCCATAGCTAGAAATGCTTCAATTCTTGGCTGGCAACCAGCTCCAATTCTAACCCTAAATTGCTTAACAGAGGACAGTTGAAAGGTCTATGATGGAGAGGGGAGGAGGTTTTGGTTTTTTTAAAAAAATATTTCCTGTCATAAAATGGCACTCCAACCCCATTCGTGTTAGAAGAGACGGTGGCCCTCAATTTCCAGATACAATAAAGACAGGAACAGGAACAGGTGCAATCTGTTTATAATAAGGATGATCCGCAGTCTTTTCTTAAAGGTCCCAATTTGTACATAACAAACGAGAACTGTACTAAACCAAATTCGAATGTTCGGCCGATTTGTTTTCTTTTGGGTTCCAATTTTCAATGAACATCATGTAAAGAAGGTAAGCAGCCTCTCTTTAGTGCCTTCCGTAGAGGTTCCTAAGAAGTTGGTAGTTCAAGCAACCTTCTTGATCTCAAGTGTTCACAAATCACTAAGGCAGAATCTCTGAAATAGATTTGTTTTTGAAGCAGTTTCCTAAATGTTGCCTTCTGGGACATGGGCCACTGACATTTGCAACGTTTTCCTCCTTAGAGCTCCAAGGAGATAATTTTTCTTTTTAATGAGGGAACCTGAGGTTCTTCTATAACAACTCTCATATAATGACATGGCTCCAGGGGGGCCAGGCTTTGCTAAGAAAAATGTCTCCGATCAGGAGAGTTCTTAACCCTACCTACACGAAACATCCTTTTTAGTTTTTCTAACCACAGGTTGCTCTTTGTCCTTGGCCTCAATGTCAATCTGTAAACAACAGAGGGCAGAATTTATAGTCCCGCGTTTGTGTCACAAGTGTCAGGCTGTTATATCAGCAATGTTTTTCTATTTTTGTCAGATTACTCACTCTGCTGGAACAAAATAGATCTATCACACTAATTTTATATGGCAAACTATTTATTGCCACATGTCTAGTGACACAGCATAACATAGAGTTATGATGTACTATATTTCCCTACAAAATGCTGCACAGAACGGTCTAAAAACAAGAGGGGAAATTGTCAACCAGACTCTACTGAATGGGCATTTACATATAATATATAATT
>JAHTLZ010003399.1:2865515-2895310 GCA_023846285.1 Phrynocephalus versicolor
TTAAATATACATAACATATGTTTTATCAACTTTTACATATCTTGACAGAAATATCCAGATTCTTCCAACAATGGAGAATATGTAACTTGCAAGCTTAAGGATAGGAGGGCTGTGGTATCAAGGACAGAAAATCTCTCCTGTGCTCTAGTAGTGCTCAAATTAGTTCAAGATGATGCTACTGAAACCAAAGTATTAATGATATTCAGATCCTAATCTCAGAATATGCCAGGATTTCGCTGGGGAATTTGTTTTCAGCTGCAGAGTCAAATTCCTGCCATGTCATGCCAGGCCAAGTTGGCAGGAAAAACCAAGACCCCTCTCGTACTCTTTGTTGTTACCTGATTGCTGCCCCTCTACCTCCAGAGGAAAAGAACAAACATCTGAGTAAGATATTGGTATCTTCCATTGCTTCTCCTCACTTTTACTGGAGATGGAAAGAGAATTAAAGGATCCCAACCTGGATGAAACCTTTGCTCCAAATCAAACTAGATTCATGCCTTTTGTGTGGGGATGTCAAAACTTTTTTAGGGGTTTAACTCCATTCTTTAAAGTTTAGACACGGAACCCGTAATTTAATTTGAGGAGATTTGTCTTGTTGACCAGGGACATCAGCAATGGAGGTTTAGTTTTATTCTTTTATTTTTCAGCCATGAATTTGATCAAGTCATGCAACCACATTTGCAGGATTTCAAAGATTTTATTAGCTGTGCAATTTTATTACCTGGTCCTACGTGGTATGAAAGGAATGCAATTTATTCAGTTAAACGGGACAGGATACCCTTTAATAGTTGCCATGTTGTGTTTTGTTGGGGGTTTTTTTTTAGGGCCCATTAATTTTTCAGATGTTATTTCTTTGTGCATTGTATTCCTGACATTTTTGAATGAGTAGAGATCATTTTACTTTTATGTTTTGAAGGACCTTGTTAATAGGCCTGGGAAGAACATCTACTATTAAGATGCCCCTCCACTATCATATTTTTCCTGCAGATTCCCTACTGTTCTTTGTTTATCTTTGGCATCAGCCATGCTCTTTCAAAAAGCACCCTGTGAAAAGATTCGTTTATTAACAGAATTATGCAGATAGATAGCTACAAAGTTACACTTGCAGAAGTTAATGTAAATGTAAATAATTTGAATAGCAAAGGCACTGTGAGAACAACACCTGTGTTGTGTTTAGATGTACCATTCATTCTCATGGATTAATCTCAGAGGAAGCTTGTGTTGTTGTGTCCTTATAGTCGTGACCAACCCTTCGTGACCCCATGTCCATGGCGTTTTCTTGGCAGGAATACTGGAGTGGTTTGCCAGTTCCTACTCCAAGTGCCTACAGCACCTGGTATTCCCTGGTGGTCTCCCATCCAAGTACTAGCCAGGGCTGACCCTGCTTAGCTTCCAAAATCAGGTGAGATCGGATGTGCTTAGGGCAGAGGAAGCTTATCCTATACAATTACACGAATACTTTGGCTCCATGTAGTATCTGCCTGATTGCTGCCTCTCCAACTCCTGAGGAAAAAGACAAATCCATGAGTAACTTGTTGACAGCTTCTGTTGATTTTCTTCACTGTTACTTCTGGCTTCTGAGCCAGAGTAGTACAAGTTGGCTGAGAGTCACTGATGTACATGTTCCCCTCAATCTGTTTTTTAAGGGTTTTGGAGTAGTTTTTCTGCCTCAGTAGAACCATGGGATCCTAGAATAATGGATTTGGAAGGCCATTGAGTCCAAACCCCTGCTCAATGTAGGAATCTAAATCAAAATGTATCTGCCAGATCATTGTCCAATTTTCTCATGAATGCCTCCAGTGTGGGAGTGTACTCAGCAACTCTTGAGGTAATTGTTCCATTGTTGTACTGCTGTAACAGTTAAGAAGTTTATAGTGATATTCAGCTTAAATCTGGCTTTACATAACTTGCGGTCATTATGAAGTGCCCTGTATTCAGGGATGATTGAGAAGAGATCTTGCCCCTTCTCTGCATGACTATTTGAAAAGTGCTATCATATCTCACCTCAGTCTTCCTTTCTCAAAGCTAAACATGCTCAGTTCTTTCAGTCTTTCCTCACAGGGCTTGGTTTTCAGTTCCCTTGTTGTCCTCCTCTGAACTTGTTCCACTTTGTTAGAATCCTTTTTAAAGTGTAGTGTCTTGAATGGGACATAGTACTCGGGATGATGCCTAAGCTAGTACTTCATGGAATTTGGAGACTATACTTCTGCCAATGCATCCTAAAATAGCATTTGCCTCTCTTTTTTTGCAGCCACATCATACTGTTGGCTCAAATTCAGTTTGTTATTTACAATAATTCCAAGATCCTTCTCTTTTGTAGAATTACTGAGTTATATCCTCCATCTTGTAACTGTCTTTTGTTTTTGCCTAGGTGTACAAATTTGCAGCTATCCCTGTCAGATATCATTCTGTTGGTTTCAGTCCAGTTCTTAAGTCTATCAAGATTTTTTTAGTTGTTTCTATCCTCCATGCTATTTGGGATTTTTGTATTTTTTTATTTTAAATTTTGAGTATTTTACCCTGCCTTTCTCCTTGGAAAAGGACCCAAAGTGGCTTACAGTAAGGAGGGACAATATACAGTCCAGCGCAATTAAGACATTTGAGAACAGGGAATTGAGGGGTATCTTACAGCATTAAAAGGCAACATTAAAGCTAAAGTAGAATGTGAGCAGTTAAAGAAAAGAATATAAATTCCATGTAATCATGTACGGTAGACCATCTAAAAGTTATGGGGGATGGACACTAACATTGAAAACACAGTGTCAATGCAGTCACACAAGGAGAGATAAAAACACAAAGTTATAAGTGGTTACAAACAAAGTCTGTGTAGTCATGTATGGTAGATTCATACAAAAGACTGAGAATCTGTTTGGGTGAACAGCGAAATGTTTCAGTCTCTCAAGAAAAGAAGTCCAGTTGCCATGACTCAACTTCCAGAAAAAGACACGGTCGGTAGGCCATCATTCAGGGAAAGCTTGCCTGAACAGAAAGGTCTTTGCCTGTTTCCCGAAAGACAGCAGAGATGGGTCAGTCCTGGCCTCTAGTTGGAGGGAGTTACAGAGTTTGGGTGCAGCATCCAGAAGGTTCTTTCATGTGTTCCCACAAGACGTACCTGTGAGGATGGCAGAATGGAGAGAAAGGCCTCTCCTGATTACCTTAGTACCCAAGCTGAAGCTATTCTTCCCAGTTTGTGTTATCCACAAGTTTGATAAGCTTTCCTTGGACCTCTTAATACAAGTCACTAACAAAAATATCATAGAGTAACGGCCCCAGGACTAAGCCTTGTGATATCCTACTTGTTACCTTCTTACAGTTTGAGCACCCATTGATAAGCACTCTCTGAGTGTGATTCTGTAAGCAATTATATATCCACCTTACTGCAGGCAAAATTCAAAACAAAACAAAACAAAACAAAAGACAGAAAGCATGTGGCACCTTAAAGACTAACTTTCATATTTTAATGTAACGTTTTGTGGACACATCCCCTTCTTCAGACATATAACAGCAGAATCTGTTATATGAAATGTCCACGAAACATTACATTAAAATATGAAAGTTAGTCTTTAAGGTGCCACATGTTTTGTGTCTTTTGTTTTGTTTTGTTTTTCTTTGAATTTTGGCTGCAATTCTTGGAAAGACTAACACGGCTACCCTCTCTGAAATATCCACCTTATAGTCTTTCTAGGCAGCGCATACCTAGTTAATTTACTAATCAGAATGTCATGAGGCACTTTGTGAAGGCTTTGCTGAAGACAAGATACATATATTGCATCTACAGCAATCTCACTGTCTACCAGGGAGGTTATCAAAATAAAAAAATAAGACAGTATTAGTCTGGCCAGATTTGTTCTCAACAAATCCATATTGACTTGTAGTTATTACTGCATTGTTTCTAGTGGCTGCTCCAAACAGCCGTTTAGTGCTGGGAGGGGCCCCTTTGCCTCCCCGCACTGGATGCAACATTTGAATTGTGGACCACGTGGTCCGATAGATAGGAGCATATATTAGGCTCAGGAGAGGCTTCCTTGACCGCTTTTGCCTCATGTCATTCTCCTGCCCACCCACCCTATCAGAAGAATGAGATTAGCTGGTCACGTCGGGGCCGGATGGGAATTTTTGACTGCTAATCAGACTGGCTAGGAGTGGCAGTGAGTTTTCACCTGTCCCATTCTCCACAGGTTGTGTGGCCTTTTATAGTTACACCAGAGATGGGCACAAAATGAAAAAATGAAATGCTGTTTCGTTGTTTCATTAGATACTCTGTTCTGTAACAAAACGATAGGATGTGTTTTGTTTCGTAATGAAACACCATTTTTTTCTTTTAGAGGAAAACAATTCATCCTAGAGGAATCAGTGGCAGGGCAGCTCAAGCTCTTCCCTGTAAGCCCCAGAAATTTGGAAAGGTATCAGGGGCTGAGTTATTAAGCTCCAAAGAGGGTGCCCCTAGGAAAATATCTTCCTAATTGACCAAGAAGCTGCTAATCGTTCACACAGGCGAGCAATTAGCACTGCCACAGCTTGGCATCCGAATCCAATTAAAAATATTTTTTTCCTAGGAGCACCCCCTTTGGAGCTTAATAGTTTAGCTCCCTGACCCCAAACCTCTCCAAACTTTGAGGGCTTACCTAGAATTCCTTGAGGAAGCCCCCCTGCCATAGTGATCCAGGGGAGCATAGTGTTTCATTTCATTTCATTTTGTAATGAAACTACTTTAAATATTCATTACAAATGAAACAAAGTGAAACTACTACAGAAATGAAACAAAATGAAACAAAACACTAATTTACAACTGTCATAACTGGCAGTTAGTCCAAGTTGGCAAGCCAAGCTAGTCAGTATTAGAAATTAAATGGTTCATAAGTTACCCATCAGCCCTCAATATTAATATTTTAAGGTGTTAAAAATATGAGTTAGAGCAATACAATTGGCCCCTAGAGGTTAGATGAGGGCTGGCCTGACCGGTTTTGGGGGTGGGTGCTGTTCTAGGGGACAGCACCCTCCTAAATTTAATTAGACCCTCTAATGGAAGCCACTTTGCACTATTCCTAGGCCTCCTTGCATTTGTTATTTACAGTTTACCTACACCAGTTAATTAATAAATTGTGGCCCAATTTGAACTCCACAATCCCTGTCTCGACTCTTTATTTCTGGGCTGGGTGGGGTAATGTCCTGGCAGAATGATCACTTGATAATCTGCTTCAGAATTTTTCCTGGAATTGATATCAGGACAACTAGTATGTACTTCTCAGGCTTCCTACATTTAGCTCTTTTTGAAGACTAGGTCAACATTAAATCTCCTCCAGTCATCTGGCACTTCAGCCATCCGCCACAATTTCAAGAAAATAATAGACTGTGGCTCTTCAGCCACTTCCTCCAGTACTCTTGGATGCAGTTCATCTGGCTCTAGAGATTTGAATTAATTCAAAGCAATAAAGTATTCTCTGATTATCTTTTTATCAGTTTTAAGCTGCAATCCTGATCCTTCCATTTGTACTTCACATTTGTCTCTGGGTTCATAGACTGTCTTTTGGGAACAGACTGAGCTAAAGTGGGAACTGAGCACTACTATCTTCTCTTTCTAATCTGTTATAATTTTCCCTCCCCATTGAGTAGCTGATCTACTATTTCTTCTCACTGTCTGCTGCTGTACACATGCCTGAAAAATCCTTTCTTCTCGCTTTTAGCATCTCTTGCTAACCTCAGTGCATTCTCAGCTTTTGCCATCTCATCACCATCCCTGCAATTCACTGCTGCTTGTCTAACTGTCTTTTGTGACCTGGCCTTCCTTCCACTTCCTACAGGTATATGTGACCTTGTTTATTTTTAGGTCATCTCAGAACTTTTTGTGAAGTCACACTGGTCTATCTTCCACATTTTCTATCTTCCACACTTTTTACCAGTTGGAATTGCTTTATAATTGCTTTTTAAGAGATTCTCACCCACTTTGGGCTCTTTTCCTGCTAAGTTCTCCCACCATTGGACTTTACTTATCATTGTCCTGAATTTATTAAAACTGCTTTTCCTACTACAATCTACTACTACAATCCAGGATATACCTACCATTTCACTGAGCTTTTATTTCTTTTGAAACCAAGAAGTCAAAGAGAACATAGTCACTTTCCTCCAGAGTTGTCTTACTTACCACCACTTCATCTACCAGACCATCCCTACTAGTTAGCTTCAAGTCAGTGAGAGTTAATCCTCTAGTTTCTTCCTCCATTTTTAATGAGGGGAAATTATCAGCAACATAAAGCAGGATTTTCTTGAAACAACCATATTTGACAGAATTTGCATTCCAACAGATATCAGGATAAAATCAAAATCTCCTATTCCTACAGTATCTTTGAAATTCTTGCAATCTGTTTTTCAAAGGTTTCATCCTCATCTTCTGCTTCTTTGGATAGTTGGTCATATTGTAGATTCCAGCTACCACATTCTTTTTATTTTTCACGCATATTATATTAATCTGGATGCTCTTGATGGGACAGCGAAGCTCATTTCTCTGAAGCAATATGCATTTTTGACATACACTGTGACTTTACCTTCCTTTCTATTTTTTCTGTTCATTTGAATATTTTATATTCTTTAATTGCTGTATTCCATTTATGGGGGGTCATCCCACCAAGTTGCATTTAGCCCTATCAAGCCATATTTACCCTCCTGAACTAAGATTTCCAGTTATTCTTGTTTGTTTCCCATACTTCTATCATTCATATATAGGCACAATAGATGGTGTGATGTGTGGCCTGCTTCCCTTTGTACATTTTAACGAAGACTACTAGTTCATCTTTCAGGAAGCATAGAATTTTGGTCCCAAAATTCAAATTCCTTACATCAGCACTACCCTCATAACATCATTCATCTGTATTTTCATTTCCCTTTCTTTTTCTCCTTTGAGTGCTGTTAGAATGGATGAGAAGACTGCCTGGACATCAAAGTCCTTGAGTTTCCTTCCTGGAACTTCAAAAACAAATGTGATTCCTTTCTAATTCTTCTTGGCTTTGTTATTTGTTCCCTTGTGGATGAGAAGAAAGCAACATGCATCCATATGTTTTAGGAGTGATAACAATCCTTCCATTACATCCTAATCCATCCTCCAGGGAGGTAGCAGATCTGGTGGGTCTATGGATCTTTGCAACATATTGCAGTTTCAGTCCCACACCATTGGGAGTCTCCTACCACAACTAATGGAGTCTCTTCTATTCGTACAGTATGACTGCCGTATCTGCAGGGGATCGGTTCTGGGATCCCCTGCGGAAATCCAGGGATAATGTTGGTGGAAGGGGTGCTGGGGTGAAATTGTTCAAACCCCCCCCCCACACACACCAAATGGCAAGGAGGGAAGAATTTTTCCCCTTTCTCGCCATTCAGCTGTGGTAAGAAGAAAAGAGGGGGAAAACTTTATTCCCTCCTTGCTGTTGCCACTGTTAGCCAGATGGCCGGCAGCAGTGGCGGCTGCAGAGACAGCTGCAAGGAGGGGAGAAAATTAAAAATAAAACTTAACACCCCGATGCCCACCACCCTCCTCCTTGCCACTGCCGTGGGCCAGCAAGGGGTGGAGTGGGGACTACCCCGCCTGGCCAACCAGCCTTTGAACTTCTGGGTCAGGTCCCACATGGTGAAGTTTTGAACTTGCCATTCAAACTTCCAATCCACCCGCTGGGACCTGAGCAAGAAATTCAAAGTCCCCACCTCACCCCTCCGGAGAGTGCCTGGTCCGCAGTGTCGGCGGTGGTGGTAGGGGGAAAAAACCCTACAGCTAAGCACTCTGTGGAGGGGTGAGGTGGGGGTCTTTGCATTTCTTGCTCAGGTCCCAGGTGGAAGATTAGACGTTTGAGCAGGAAGTTCAAAACTCCCACCGCCTGGGACCCGACCGGAAAGTTCAAAGGCCTGTTGGCCAGCCGGGTGAGTTCCCACGCCAACCCCTCCCGAGGGTGCCTTGCTCGCTCGTTGCGAATCAGTGGTTAAAGGGGTTGTACTGTAGAGTGTGGGTTCAGCAATTCTGCTTGGCTGAGTTTCAGCCTCTCTTGGATGTATTCCTCTGAATGCTGTCTGCTAGAATCTGAAAGTGGTTTTGCAGCTCTACTGGTGAATAGTGTCTTCTCTTCTTTTGCTTCTAATTGTGTCACTTGCCCCTGGTGCTTCCTCCACTATGTTTGTTCTCTCCTCAGCATTTTCCTCCTCTGCTTTGTCTTGCTTGTTCTTCGACCTCCAGCGCCTCCCTTGGTTCCTGCTGCTTGATTGGCCTGTCTATGTATTCTTCTATTATAGCCTTAAGTTTCACCACGTGCTGCTCCAGTTCTTTCATTTTTTTTCTTCCAGCAGTGCTACCAGTTTGCACTGCGTTATTCTCAGGCATGAACACAAACATTGCACACATTTTGCAGGTGACGTGATGTGCTGCTGCCACAGAAAAAATAAGCTCCTTAGAGGCCATTAACAGACGTGAACCTTATATCAAGAGCAGCACTGGACTTTGTTTCATGGTACTTTCCACAGTTGAGGGCCAAGATCTGGAACCTCCAGATGTCTTGAATAATAACTCCCACAGCTCAGTGGTTTGGATATCTTACTGGGGAGCCAGAAGTTTGGAGTTTAATTCTTCAATTTGCTTCCTTGGAGAAGAGCCAGCCTATGTGGCTATGGTCAAGCTGTGCAGCCTCGGGGTGCCCCCAGCAAGAGAGAATGGCAAACCATTTTGTTTATTATCTACCTTAAAAAACCCAGAATTGATTTGATATCATGCAGTCATTATTAATCCTTAACTTTTGGCGGACTGGTGTTTCTGAAGGCTGAAGTCCAAACCTTTGGATGGCCAAAGATTCTCCAACGTTGGTTTAGTAACTCTGACAGCGACTCGGTCTAAAGTGCAGAAGGGAAGAAATAGAAACAGATGTCCTGCCCTGCAGACACACCAGAGAGCTGGATCATAGCTTTTTACCAATTGTGAACCCCAGTGAGCTTCTTTGAGGGGATTGTTCAATTAGTCATATTTTCTGAGAGGCAGCATGGTAAAGGCTTATAAAAATGTTGTGCCTTTTCTCCCAAACCTGTGTTAATATGTGTCAGTTAATTATCCAGAGAGCACTTGCAATCACTGTGGCCTATTGGGCTCACCGATCTTATAGATGAAAGATAGTTGAGAGGAAATGGACTTTGTCACATCAAAAGTGACTTTTAGTGGGTTTGCGTCTATAACTATGGTTTGCTCCTAGCAGCATGTTTCTATAATCAGAAGAAGTGGTTGTAGTACTACTCATAAGAGTATTTCTGTAATCAGGTTTTGCTTGACACTGAGATGTGTGATATATGTTTTTTAACACAAGTCCACATATCGCATAGTCTTGAACTGTACTTTGTATTCTTTAGTTTAGAGCAGTGGTTCTCAACCTCTGGGTCCCCAGATGTTCCTGGACTGCAACTCTCAGAAACCCCTTCCAGCACAGCAAGTGGTAGAGGCTTCTGGGAGTTGCAGTCCAGGAACATCTGGGCACCCACAGGTTGAGAAAATGAGAACCACTGGTTTAGAGGCACTGATATACCATGCTCCAACGAACATAAAGCTTATTTTGTTAGCAGCTGTCTCAACATCCTCTAGACCAGTGTTGGTGAACTTATGGCACGGGTGCCAAAGGTGGCACTCGGAGCCCTTTCTGTGGACACCCGACATCACCCCTTCACAGCCACCTCTATTCAGGATAAATTGCTGTATTGGCACTTTTAGAATAGATAGTGGGTTTTGAATCATATTTTGGGCACTCGGTCTCTAAAAGGTTTTCCATCACTGCTCTAGACCTCTACCTTTAAAGTCTTCTTTGGAAGAAACACAATTCTCCTGCATACTATATTTAATCTGTATTTACTCACTAATGGGAACATTGTCATTGTGCTCTGTTGTGCTATACTGAGATTTTTTTAAAAAAGGGAGATCAGTAAAAATAGTACAAAATATACATATATGGTAGCTACCCACCCCATAGATGCAAGCAATCCATTCTATGATCAACTATAGGTGCTTGAAACTGTAGGTATAAGGGAACCAAATAAAGAGAATAAGTGGGAGTAAGAGGATGCGGAATGGCAAGAAGAATTGATAAGTGCATATGCGCACTGCAGAGTGGGTTGCATCTGTAGCAAGCAGGCAAGAAGAGAAAAAAATCTCAGGATGCTATATAAAGAGGTAATGCTTTAATTGAAATGAAGCCCAGCACATTTCGGCATGCTAAGAATATACAATATTTTGCTAAGCCTTTTAGATATTTATTAGTTGTCCCTCTGTTTTATATACAGTACTAGAATATAGCCCCTGAAGTCGGCTTTCTAAAATCTACAGCCGAAACGCGTTGGGCTTCTTTTCAGCAAAAGCATTACCTCTTTATATAGCATCCTGAGACTGTCTCTTCTTGCCTACCTGCCACATTGGATGCTCCCGTTCTTTTTGCAATTGCAACTGTGGCAACCGCATCTGATTGATACCTCTGATACTCACTCCGCAAATACAGGGAGACTACTATATTATCAGCATGATCTATGTTATGAGCATATTGTGTGGGAAAAGTGGGGATGAGGAAAAACATATGTGCCACTGGAGACTCTCAGATAATATGTTGAGTAGGACACGTCTTAATGTTAATAGAACTATAAGTATCACTTGAAGGATATCATGCCATACCTTTTGAATCAGGAAGATTTGCTTTCACTTTGTTTGTTTGTTTGTTTGTTTGTTTGTTTGTTTGTTTGTTTGTTTGTTTGTTTGTTTGTTTGTTTGTTTGTTTGTTTATGATAATGTGCAGTTAGATCCATTTCATTTAATGGCCATTAAAGATATGCATGTAGCAAAATGGAATCTTGTTTTAATATGAATGTGTAATTGTTCACAATGTTTACACCTACACAGTATATGTATGGAAGATAAGCTTTTCTCAAAAAAAGTGGTCTTTGTTTTTAAAGTACGTGCTCATTTAAAAAACCAAGTTCCTGGTCTTTTCCTTCAAAGAATTATGCCAGATTCACTAATTCTGCTTCTACCTATTCCACAACATTCAATCCAAAATTATATCACTGGAATGGAATCCTGCTTGAGTATGCCACAGAATTAATACATTACCTTCCCTGTAGCTGTCACTTGAGCTACGTATATCTCCAGATAGCCAGAATTCCATGAAAGACTTTCTGCCTTAATGTGAATATTTGACATGTTTAACCAAATGATAATAATACACATTTTTCAAGGTAGACCATTGCTTTTGTTTTCATCCTTAAACATTTTGAAAACATTTAAACATTTTTGGGGGGAGAGTTTAATATAGTGAAGAAGAGAATTAAATATGCTTAATCTAGGAATAGGGAGGGATGCCTGTGTGGGACAGCCTGGCAAATACTAATGTAGTCCACTCTTCACTGCTGCAGTGCTTTAGGGAGAATGCAGTGTTCCTGTTTCTAAAATTATTTATACTGTGCAAGCTCCTAAATTATGAGCAATGACTAAGCAGTGCCAGCTACTCTTTTTTTGCACCTCCGAGTGCCTTGCACAGATTATATTATCAGCCATTTAATCTGCCCTTTCCAACATTTGTTTTAAAGTAAACTTTTTCTTAACACTTGTCTCCACTGAGTCAAGTTCCTTCGCTGCATCATTTTGAAATCCTGTATTCACACTTAACAAATCTGTGTCGACAAAACGTACCCTAATGCTGTCCCAATTAAGCGTCTTTCATTGTCGTTAAACTAAAAAGTTTCCTAGGGAATTATTTTAATATACTGTGTCCAACTAAATTAGCGTGTTTTGTCATAGCTCACATTTATAACACCTTTCATGTTTTATATCAGATGAAGAAGGCACTGAAATACATTCCTTGGAGCTGGAGGTGAAATAATTATTGAACAGAAAGTACTGTAGTGGGTGAAGGCTGAATGGAGTTTGCAACTGTTCACAAGAGGAGGTACTTTGTGGTGGGAGGGGGCACAGTGATAGCCTTCCAGGTTTCAAATTGACTCATCTTTCCTAATCATAATGAGTCAGCAGGTAGTGGCAGTGTTAGGAGTAAGGATTCTACTGTACTGCTAGGCTATATCATACAGCAGCAAAAAATAATTGAAATAGAGCAGCAGTAATAATATACCTTGGGCTACTATTTTTCATGAGCAGGGCCGCAACTGGGAGGGGGGAGGGCAAGTGGAGCATGTGCCATGCTTGGGCAGGGGCACCCAAATGACAAAATACTATTTTTCCTTTGTGCCTAGATATGGGCCTTTTTATGAGAACTGTTTGCAAATTGAAGATCTCAAATAACTAGTCCAGATCCACTTCCTTAAATATTGATATCAAGTATGACAACCCATCGCTGCCTAGATGCCCTAAGCACATCCGATATAGGCTGATTTTGGAAGCTAAGCAGGGTCGGCCCTAGTTAGTACTTGGATGGGAGACCACCAGGGAATACTAAGTGCTGTAGGCGCCTGGAGTAGGAACTGGCAAACCACTCCAGTATTCCTGCCAAGAACACTCCATGGATGTGGGGTCACAAAGAGTCGGTCACAACTGTTACGACGCAACACACACACATGACAACTCATCAATTACCTTAAGGCACTGTAAAACTTTGTGACACTTCTTGGTAGTTTGAGCTTGTGACGGTCCATTACAGCTGACATTTATTCCTGAAAGGGTTAATTCCAGATAACCTTTTACAGTCATACTGAAGTTCATTTGAGTTTCAAGGTGTAAATTGTTTCATTATGATTCCAGGCAATATCAGCTTCCCAAATCGTACATTATTCATATGCATAGTTTCTGTGCACAGATATCCCAAAATTATTGGGGGGAAATTAACTTATTTGAGAAATTGCAAGCAGATTTCAATTATACAGAAATAACACTTTTAGCAATGAAAAATACGTAGGTACAAATACTTAAATCATGCAAAAGTCATCCAAAAGTCCTAAAGCTATAAAAAAAACTGTGAGCATAAATGCTTTAACAGAACTCTAATTTTTGAAACTTGCGAAATGTTGCAAGTATGACGGCGATCAAAAATTCTCACAATTATGCAATACTGCAGACAAAAATACATTCAAAAGCAAAACTTCAATTGAAGGCAGAACTCAAATCATTTTATAATTGTTTCAATATTGCAATAGCATGTAGGTTTTAAATACTGGAATTTATAGCCTTAAAAGACATCTCTTTTTTAAAAAATCTATAAATATCAAAATACATTTCTTAATTGTTTAGCATATTCAGACACACAAGAAAATTGTTTAACCATGACCTCACACAGCCAAGCCAGCCATGTGCTAGTATCTGTGGAGGGAAAGCCATTATTTCTTTATATGCACGTGTTACTGGATTCTGGAAATGAAGTCCACTGTTGCAATGTTGTCTCCTGCAATACAGTGTGTGGTGCTCACTGCATAGTAGGTGTTTTGGTATCTGATATGTGTAGCATGTCCTATGTATTCATATTTCTGTCATTCATTTACGTTTTCCTTCAACTGTCAACGACTGAGACATACTGGTGGAGCAAACCACTACTCCATGTAATACATCACATAAAGTCCTAACAGAATTTGGACTGGCTTTGCCAGCTCAGGAAACAGCAAATTAATATGGCAGCAAACCACTATGGGCAGCAAGACATTGTTGATATTTTTACTTGTTCTCTTGAACACCCATGGCACCAAGCAAAATGCCAGATGAGGAAACTGCTGGTGACTGAATTTGGCCAGGTACCAATCTGCTATACAGTGGTACCTTGTATAAAGGAATTAATTCATTCCAAATGAAATTATGTTAAGCAAATTTTTCTTTATACAAATTTCCCATAGGAATGCATTGAAAACAGAGTAATCCCTAATCGCGACCATTTTATGTTGTACGGATTTGCCCCATAGGCGATTCTGTTAAGCAAATTTCCCCTACATCCAGAATTTTTATGTTGTACAAATTTTATGTTATACAAACCGTATGTTATATAAGGGTCCACTGTACTTGCATTTCAGTATACTAGGAGTTTCATGGTTTAGGACTCTCTCTTTCCTTCCCACCCACCCACCCCTTTCCTTTCATTATAATTTCTTTACATGTCTATACTCAAGTGTTAATACTCAAGTGTTATTAGAAATACAGAGGGATGGATTTGTGATGCGCATGATAACCGTATGGTGACTTGCCTGCCAGGTTTAAAGGTTGCAGACATCACGAGAAATCTAAATAGTTTGTTAGAAGGAAGGAGCCTGTGGTCATGGTACACGTTAGTACCAATAATGTTAGGAAGGCAAATCGGTCAGTCCTGGAGGCCAAATTCAGGTTGTTAGGAAGAAGATTGAAGCCATGGACTTCCAAGGTAGCATTTTTCAGAAGTGCTGCCTGTTCCTCCTGCAAGATCCACTAGGCAGGCAGAGCTCAGAAGCCTCAATGTGTGGGTGAGGCAATGGTGTCGAGAGGAGGGCATCAGATTTGTCAGAAACTGGAGAATATTTTTGGGACAAACCAAACCTGTTCAGGAGGGATGGTCAATAGCAAGGCAGCCAAATTTGCCAACAACACTAAATTATACAGGGTAGTGAAAACTGAGAGAGGTTGTGAGGAGCTCCAGAGGGATCTCTTGACACAGGGGGAGTGGGCAAACCAGTGGCAAATGAATTTCAACATTAGTAAGTGCAGAGTGATGCACGCTGGGGCAAAAAAAAAAAAAAAAACAATTATATTTATAAATTGATGGGGTCTAAACTCTGTGCAGCAAACCAGGTAAGGGACCTTAGTGTCCTGGTGGACAGCTCAATGAAGGTGTCAACCCAGTCTGCTGCAGCAGTGAAAAAAGCAAATTCAATGATAGGGATCATTAGGAAGGGTATAGAAAAGTGTCATTTTGCCTCTTTATAAATCTATGGTGACGCCCCATCTAGAGTATTGTGTACAATTCTGGTCACCATACCTCCAGAAGGATATTAATGAAAATAGAACAAGTTCAGAGGAGGGCAACCAGAATGATTAGGGAACTGGAACACCTTCCTTACCATGTAAGGCTGCAACGGCTGGGCCTCTTCACTCTTGAACAATGGCACCTAAGAGGACACCTGATTGAAGTTTATAAAATCATACAAGGTGTGGACACAGTACATAAGGAAAAACTGTTTTCCCTATCACACAACACTAGAACTAGGGGGCACTCCATGAAACTTTTGGGTGCTAGATCTCAAACAAATAATGGAAAGTATTTTTTAACCCAGATGATTACTGGTCTGTGGAACTCCATGCCAGAAGAAGTGGTGACAGCTGTTAGCCTTGACAGTTTTAAGAAAGGATTTGGACAAGTTCATGGAGAACAAGGGTATCAATGGCTATCATTATGGATTCCCAAGGACAACCGTCGGGTTGGAGAGAGAGACAGGATATCTCTCAATGCCATTTGCAGGAGGTGAAGACATCTGCTTGGGAATACCCAGAAGCAAATGGTGAGCCACTGTGTGAAACAGAATGCTGGACTGGATGGGCTGTGGCCTGTTCCAGCAAGGCTGTTCTTATGTTCTTATGTTGCTCAAAAAGAGATTTTGTTTCGAGCCATTGTTATTTTACATTGACCTTGCTTTCCCAGTCATTACTTGAATGGAGCATCAGATTGTTTTGCAGTGATGTTTAGTATACTGTATTGCTATTTAGACCTCGTCTTGTTAAACCCAATGTGCATTTTCAGGGTTGAATCTTTATACTTGCCTTAATTGTTTTCGTGTTCTATCCACATAAAATTTCAACTCATGACACTAAGGCCAGCTAGGGATCAGAGTAGATAGGCCAGGCAGGATCACACCGTCTGCATGGGTCCACATTTAAAAAAACTAGAAGTCCCCACCTTCGAGGGAATAACTATGGTCAGGAGGCAGGGGGAGGAATGGCCCCCTGTTGATTCACATGTCCTTTTGCATCAGGTGGAGAAAATGCAAATCAGCGCATCTCAAACATGTACCATTTCTTGCATTTTTTTGTCATTACCAGCAAGCTCTTAGTAGTACTTCCTTCTGGGGAAAGCTGTATAAGAGTGTGCTTCAAAAGTGTTCTCTAAATATATTTGCACACTGAGACTAAACTCCACCCCCCCCCAGAAGGCCTGTTATGTTTAATGAACTTCCAGGTAAATTTGCATGGACTCAAAGCTTTACTTAAAATGAAACAGATTCTTTTTCCTCCCTATTAATAGACCTGCAGAAGAAGTACCCTGGTATTCAAACTGCCCTATCATACAATATATTCCAGCTGGATACAGGAGTAACTGAGAGCCATCCATCCACACACTGTTTTTTTTAATGACAAAACAAAATCCCATGCCTTTGCCTCATTGTCTATAAAAAAGATCAAAGAATGTTCTCTAAATAAGTAATTCAAAATGTTTTGCCTCCAAAAATCAAAATATCTTATTATGCTCTCTTTATTTCCAAAAAGTAACAGGCATTATAATAGCACCCATACGTTTCAAACCCACTATTATAGATTGTTCAGAACTCTACAGAAACTTGTGGAAGAAATCTCAGCTGCTCTGTGCAGAAGGGTGAAATGTGCCCTCTTTGTACTTGAACTATCTATGCAGTTTGGTAACAAGGCAAGATCAAGATTAACATGATGGTGCTAATACTCCTATCCTTGTATTGACAACTTTCCTCCCCCCAAAAAATGAATTGTGTCACATTCCCGCTGTAAGGAAGAGTATGTTCTAATTTGCCTGCACTCCTTCCAGTTTCTGGGGTAAGAGATATGGAACATCCTAACAAGTACAATGAAATGACAAGTCAAGATTTGCTGAATTCCAGAAATAAAGTAGCAGTTCGTTGTGTGTCTTCCAAATACCTTCATCAAACAAACAAAATAAAAGGGTAGCGTAGTAGTCCCTAGGGAAATTAGTGGTTAGTAGACCACAAGAGGAGGAATGAGGATCATGGAAAGACCTGCAGCTTCTCATATACACAATGAAGTCCCTTGGTAGGGGAATGCTTTATTGGAGTGAGGGATCATTGCCAGTAGAGGAAGGGAGGAGGAAAGAGAGGAGGGGGCTGTGGGAGGAAGGGGCTCTGGTCCATATGTTTTCAGATATATCTCCTAATCTCTTGGTGCCAGGCCCCTGTTCCTTTGCCCTGTGGGTTCCTGAGTCAGCCTACTGGTCATTGTGTGCACTTGAGGTCATCTGGAGGCCTGGCATTCTGCACTGTGGCCCTGTAAGACATTCTCTAGTTCAGAGGCTGCTTGGCTTGCTCAGTGCTTTGCCTTGATTTTGGGGGGCTACGCTCTCAAAGTGAGTTCCCCTACAGTAATACAAAGTCAGTCGGTAACGGCAAGGGAACAACTCATAATGTAAACAAATGTTTAACATTACAATTAAGATAAGCTGAACTAAATTTAATTGTTAGTCCCAAAACTACAGTGTTGTCATATGTTGCCAAGTCACTTCCAACTTATACCAACCCTAAATAGCTGTACATGTGGTGTTCAAGGTACATGGGATGTTCTAGAAGTGCTTTACCATTGATCCCTCCCATTGAATTGTCTTTGGGTAAATGAGAATTTGAACCCAGATTCCTGAGTCCTAGTCCAGCAAGCTATTATACCACACTGCCTGTCACCAGCTGGAGTAGATTTGCTGAATCAAGGAGAGGTACCAAAGTGTTGACTTACCGAAATCCTATTCACTATGCACATGCTTTGTAGCTTGTTGGGATGACAATTTAGATTTAGCCAATTGTGCTAAGGACCGGAGTGCACAGAATAAATGCAACTGCATGTAATATAACTCTTGCTGACTACCAAAAGCCTACAGTAGCTTTGCCTGTTAAGATGACTCTTTTATGTTTTCTTCTTCAAGTGAGTATAATTAAGGTTAGGGTTAGGGTTAGGGTTCACGTATCTGGTTCTGGCTGCAGAGCCAGAAGTTGGGATTCTAAGAGATATAATGCCCCTCAAGTGTTGACACCTGGTTTATTAGAACAGCCAAACGGGAATACAGTATGCCCTCCAGCTTCACCTGAAGATGAGAAATGAAATTATATTCATTACTATATTTCCAGCTATCACAGACTAGTTTGATACTGAAAGGAAAAAGCAAATTTCCAACTATGTGTAAACTCAGGTTAAAGATTCAAGGTTTTCAGAAGTTTTGAAGGCATGGAAAGCTAGCTGCCTAAGGACAGCATAAACTATTGAGAATCGGACAGGAATTGGAAATAAATGTGGTAGGTTTTTTTCTTCTCACTAAATGTTATGGTTGTGTTCTTTCAAGTCACTTCTAACTTATGGCAAACCTATGAATTGGGTACCTCCAAAAGACTCATTATTAACAAAGTCATGGCCTTCAGGTCTTGAACAACTCAAGACTGTAGCTTCCCTTATTGAATCAATCCATGTTACATTTAGTCTTCCCCCCCCCTTTCCTTCTCCCTTCTTTCCTTCTGCCTTCAACTATTCCCAGCATTATTGTCTTATCCCTTCATAATGTATACAAAATCAAATAGCCTTTGTTGAATCATTTTTACTTCTAGAAAGAGGTGAGCCTTGATTTGATCTACGACCAATTTACTTTTCTTTCTGGCAAGACATCGTATCTGTAAAGCTCTTGCCCAACACCACATTTGGAATGAATAATTCTCCAATCCCCACAGCTTTCTCCATTATCCACACTTCACATCAGTAGGTAGCACAATGTATGCACAATCTTGTCCTTGGTCTCCAATGATGCATCTTTACTGTTAAGGAGGGTTTTCTATTTCCTTCCTATGTTTCCTTCTGAGTCTCATTTCTTGGTTTCTGTGTCAGTTTGGAATGATAGTTGAACCAAAGGTATAGAAATTTTTTTAACAATTGTATATTTTTATTACCAACATTAAATTTGTGCAGCTGTTCTGTAGTCATCATTTTTGTCTCATTATTCAGCTGAAATCCTGTTTTTGTACTTTCTGTTTTTGCAGTAGTGCTTTCAAGCCATTGCAATTTTCTGCTAGTAATATGGGGATATCCGCATAAGTCAGTCACAGAATTTAGTTCCACCAGTTTTCACTCTCCCTCCTTCTACTCTCCAACCACCAGTTGAATACCTGTCTTGTCAGGTAAAGCTTTTAATAACTACAGTGGACCCTTGTATAACAAACAGCTTGTATAACATAAAATTTGTACAACATAAAAAATCCGGAGATAGGGGAAATTTGCTTAACATAATTGCCTATGGGGAGAATCTGTACAACATAAAAATGGGATCACTCCGTTTTCAATGCATTCCTATGGGGATTTGTATAAAGGAAAATTTGCTTAACATAATTTTATTTGGAACGAATTAATTCCTTTATACAAGATACCACTTGTATTACTAAATCCCTGGATACTGGAGTCGGTGGGTTGTAGTTTTGTGGTTTTGTGGTTTTGTTTTTTTATTTTAAAAAACCCTCTGTTTTTAAAGTTTTAAATTCTTTTCTATTAACTTTTTTTAATTACTATTGCACATTTAATTGCTTTTTATATCTGTAATTTATTGTGCTTTTAGTATTACTTGATTTATTTTGGGCCATCTTGGGTCTCCTCACCAGGAGAAATGCAGCCTACAAATGATTAAATAAATAAATAAATACTATTTTTATGTGCTGTATTTTGCATATAAGGCAGAGCAGACAGGTAAATATTATACACCCTCGAAAGGGTTTGCTTGTTTCTCAGAGGTTAATTACCAAAACATGTAGCTGCTGTTACACCCCAGAATATTCTTGGATATCTTAATTGGCAATCCTGAAAAAATGTAACAGTTGAAAATTACAGACTGTCAAAATTTCAAAGACAAACACATTATTAACTACACTTAAAAACAATCTGCCTTTCTTATTTTTAGTGCTATCCAAAATCAGAAGAAACAATATGGGAAAAGCAGTAATTCCTGTAACAAATGTTTCCATCCCTTTGAGAAGAAGAAAAAATGCCTCCATCCTAACAGAAAAGTGTGTTAATGACTACTGAATAATGTGATAAATGAACTAACTTTTAGAAGAACACTGCCGAGTTTACAAAAGGCAGGCTCAACAAATTTGTTCATGATGAAATCATTATATGTGAAGAGGAGGGATGCATCTTCTTCTTAAAAAAAATCGCCACATTCATGTGTTTAAAATGTTAGTTTCCAAATTTTATTCCTGTTGTTTACCCAAAACTGATGGTTTTATCCTGAGCACATTGTGTACTTTCCGTTTCTTAGCACTGAGCTCTTTGAAACCCCAACCCAATCATAGCATTTGAGAGCAACAGTAGCTGTGGATAAAATTAGGCACATTATTTAAACCACAAGTTATATTTTTCTCACAACCACTATCCTTTCAGATTTCTTTCTCGACTAAGCAGCAGTGTTTAAAAGACTAGCTTTGATTTTTAAATTCTCCCATCGTGTGCTCTTCAGAGCAGTGGAGGTCAGTGTGTATAGAAACAGACTTCTCTTCTGCTTTCATATTTGAGCTTGCTTCTCCACTTGAGGTATGTACGTTTCCAAATGAAAACCAGCCCCTTTCACATGCTGCCTTGTTAAGACTTGCTAGATGCTCTTCCATTCCATTCAGATTATTATGAACCAGCCATTGTATTTGGATGACTGGGAGCCCTGACAACACTTGGTCATGAACTCTTATTCCCTCCATTTTGTTCCTTGAGACAGCTGCCATCTCTAAC
Source organism: Phrynocephalus versicolor (assembly GCA_023846285.1). NCBI lineage: Eukaryota > Metazoa > Chordata > Lepidosauria > Squamata > Agamidae > Phrynocephalus > Phrynocephalus versicolor. Next base: position 2,886,196 of record JAHTLZ010003399.1, read on the forward strand.
GTTTCATCTTTCCCTGGTCTGCATTTTGTTTTACAGGTTTCCATCTTTCTTCTCCAGAGCTGTAAGCTGCTTCCTGTGAAATGAACTGCAATGCCAGTAATAAAATGGCAGTTTAAAAGGAACAAAACAAGTTGAAGAGCCGTGTTTAATATTTAGTTTTTAAGGATGGTTTCATAAACCTTTCTCACTACAGAGGTTTACATAGAGCCTGTCCATACTGGCATAAAGTTACAATATATGGCTCCCTGGTAGAACTTTTTGGTGGTTGGGGGTGGGGGAAAACATCCTCCACTTGCGTTTTTACTTAAAACCATCCTTCCCCTCAGCTGCCGAGTTGCTCTAAGCACATCCGATCTCGCCTGATTTCAGAAGCTAAGCAAGGTCGGCCCTGGTTAGTACTTGGGCGGGAGACCACCAGGGAATACCAGGTGCTGTAGGCACCTGGAGTAGGAACTGGCAAACCACTCCAGTATTCCTGCAAAAAAAAAAAAAAAAAAACCTCCATGGACGTGGAGTCACAAAGAGTCGGTCACAATTGTAACGCCATAACACACACACACATCCTTCCCCTCATAAGACCTGGTCTAGATCTTTCTGGCAGACGGCTAGGGCAAGCAGTTTTTTAGGGATGATTCATTGAGATGCATAATAGCTGTTTGTTCTGCCTTCACGGAAACATACCAAGAACTAAAACAGATTGCACCGAATCTAAGCATCTTTTAAGCACCAGCTGGATTACACCAAATTTCACAGTACGGACAGGCCCATGGTTTTCTCTATTGTAGCTGTGCTGTGGGATCAGACTGATTCATTTATTTGGCACGGGTATTTCACCAGAGATCGGTTTTACCCCCTTCATTTCTTTTCCTAGCTGCTTTGTAGGGAAAGTGCATAATGATACTCAGTATCAACCACCCCACCCCCAAATCCTAGAGTATACAGTATCCATGTGCCTGAGTCACTATTCTGAGTCAGTAACAACAAACTCTAGCCTTGATTTAATTTCACAAGACCTACAAAACAGGAACTTTGGAACAGATCCTCAAATATATAAAATAAAAGTTGAAGGATTTCTATACTTGGCAGGATTTGAATGCAATTAAGATTTCATTATTTTCCCCTTAGTTGCACTTTTTGAAATTATCCCATAGATTTATGAACAATTTGGAAAATTGTTACACACACACACACTGCCCACCTTAAGAAAGCATTTTTGGTACTAAGATTTCAAGCAATGCCATTACAATATATGGAAGGACAGTACTGTATATCCTGAAAGTGAAATCACATTGCTTATATATTTGTGGAGCCCATGTAGTAGATGTCATACCACATTTCTTACTGCATTGTTCCTCATGCTGCCTCGTGGTGCATTGGTTAAAACGGCTGTACTATACTCATGGTTCAGGTTCAATCCTAAGTAGCCAACTCAAGGTTCACTGAGACGTCCAGCCTTTCAAGGTTGGTAAATCTGAGTTCCCAGCACACCGGGGGGGGGGGGGAATGTGTAGCCTGGATAAGTTAATTGTAAACTGCCCAGAGAGTGCTTTAAGTACCATAGGGTAGTATATAAAACACATGCTTTGTTTTGCTGCTTTTATTCCTGCTTACTGTATTTTTCTGTCTATAAGAAGCTGCTGTATATTAGACGCCCCCACTTTAAGACCCCCAAATAAAGAAAATTAATAAATCTTCTTTGAGCCCTCCTCTGCCCCACCCCAGCCTGCTCCACCCCATTGTAACTTTCTGTATTCTGAAGGCTCTTCTCTGCTTTGTTTTGGAAAGTACCAGAACATTCATTTTTGCAGGGAAATGCTTGGGGGTGGAGCAAGCCATTAAGAAGTTCATTTTCATGCAAAAAAGAAGGGTCCAATCCTGCAAGACCAAAGGAGAGAGGAGGGCAATCAAGCACTCCTGGAAAGAAAGGAAGACAAAACAGTAGGGGGTGGGAAACAGCAGGGGGTGGAGTAGAGGAGAAATGAAACAGCCAGGTCCCTTGGGATTCTCCTGTTTGATTTCTCCTCCACCCCACCCCTGCTGTTTTCTTTCCAATTTTTTTTTTGCCTGAAAATGAATTTCTTAGTGGGTTGCTACACCCCGTGCATTTCCCTGCAAAAAACAAAAGCTTCAGTCCTTGCAAAAACAAAGCAGAGAGGAGTCTTCAGAACACGGAAAGGAAGCAGCAAGGTCCATTTGGCTTTCCCCCTACCCCAGCCCCACTCCTGGAAAGGCACTTCCATGTATACGATGCCCTTTAATTTTTCGTGCCATGATTTCAGAAAAAATAGTGTCGTATACACAGAAAAATATCTAGAACAAAGTTTATATCAAATTTGCCAGAGGATGTGTCAGATAAAGGGGACCAATATAAAATTATCTGCTGTCTGTTATTAAGAGAGCAGTAACAAAGTAGCAGATTTGCAGTTGTTGCCCAAAAGTTGAGAGAAATTATAGAAAGTCCCATACTGTTAACTGAAAGCACTTTAAATTGTGTGTTTATTTTAATTTGTATGTACAGTACTTTTTAAAAATCCAGTATTTTGTAAATATTTTTGCAGTTGTACTTTTTAATTTGCTTGCAGTATGTGTGTTAATTTAACACTGGGCACATGAACATATTCCTATATGTATTTACTGTATATACTCGTATATAAGCCTAGTTTTTCAGCCCTAATTTTGGGCTGAAAAAGGGGGTCCTCGGCTTATATTTGGGTCAATACTTTTAGCCACTGAGGCAAGTTTGGGGCGGTGGCTAAAAGTCATTTTAAACATTGTGCGCCACTTCTCCTGAGCCCCCCATGTTTAAAATGACTTTTTAAAAAGTCATATTAAAACAATGTTTAAAATAACTTTTAGCCACCAACTCAAGCACTTGCCTCAGTGGCTAAAAGTCATTTTAAACATCACACACACATCCAGCTCACAAAGGAGGAGTTGCCAGGCCCTGCTGCATTTCCCACCCTAGGCTTATACTTGAGTCAATAAATTTTCCCAGTTTTTTTAGTTTAAGGGCCCCCAGTTTTTTGGGTTTTTTAGGGGCCCTGACTTATACTCGGATTGACTTATACTCAAGTATATACGGTATGTTATAATGCTCGTGGAGGTTCAATGATCAAAGTGGGTATATCAAAAATGAAGTGAATCAATCCAATTTAGTTCAAATAGTCAATATTCTGCAGCTAACTCTGGTTGGACAGCATTGCAGTTCTAGTAAAAAAAAATCAAGCTTGATTCAGCAGATCTGAGGTCTTTTCATCCCCATCTTACTACTTCAGAACAGCTGCCCACCGAAAGAAACCAGCCAGGGTTGCTTGGTGGTAGCCCTGACACTATTGAATCAGCTAATGCAACCATTCCAAATGAAAAGAAGAAATGATTTATTCTGGTTTTTCTTTTTGTTCTTTAAAATAAAATTAGAATAGAAGGGAATTTAGATCTGATTATTACAAAGCTGCAATATGACCAGTCACATTCAGTGTGGCTTGTACCAGTCAAATAACTTGTAAATGGAAGAGACAGGCCCTTATGTAAGGTTTGGAGTGATTATCTTGGGGCCTATGTGAACAACCATTTGAGACATAGGCCTGTAGGCCAAAAGCATAAATGAATTTGGAATGCCATGTTGGGAAGTGTTGTTGTTTTTTTTAAAGGAAAAATACTGCAATGTTTGTTTTCTATTTTCAACTGGTACTTCTGATTATAATCAGATTTATTGTTGCAGTTATTAAACCTGCTTATTGGTTAGATAAAAAGAAACAGACGCTGTTGAGGAAGGGCTGCTGCTGTTCTGCTTGTTCGAATGTGAGATGATCAGATGATAAATCATGTTTTTTTTCCTCTCCCTTTTAGCTGCATTCTGCTGTGACCAGGATCCAAGTACAGAGACCAGGTTTCAACTATACATTTGCACATATCTGCATCCTAAACAATGACAAGTCTTGCATAGTAGATGACATTGTGCATGTTCTGAAGGAACTGAAGGCTGCTCGCTTGTCTAATCAGACTAATTATGCCATCACATATCCAATCACGCACTTAAAGGATGGCAGGGAGGTGTACAACGGACACCAGCTTGGCGGGGTCACCGTGCACAGCAAAGACCGGGTGAAGTCTGCCGAAGCCATTCAACTCACATACTACTTGCAGGCAATCAACTCCCTCAATGACTTGGTGGCTGAGAAATGGGAATCCAACTTTTGCGACACCGTGGAGCTCTTCCAGAAAGCCAACCAGAATGTCACAATGTATCCCTTCACATCGTCATCCCTTCAAGAAGACTTCCAAAAGACAAGCGTTGTGTCAGAACGTTACCTGACGACCAGCTTGGCCCTCGTGGTAACTTTGGCCATGCTCTGCTGTTCCATGCAAGATTGTGTCCGCAGCAAACCCTGGCTTGGTCTTCTGGGGTTATTAACTGTGAGCCTGGCCACACTCACTGCAGCTGGAATCATTAACCTGACTGGTGGGAAATACAATTCTACCTTCCTAGGAATTCCCTTCATCGTATTAGGTAACTGCCTCTTACTTTATTATTGTCATGGCTCTATCTGATATTTTTTGTCCATCTCAAGATACTTTTAAAACCAAGGGCATCAGTGGTGGCAGATTTTTTTAAAAAAAAAACTTGCAGTGAAGAATTTTGCAGGAGCTCTCTGAGCCCTTGGGAGCTTCAACTGCCAGAAAGTATAGGATTAGCATTAGGGTAGGCATGCCCAAACTTCGGCCCTCCTGATGTTTTGGACCACAACTACCAGAATTCCAAGCCTGTATTTCCAATGGCAAAGCACTGTGGGAGTTGTGGTCCAAAACATCTGAAGGGCTGAAGTTTGGACATGCCTGCATTAGGGTTATGGATGGGGGTAGAGTCAGCAGCTTCTGTATTTATTGAACCCACCAAGAATCCCAGTGCCCCAGTCCCATGATACCAACATCACAACTAGAATTTCTGCTTGTCGGCATCATGTTTCCCTGGAAAATGGCATGTTATATTTGTTGGGGTGGTGATGGTGCTGGTAGTGATGGTGGTTCACCTCTTTAAGGGTGTGGAACAGAAAAATATACCAATAACAACATGCAGTAGATTTGTTGGGACAAATTTTTGTCTTTAACAAGTGCAAAATATAAAAGCATCTATGGTAAATTATTGAAACCCAGGAACACTGTTTGCAATTATTATTTTGTAGGTCTAATCTATGCAAATTCTACGATAAAATGTGACTCTTGGGTATAAAATATGCAACCTGCCTAGATAAGACCGAAACATTAATAATGAATCAGAATTAAGGGCCTTGGTGCACATTTGCTTTGTAGCCAATACATTCCCAGAATGGCTGTCGCTCGGCCATTTCTATTTGCCATCATATTGCATTCTGCATATTAATATGAACCATTATTAATATCATAAGATTTAGAATCTTGGACATTTTAATGTCAATAATAATTGTGTGCTTTCAAGTTGAGTCTGACGTATGGGGATTCCTTCCAAGGTTTTCTAGTTAGAAAGTGCTCAAAAGTGGCTTGCTATTCCTTTCTTCTTGAGGTGCTCTGGGACTAGGCAGCTTTCCCAAGGCAGCAGGGGGTTGTCACTGCTCCCAGAAGGCACAGGGAGGAATTAAGCACTGAGCTGTCCAGACAGTTTAACATGGGAGTGAACCCTATGCTGTTCCTACCTAAAGTGAACCCCATTGCAATGACTGGCAATTGCTGGTTATAACTAACTCAGTAGAGAACCAAAGCTACTACATAGCACTATTTTGTCCACAGCTATTGATTATGCTGGCATGACCCTGAGGAATTAAATGAGAAAGTGATGGCAGGGGAGAATTAAATGTGTTATTTTTGTAGAATGTTTGGCTGGCTTTGGCGTTTAGCCTCATAACAAAATCTTGCCTAGTTCCTCATACTGAAACTTTAAAGTATCAGTTGCCTTGGTGAATAAGAGCTGAGGGGTGGATGCATCTTTTCCCCCCTGTTCTACAGCACTCAATACACTATCATGATATCCTTTACTTAGCACACATTGCTTTTCACCCCTGGCTTTAACTTTAATCAGAATATGTCTAGGGAGCAATAAGAAGTAGTCCTGGTTTGATTTTCAGTCGTGGATCAGAGATTTATTTTATGTCTCACAAAACAGAAGGATACTCTGCTGAACTGGAGATGTTTGTTTTCCAGCAAAGAAAAGGATGAAAGCACTTGCATCTCTGTAGCACAGATTATGCAAACTGATTCATATTCCGAGGGACAGATTCTGGGACCAAGTGGTTGTTAGGCCTGCTTAGAGAGCTTCAGTGGGACAATATGTATTCTTCTCTGGTTTAGAAAAAATCCACTAAGTGCCATGGCCTACTAGCCATAAACACCAGCAAAATAGGGATCTAATCAGACACTGTTTACGGGTTCACGCCTCTTTCCTATCAGATTTGCAAAGGTAGCTGGTTTCAATGTAGAAGGATGATATGAGCAATAACAAATCCCTGCTGTCAGCTGCCGTGCCTAGTGTAAGCTTTTGCACAAAGGAAGTATTTCAAAAGTAACGGGACTGCATTTTGCAAGGCTGGAAATGCTCCTGTTAATGAAAAGACTGTCTGGATTAGCTTGCCTCTAATGAGCCATTGAAGATGCCATCTGGAAAAATAAAAGTCTTTGCTCTCTAGAGTTAAGCTCTGCTGCTAATTTTGTAATATATGCCAATGAATTAACATATGCAAACTCTGTCATGTTCCGTGGGAGTCTGGGAGGAAGGCAGTGGCTATCGCAATTAGAGAACAGAAAAGAAACAGCTAGGAGATATTTTGAAGAACACAAATCATCAGTCTTGAGCATAGGGTTTCCTGGTCCAGGCAAGGAAGGAGGTTTGCATGAAATGACTTTTTTGTGTTCCCCAAACTGTATTTTTGCAGTCACATCGTTTTATACTAGGCTAATTCCTACATTCTAGAGAGAAACAAATAGTACAGGCTACAGACCACTGACACTTCCTTTTTAACAGCATTACGCTTTTGCTGAATGCTCAGCACATTGATTTATAAGAAGCTTTGAAAGTGGAAATTTAATTCCCAGTGCTTGCCTATGTTTTAGCATAAATGAATTCATACTGCTTTATCATGTCTTATAGCTGTGTTGCACATTTCTCAGGTGGTTTTCCTGATTTAACAAAATACATTCAGACAGAACATTAGGTCCACTGAGATGGGCACACATGATATGTGTGCGCCATAGCTACCTTTTCAACCAGAAAAAAATATTACAGATCCATCTTTCAGAGCCGACTTTGCAGCCAGAGCAGGTTTAAGAAAGTTAGCCAATCTAAATTGGAGCCAGAGATTGTTTTTCACTCCATTCAAAACTGCATCTGAAATGTAAAACAGCTCTGGGACACTCTAAAGGCTTTGTACCAGACGAGGTACTTGCTGTAGGCAAATATTTTGTTATTTCCCATAAATTAGGTTATATGTGATGCTGCAGAGCCTGCATCAAGATCTGAACTTACCAATTTATATTTTATATTGTGAGCACCAGTTTCTCCCAGCCAGGGTGACCAGTGAGTTGTGATCCACAAAAGTAACTTTCCTGAACTCCAGCAAAGACAAAACATTTATTTATTTATTTATTTATTTATTTATTTATTTACCACTCCATCTAGCTGCACGGCCACTCTGGCTGGTTTACAAAGTTGCACAAATATCAATGAAGATACACAATAAATAAGCAATCCAATAATAAAACATAATAAGAAATAAAACAATATCTATCTGAGCATCAAACAGGAGCAAGATGGCACCTTCCCTGGCTCTACAATCAGTCTATGTGAGAGTAACGAAAAGACTTGCTGTAGGAATTGAATGTGCAGTTCCATTCATAGAACATGTAGTATGGAACAGTGTTTGAAATGTTCACTAAACTAAAGGATCGGAAGTTGCTTGAGGAGGACAGCTTTTCACATTTTAATTGTCTGCCAATGAATATACTCTGATACTTACTTTTCAGTGGGTTACAATCAATACAATAGTTTGTGTGACGTAATAAAAACTGACAAAAAGCTACTCTGCCGAGTGAAGGGCCAGCGTATAGCAAGGTCTAAATAATCTTTAATGAGAAACAGCTCACCTTGGGAGACATGCTTTTCATTCTTACAAAACATAGTGTTTAGTGCTGGTTTGTAGATGTGATATAAAAGCTGAAGTTGTGTCATTCAATTATGCAAAAGCTATAAATTTTAGCAGCCTAATGATATGCATGATGAAATCTCCATTGCATTGTTTCATACTCAGTTACAGGACTTGGAGTGCAACAAATTATCTCTGCAGATATTTTTTTTCAACTTATGGAAATTTGCTGCTAAAAGTTATGCTTTTTGTGTAACTGTGCAATAGGATTTCGGCTAAAGAGTGAGCTATTGGGAGCCCTGTTCCCTCATGCTTTCCCTCCCTACCTCCCCCCCCAAAAACACTGTTGAATAGCCTTGTGTGAGTTCTTCCTGACCATCTGTTTCCCTTTTCCGTTCCTTCAGCTTCTGAACTTGGAACAGTTACTTCAGGTGGGTGCTACAGATCCCAGCATCCTGTGGCCATGGTGCCCACTGGTCATGCAGGCTACATAGTTCTGGGAACTGTCAACTGCAAAAGTAAAATTTCCAAACTCTGGTTTTTGAGCCCTAGCAATGTATATAAAGATGCCCTTACCGCACATTGAGTGGGTAGACCTCAGATGGGGACATGCACAGCATCAGCAGTGTGTTTAGCCTTCAAGGCACAAGGCACACAACCTCAGCAGAATCCTTGGGCCTTGTCTTGTGAATGAAGCTGATAAGGGAAGAGGAATCTGACACTTGCTGGACTTGTAGGCAAGGTGCAGTAAATTCTACTACCTTTGAATGGTACTGTATTCTGGCATAACCATTGACCACCTCTTGCTTGAAGTTTTTCTCATAGCGTCGGAGAGGCTCCCTTATTGTCATGATCCCCCATTATTATCATTGTGTTGTGCATAAAATAATATTGAAGAAGAAGAAGAAGAAGAAGAAGAAGAAGAAGAAGAAGAAGAAGAAGAAGAAGAAGAAGAAGAAGAAGAAGAAGAAGAAGAAGAAGAAGAAGAGTGGGAAGAAAATGGGGGG
>JAHTLZ010003399.1:2904583-2919749 GCA_023846285.1 Phrynocephalus versicolor
GATAGATAGATAGATAGATAGATAGATAGATAGATAGATAGATAGATGTAATTTTTCCTTAGCATCCACCAGCTGAGCCTTTATTATTTTATTTCCCCCTATAGCGCCAATCAGCTGGCCTTCAGCGCTTTTTAAGAAAAGAAAAGAAATTAATTTCTAATCAGCTTGCCTTCGGCGCTTTTTTATTTTTTGTAAAACTTCCTCTAGAGAAGCAAGGTACATGAACCCACATCTTCAGTCACGTGACCAGGTAAGGATAAAAGCCGGAGTTTCACATTCACAGCATCTTCCCTGTCATGAGATAGTGCCCTAGGTTGCTAAGTCAGTCTTGGAAGTCTGGAGGAAAGGGCATGCCCTCTAAATTTGGTATCTTTTGGCTGAAGGCACCAGTGGCCCACACTAGTTCCTTTTGTCACCAATCTCTCCACTTAAGCTTCTGTTAAGAATTTACAGCTGCCAAAATGAGTTTGAATGAAATTGCCACAGACGCTAGCAGAACAAATGCAAGTAGGCAGCGATGCAAACAAACATAATTTGAGAAACGTCTTGTTGAAAAATCAAAAGTATGTTAAATAAGAAAACTCTCTGAGGGCTTGAACTGTAGAATGACAAACTTTTGAAATAATTATTGAGGAAAGATTGAAATGCTGAAGGAAAGTTAAATTGATCTTCGCTTTGCAGGAAATGGGACACACATCCATTTTAGAACCAGGTCATTAAAGAAGGGATCTGAAAAACAATTGAATTCTCAGCTCAGTATATGGATATACTATGCAATAAAGGAATTATTTATTTTTTAAAAATACAGTAGTTGTATTTATACAAAGGGAAAACAAAGAGGAAAAGAAAAAGTACATGTTCTAATTGTTCTGTCTATCTTGTTTTGTGTTAATGGTTTTTAGGGGGTTTTCAGGTATACCATTGAATTATTAGTCTCAGGTAACAAAAATATTTTGGGGCTCACTGTCATGTAAAAAAATCAGCAAGGCCCTAGGAATAATCAATCTACTCGGAACATATAAGAGTGAAATTTAGAAGGTAATTAATATTGCTTAAGAAAATACAAGCCTTGGCTTTCCTTCCTCATCAGAAGCTGATTTAAAAACTCCATTTGTATAAAATTAAGTCTCCCTTAGAAGATAAGACATGACTTTAAAGTATCTATACCAGGCATGACCAAACTTCGGCCCTCCTGATGTTTTGGACCACAACTCCCAGAATTCCAAGTCTGTATTTCCAATGGCAAAGGACTGTTGGAGTTGTGGCTCAAAACATCTGGAGGGCCGAAGTTCGGACATGCCTGATCTATTCTAATGTATTCACCAAAAGTTCCAGAGTTAGAAGTCATGCCATTTCTTGCCAAAACCCGAAGAAGTAAGTGCATGGTTTAGGGATTCACCTGAACACTATCAAGAGACTGTGTCTGGACCAATCCAGTCTGGTGTAACTTTATAACACCCTAACCTTCTCAGCATGATCAGTAATTATTCTGGCTATGGCATTGTGAATGGTGTGCCCACTCCCAAAGTAAATTTCCATGCTCTGGTATGAATCTCATGCCCTGTTGTAATACAGACCATTACAAAGCATTGGCTGTGGAGTTTAGGAGGTGCTGCATAAAAGCTGCTTCACTGGATTAGCACTTGGTTATTTGTCTATGGCCATTCTGGTCAAGAAAGCTGAGCAAGGATATTTTCTAATTATAATAAAACACTCAGTATATATCTTTGTGGAAATTGACACCTTGTTTTCTGCATTATGTCTGTGAAAATTGGCAGTCATCTAGCTAAGGCTATCAGGATGTTGAGTCATGGCAACTGGACTTCTTTTCGTGTTGGATTGAAATGTTTCACTAGTCATCCAAGAAGCTTCTTCAGTCTGAGAAAAGTGGGTGGGAGGCCAACTTTTTAGAACCCAACAATTTGTTTCAGACTGAAGAAGCTCCTTGGAGTCCAGTACCCATGACTCCACTTGTTTTCTGCAGTTTGCTCACCCCCTTTTCCCTTCATGCTCCGGTGCAAATAAGCTGAAACCGTGTCAGTCAGGGGGATTCTTTTAGTAATCTCATGAATCTGTTGCAGGATTTCCCATCCATAAATCCTGTTGGTGAAAACAGCAATCATCTCACCACCAGACGCCCTGTGTGTGATAAAATATATTGTGCTAGGGCAGAATACAAATATTCTAAATAAATAAATAGATCACGTGGAGTAGGGAGATGAGCAATTTTATCAAGTTATTCAGGATGGAATAGGGGGGAGAATAATAGACTGAATAGCTTCAACAGGCCTTCTCTGTACAGGTTGACAGGGCAGTAACAGAGTAAATGAGATTCAGTGTACAGTATTTTTCTGTATTTTGGTCTAAAATTGTTATGCTGAAAATTGAGGCTCCTCTTATACGTGAGGGCAGCTCACATATCTGTGCTGGTTGACCATGCCTTATATAAAAAGATGGCATAGGCATACCGATATACTGAGTAAGATGTAAATGAACAAGTAATAACCATTTGAAAACCATTTTTTCTCATCCCTGATTACTACATAATGAGCTGCTTGTCCAAAGGAGAGACCCACAATTGCCTACAGAACCCAGTAATAATCATTATAATCATCTTTATGATGCAGGAGAGTGTCATCGTATCTACAAGGTCTTGCTGTATATAAAGCTGAATGTCTCCTCCCTTTCTATGAGGGAAAGCCATGAAGACTTCGCATTGGGTTCGGCAGCCCAATTGTGTTGCCAGTAACACTGATTGTGGTGGTTGTGGCAGCAACAGCAGTAGCAATCTAAAAATGCCTTAGAAACTGGAAAGGGACCACCCCTGTCTTAATTGAAAGGTTTAACGTTCACTCCAATGTGGCGCTGAACTTGTTGAATGTCTAGCAGCTGAGTGGATATAAAAGTGCCTCCAGAAGGAATGCCTTTCAGTCGAGGATTTCTAGAAAGGAGTTTCCTGCTCAAATTCCTAACAACGTATTGTAAGTAATTTATGGTAAGCATTGTTATGGGGGTTAAGAATGGCAGGTAATATGATTTCAGAAAGTACTTCCTCCATATAGCGATGCTTCCAAAATAAGGAAGCAGGAGCACCATTGGCCTTCCTTTCTCTTCAGAATTCATCTTACCTGCTGTACTGCTATAAATCTTTTCTGAGGCTAGCATCTGTCCTGAAGCTCATTCTAAACTCCAAAGAACACCAAATGGATGAATCTAGGAAACATCAGTTTTACTCTTTCTCCAGAGAATTGAGGAAAAAGTAAATGTTCATTCCTAGACCCAGCTGCCCATGCTGATTGTTAAGTCTACCAGAGCTCAATGATAGGCTAGAATATGATGACATCACAGGAAGCACCCCAGAGAGCATTTTGCTGATAGCCTCCTTAAACCTGGAATTGGAAAATCAGGAACTATGGAAAATTGGGGTTCTTGCTCACATGTAGAGCCTACATACAAACAGGAACCTCTTTTCTTCAGAATCATTACTGCTATGGAAAAATCTAGGAGAGAGAGGGTGGAGCCAGGCACAGTCATTTAACTATGTAGGTGATGCTGGATTCAATCAGTAGAGTTCCTTAGTCTAGCAGAAAATCATAGGGCTATGTGGTCTGGTGGAAAAACGGGTATTAACATAATTATGGCTATAATGCTATGTTCAGTGGTACCTCGCGTAACGAAATTAATCTATTCTATGGGGCACTTTTTATTACAAAAAACTCATAATATGAAGTGTGGTTTCCCATAAAAATGCACTGAAAACCATTAACCTGTTCTGGAGGTCAGAAACAAAGTCTGAGGCAATTTTCAGAGGACCACACAGACCACCAAAAATAGGGGCTGGAGAGGGAAAGTAAATGAGAAATAGCTGGAAATCTACTTTTACCTTTGAAAAATAGACACTCTTTAGCACTCAACTGCAGCAGTACCTTTTGATCTGTTTAAAAGATGCACTGGTGGCAAGGATATAAATTGTGAGATAGAGTTGCCATATTACCTGGATGGACAGGTTTTGACAGGATTTTTATTGTAAAGTATTTTTCCATGTATAAGACTATGTTTTTGTCTAAAATTGTTAGATTAAAAATTGAGGGTTGTCTTATCAACGGAAGTAAGCCAAGGAGACAACCGTACAGTTGCATGGCTGTAATGTTGGGTTATACGGGAAAATGCAGTATAGCCTATGCCAGTGGTGGCGACCCTTCGGCACTCCAGATGCTTTGGACTACAACTCCCAGAATTCTGAGCCTAGATTGCCAGTGACAAAGGACTCTGGGAGTTGTGATCCAAAACATCTGGAGTGCCAAAGATCCGCCACCACTGGCCTATGCCTATTTAATCCATCAGCTGGCCAGGATTTTAATCTTTTAAGAAAGTCAGCCTCCAATGCTTACAGAACTAGACATATAACACAAAACATATTTTGGCCACCATGACTTTCCATACAACTAACAAGTGAAACCATCCACAGTCAAGCAGGACTTCACTGTAATTATATAAATCAGGGCTGTTCAACTTTGAACAGGCCGAGGTCTACTTTTTCTGCCCCAGAGTGCCTGAGGGGTACTACACTAAAACCTCTACTTACAAATTTTATCCATTCGCAGCACATGCTCATAAAGTAAATACTTTTGTAAGTTGAGCAGCAGTTTCCCATAGGAATGCATTGGAAACCAATTAATCTGTTCTGGAGGGAACAGGTTTCAATGCACCATGGCCCTTGAACTGCCCCGCTCGGCTGAGACAGTGGGCTGGCAGACCCAGAACTTTGCTGGGGCAGTGGTGGTCCTTGGGATGGGGGAGGGAAGGGTAGAGAACGTATCCCCTCACTTTTTTTATTGATGGCTGGTGGGCTACTTTTGAACCCTTCACGGGCTACTGGTAGCCCGTGGTCTACCTGTTGTGCAGGCCTGGTATAAACTAAAGAATCAGTGTATGTTACAGTTGTGGACATGCTTCACTAGTTGGTTCACAAACATTTGGAATCTGTTTGCTGAGCTGCCTCCAAGCAGGGCAAAGAAAGTCATAAATGCTGGTTGTAGGAATGCTGTCTGAGGGAGTAAAGTCTTTGATATTTTGGCTGGAGAGTTACTTGATGTCCTTTGGGGGTCCCTTCCAGCTCTAGGATTCTCTGGTTTTCCGGAAATACACAGCTCTGTTTTACCTTCCACAGACTTCTAGGAACTTAGCAGGAGAACATAAATTGTCAGAAGTTTCTGCCTCCTGTTGCTGCTGCCACCGCCGGTGTTATTATCCCAGTAATCTTAAATTTCTGAAAGAAAATGCAAACATCCACAAGGAAGCTATGTTCTTTTCAAATACTGTAAATAATCCGACATGCATTTGCCTTAGTATGGATCTTTGAACTACATGCACACAACTACTAAATTACATGGGTCTTGTGTATCAGTAAAGAAGTGCTGATTGGCCCCAGAAGAACAAGTGAGCGTTGTTATTAAGCAGGAACTTGAAATTGGGTCTCCCTTTTGCAAGTCTAGCACTGTAACCTAGTGGCTCACTCACATCAAGCACTGATGACAAGGCTGAAAGATATTAACAGAAAAGCAACGCAATGGTCAATGTGTTGCAAGTTGCATAATATTAAAGACATAGACATTTACACATGAGACTTGCTAGATCCACATGATATGCAAGTTAGCTCACTTGAATTTGGAGAACGGGAATATGGCATCCCTAAGTCTCATGGTGCCAGGGGTCCTACAACAGCGGGGAAGAATCTGGCCACTCCTGCCATACACCATGATAATTGTCTGATATTGCAGTCTGAGATCAGGGGCTTGTGACTTTTAGAAAACTGACATCAGAAGAATATGAGTTTTCTTCCACAGATAGGAGGCTTCTTTCATCAGCAAAGAGGCAATTAGTTTTCCATTGTTTGTTCCCAGCAGTCTTCTGGAACATAACTACTGCCAACTTCCCTCATGAATGTGAAACACTGCAAGTTTCCACCTCTCATTCTCCTCATAGAATGTTTCTTTTAGTGGCGAGAAATTCCTTGCATCTTAGTTTGTGTTCAGTGTAGCAGCATTTATGGCGAGGTAGATAACTTCGTTCCACAGGGTCTCGGCTGGAATCATGTCACTGCAGTTGCGTGGTCATATTGTGCTTCTCTTTAGCTATAGTTAGTTGATTCCACATCCCACGTTCTTCCCTTACTATAGCTGTTCAAAAACATTACTGCTAAAAAGGCACAATAAATTGCAATATTAAAGCAATATTTAATACATCTATAGCCTAAAACAAATACAGGAAGTTCAAGACCAATTTAAACTGTCTGAAAACAACAGAGCCCCAAAGATCAAAACACCATCAAAAGGTTATTATAATCATTGGCCAAAGCCTGTTTAAAATTAAGGAAGTGTCACCTGCTGGCGGAGAGGCAGCGAGTAGGGGTTGGCTTCCTCTCTTTGTCCTTCACAGAATAGCCTGAGCAATCTATAAATTCAAAGTGAACTGGCACGTTGACATTTCATACATCAAAGAAACAGTTGATTTTGACCAGACAGTATATGGATTAGTTTTTGAAGACTGCAATCATAGGCACGTGTATAAGAAGACTGAACTTTATCAAACACTTCCAATCAGACTTGCATGTAAATAACAGCATAGTACAAATTTCTCAAGAGAGAAAAAGTCATTTAAAAATATATGCTTTTTTGAATAAGAAGGTATCATCCTACCTACATTGGATTTTAAAAACCCTTCAATTAAGAGAGCCCTGAAAAAAATGTAATTAACCCTTGTGATTGCGAATAGTACCAGATTTTATTCTATTTCCATTAATACTGTATGCTAGAATTATGTGAAAGGTGAGGAACGTTAGATGTTTCACTTTGAAATTCCATTTTCAGCCTGAAAAAGCCCTCCCAGGTCAGACACTCATTTTAACATGACAAAACAATATTATGTTTTTAAAAATTAAGAATATACAGCAGCCAGCTTCAAAAACAAAGAGAAAATTCAATTGCATTTAAAATAATTCAAAGGCTCAACAGAACAGAGAAGATGTAACAGCCCACCACTGCATGTACACTTCCAAAGAATTACACCTTGCTACTGTTTGGTGTAAAGGTCATGGAACCAGGAAAACCACTCAGGAAACTAAAATGGAGGAAACATTTTATGAAATGCATATCTATGAAGCAACTGAACAGCATAAAGAAATGCATGATATTCTTGAATATTGCTGTATAACTCGAAGAAGTATCAAACTGTGCAGTCTTCCTGACCATTTTTCACAAACTGTTGAATTCACTGAAATAGATTAACATAGTGGCTAGTTAGTTTTAAATAGGAAATACTTGACAATACTATTTGTTTGTGCAAAACTGTTATCACAGTGCTTTGATGAAGATTATATAGCAAGTAATTGGAAAGGTATTTATAATCTTGTAATGTTTGGAGATTAATTGTTCTTTGTAAACTGTTATTGCCTCCCCTAACAAAGGAAAGTACTGTAGATGTGCGATAAAAACAGCAGCTCTCTGTTAGCACAAGCATTTAAGCAAAATTCCCATTCTAAACCACATGCAACTGTTTATTCAAGTCACTCATTCCATAAAGGCTACAATCCTATGTTCTTCACATGTGGGCAGTTACCATTGTAAGCTTCAACAGGATAATTATCAAACCTCATCTTATGACTTACAATTTTAGTAATATTACTCATTTTGATATGTATGATAGGTTATAAGCCAAATGTCCATATGTTTTAATATTACTTTGAAAACTGGAACGTTAGTAACATTATTACTATTTGTTTTATTAAATTGTTTATATTTAATAGTAAGCAAGCACTTCCGTCTACACAACCTATGGACAGCAATTTGTATTTAATGAGGGCGAAGATCAGTGAGGCAAAAGAGCTGCTGGTACTGCTGCTTGTTTTCCATAAATCAGTTATTTCATTTATGTTTAGAAAGGAAGGTCTGTTTTCTTGAGAGACGGCAAAGCATTGCTAAATTAGTAGGTCACGTGTCCTTCAAAAAAAAGACAAGTCTTACTATGGTGTACGTAGCACTGTAGAGGAAACCACTCTGCAGGCTCAGGGCTGACCCAAGACACTGAGCTCCTTGAGACAAAAGACAGTACCGGTTCCTTCTCATTTCACATATAGAGAAGCTCATCAGACTATTAGTTACATTTTTCTTTTCTCCTTGTTGGAACAGAACCTGTGTGTCTGGCTTTTGCAGACAAGGCAGGCTACTTGGTCAACGTCGTTTTTTCCACTTTACACTGAACTGCTGTCTCTCTCTGGCCATTTCTGCTAGCCCTGCGGCAACCCAGGCAGTGGAGTCCTCCACTACCTCCTTATGCTGTCAGTTCACCAGTGGACTCCTAGTGTAGTGGAAGCAGTGCAATGACTCCATTTTCTCAGACCTATCTCCCTCTCAGAGTAGCCCATAAAAATTCTTCAGAGATAATATACAGCTGGTTTCTGTGTGAGTCCGTTGCTCTTTTCCATGGTGCTTCACATCCATTTATTATGTTTCTGCAGAGGGTTTTTTTTTTCAATGCCAGCTCTAAGCAACTGGGGAAATAACCTAATTTACCAAACATTTAGTAAATAACATGAGCATTTGGGTGGTTGCTGCTACCTGCATCATGTTTCTGCTTTCCTTCTGCCCTAGGAGAAGATAATGGTTTTAATCAGGAAGAATTATTTTATTGTTGCCTGACTATAAGAGAATGTGTCTTTTCCAGATGAAAATAAGGCAGACTTGGAATTATAAAATGAATTCTCTCATTCCTGAAGGTAGCAATAAGGCGTATTTTTCTTACCTTTATTGCTCAGTATTTAGTGTCTGTTCAGGAGCTGAATGATTTATCCAGGAACGAGAAAAGGAGATGTATTGATGCCCTGGCATAACAAGCGAGGCAAACATGCCAGATTTTTAAGACTTTTTAATCTATCTGCCTTCTCCTCTTTGAATACTGTACTTTACTTGAGCATACCTTAGAACACAGATACCTCCATAAGGAAAGAACATAAATCTTATTTTGTTTATTTTGTCGTTATTGTATTATAGCAGCAGTGCAATATATTATACATTAACGGTGCTGTAATATATTCCATGAATGAAGATTTGGTTTTTTCATTTTAAAAAAAAATCCCTCATTCTTCCCAAAAGCATATGCTTTCCAACAATTGTCCCCTTGGATCTCTTTGTATCATGAAAAAAGATTGATTATTAGAAACAGTAAACAGTAACACAAGTATAAAAATTATTCTGATTTGTACAGTTGTTTCTTATAATTTGATCATGAGCAGTTAAGATAATAGGGAGATGATTTTTGCAACATTGACAAAGAAGTAATTATTGGGGATAGTTTCTTTGATTAAAAATATTAGGCTGGGATCAGCCCAAGTGGATAAAAAAACACCCCAAAATTAGAAACACTCACGCTGTTGGGTCAAACTCAACAACGTAGGAATTTCTTCATTCCTTCCTGTTTCCATTTTGCTACAATGGTGAAGTGAGCAGCCAGAGAACATAAGAACAACAAGAGCCTTGCTGGATCAAGCCAAGGGCCCACCTAGTCCAGCTTCCTGTATCTCACAGTGGACCCACCTACCTGTCTCCTGATACCATTCCCCTGTGTCTGGCATTTTGAATTACCTTCTTTTTAAGCCTGGAGATCACATGTCTATCATCCAATCTCCTTTTAAAGACATCTAAGCCAGATGCCATCACCACATCCTACAGCAAGGAGTTCCATGGTTAACAACACACTGGGTAAAGAATTATTTTCTTTTGTCTGTTCTCGCTCTCCCAACCCTCAATTTGAGTGGATGACCCCTGGATCTGGTATTGTGTGAGGGGGGAAAGAGCTTCCCTCTATTCACTTTACTCATGCCCTACATAATTATGTATGTCTCAATCATCTTCCCCCTCAGGCACCTTTTTTCCAGACTAAAAAACCCCAAACACTATAGCCTTTCCTCATAAGGGAGGTGTCCCAGCCCAGGAATCATTTTAGTTGTTCTCTTCTGCATCTTTTCAACTTCCACTATGTTGTTTTTGAGATGTAGCAACCAGAACTGGATGCAGTTCTCCAGGTGTGACCTTACCATTGGTTTGTATAACTACATTATAACATTGGCTGCTTTATTTTCAGTCCCCTTTTTGATGATCCCTAGCATGGAATTGGCTTTCTTCGCTGCTGCCACACACTGGGTTGACAACTTTCATCAAGCTCTCCAACAGCACAACAAGATCTCTTTTCTGATCCATCATGGACAACAAATGAACGCATTAGCTGATAAATAAAGTTTTGATATTTTGCCCTGATGTGCATTACTTTACATTTCTTACATTGAAATGCATTTGCCATTTTGCTGCCCATTCTCTGAGTTTGGACAGATCCTTCTGGAACTCTTTGCAATCCCTTCTGGTCTTCATCACCCGGAAAAGTTTTGTCATTGCACACTCAGCCACCTCACTGCTTATCCCAATCTCCAGGTCATTTTTTTTTTTGGAAGCTGTTTTTAATGGAAATGAATCAGATACCAACAATAAATATGGAAGCTTGCCCTAAAGTAGCATTATTACCTATTTTGTTTTTTATGTATTTTTTAGTTTTAAAAGAAAGTAAAAACAGATACATTGCTTATCTCCTGCCATATTACATATTTCAAAGGTTTTTCCAAATAAATCGGCCTAGTTGTTTCATAATTCTCTTTTCATCTTAAACAAGACATTTTCATGTTTCCATACTTGCTAAATGTTTTAGCGTTTATATTCTAGTATTTTCCCATCAATATCGTGTTCATCTCAGTTTGTCTCTGTCTTCATCCATTACACAAGATACATATAGTAAATTACAGTATTGTATTAGCTAGTTTAATCTTAGCAATATTCCCAGTCCTTAAAAAAAAAAACTTCTTCATTTAATGAAGCAGCTTAGATTACATTTGACTAATTTGATATATAATGGGTATAGGCTTACGTTTAATTTTGTCTAACACCAAAAATTAAGGTAGTAAACTAGAAAGCTACTCTGTCTAGTTACAATCCTCGATACACGATATCATCAACTCTTTATATTTTCTCTGTTCCCATAAATGTTACAAAGTTTTCAAAACCTTATCTGTCTAAGATTAATACTTAATGGGTTATTAAAAGAGAAAAAAGAGCATTACATCTTGGCCTCTCTGTTTCTTGTATTAAAAAGAAAAATCTCTCTTTTTACCTGGCTAACATTTAAAAATCTAAACAATTGACATATCAAGCTGATGTCCATATTCCATTTTTCATATTCAAGTGTTCCATTAATTAGGTGTTCCGTAAACAAAGACGTTAAACTGGTCTATGTAGCTGACAATAGTTGACAGTGGTCTTCACTGGTCTTCACAGGGCATTGACTGACCTCTTAAGATCGTTTCTAGTTATATTAGTAAATAAATGATATTGAAGACTGTTTTCACATTTTACAATTACTTTCAGCATTGAACAACATTGAACATGACCATCAAATCTTAACAGAACATTCAATCCTAATGATAATGTTCAAATAGCTAATCTACTTTATTTAATTGAGCTATTATATAATAGATATCTTAACCAGTAGGTAAATAATTTTAACAGATTTCTATTACATGATTGTGTCTAACTAGAACAAAGCTTTGTTTTGGGGTGGCTTACAGGTTTCTGTTATCCACTTTCCATATCTATATAGTTCATTGTAATCCATTAATAGCTTTTTATATGATTGATTGATTAAGCCAGAAATCTAGTCCATCCAGTTATGCAGACACTTCCAGTGCTGCATTCTCCAGGCATTCCCCCTCCATATTTGTTGAGATTTGTAGACTGGGAGAAATGCTCTGTTCGAATCCTGTGCTTCTAAGAAGATCAAAGTTGAGACTCTCCTCTGGTTCCAAAGCAGGCAGTCCACAAGCTTGCAGACTAGATTAAATGCTCTGTTCCAGATCAGAGCCAAAGCTGAGACCTCTCCTTTCCTCTGGAGAGAGCTTAATCTCCCAAGCAGTGCTAGATTCTGCATTCTCCAAGCCTTCCTTCTGAATATTTCTTGTTACTTGTATATCAGGTTCAACGCTGTGATCCAGATTAAAGTCAGGACCCTCATCTGGTTCTGAATTGGGCCCCGGAAAAAACTTAAACAGGAAGGAGTCAACCATATTCTGGAGTTTATCAATAATACCCATAAATTTCTCATCTGACATTGGTTTCCGGTTCATTGTTAGTCCCCCTCAATGGGTTAATCCCTTCCAGAAGGGAGGGGGTATAAAAAGGAGAACAAAGATGTGAAGAAGCAAAAGAGAAAATAATCCAAGTCATATCTGAAGAATTTGCTTTGAAAATATTAAGGCAAGGTCAAATGGTTTCCTTTAGCTCTCAGCCATTCAAATGCAGGTCATTTATAAACAGGTTGAAAAGGACCAATCCCAGGATAGATCCCTGGGGCATACCACTTTTCACTGTGAAAATTGCCCATTGCCACCTCTCTCTCTTTCCTGGTTGTCAACCAATTTTCAAATGCCTTCTGAAAATCCAGACAGACAATATCCACTAGTTCCCCCACATCCACATGCCTGTTGACCTTTTCAAAGAATTCTAAAAGGTTTGTGAGACAAGACTTACCCTTACAGAAGCCATGCTGATTTTCCCTCAGCAAGGCTTGTTCTTCTATGTGTTTTAAGAGTTTCTCTTGGATTAGGCTTTTCATCATCCTCCCTGGAACAGAAGTTAGCCCAACAAGCCTGTAGTTTCAGCAGTTCCCCCTCCCTCCCTTTTTAAAGATTGACATGACATATGCTACCCTCCAGTCCTCTGGCATTGTGGCCGGTTTTAGGAATAAGTTGCATATTTTAGTTAAGAGCTCCATAGCTTCATTTCTTAGTTCCTTAATAACCCTTGAATGGATGTCATCTGGGCCTGGTAACTTATTGATCTTAAATATATCAGTTAGGCCTAAGACATTCTCTCTTTCAACCAGTATTTCATTTAAATCTCTAGTCAGGAGGGGCCATTTGGGCAATGTCATGAACACAGATGCAAATAAGTCATTTGATATCTCTGCAGTCTCCAGGTACCCCTTTACCTCCCTCACCATCAATAGGGCCAACCACTTCTCTGCAGGTTTCTTGTTTCTAACATATTTTTAAAAAAGCTTTTATTATTCCCCTTTATATTGTTGGCCATACATTCCTCAAAGTCTTTCTTTAGCTTCCGATTATCTTACTTTTCTTTGCCAGAGTTCATGTTATTTTTAATTTCCTCATGTGGGATGGATGCCCCTTTGTGGAAGGGACCGTCCATGTCCTTTAAAGCCTTTCTAACTCTGCAGGCACCCTCTTGGACTTAGTCGAGCCCAGCCCTTGCTTTGAGGCCACCTGACTTCTGGTTGGCTTAATGACAAGTTGTTCTAAGACACTGTTGTTTAATGTGTCAAGAAACCCAGTCTATTATTCTTGACCCAAATATGCATTGACCCAGTCGATGTGAAGATAATTGAAGCCGTCTATGATTACAATCTAGTCCCTCTTAAATACTTCCTTGATTTGTCTTCTCATTTGAAGGTCTCCCTCAAGTTTTTTGTTCTGGAAGACACTAGCGCACACACACTACTGCCCTGTGTGTGGAACAGGTGGCACTCCCAAGAACACTACTTTTGAGGTCCTGCCTTTGATCTTCCTCCCTACTAACTTAGATTTGGCCTCCACAACGTCACAGCTACATTTCCCCATGTTGCTGGTGCCGACATGCACTACTACCACTACCTCATCCCCAGCACTGTTTACCAGCCTATCCAGATCAGATGTGATATCCTCAACTTTCACCCCAAGCAGGCAAGTCACCATGTGGTCCTTGAGCCCATCACATCAACTGTGCTATGTTCCGGACAATTAAATTGCCCTCTACCAGAAGCCCCCTTCCTTCCTCTCCACAAGAAGTATCCTCAGTGTGACTAAGCTAAAAAGCATTTTTAAAGTTGTGATTTCTGTGAAGTTTTACTGCAAAGTCAAACTAAATCCACAGCTAAATCTTAGTTGTGCCACTGTGAAGTGATTCCATTTTGTAATGATTTATAGAACGGAAGCCAGATTCTTGGGGATAATACCCAGAATTTTTCATGCAGGCACATCCACAGCACTTAGAGGGAATATATAAAGATTAAACTCTGTTCCTACTTTGGCAAATAATCTGTTTTTCTTTCTTTCTTTTTCTTTCTAAAGGTCAACCTGCCTTTACAAAGGCAGTGAGAGTAAGCCTAATAGTTTCCCCAACAGAGAATAGAAGATAACTAGTTAAAACATAATTAACAATTGGATGTCAGTCACCGGTTGTATGTCTGGGGAGTTTCAGTGCTCCCAATTAGCTTTAATGGGGGCACTGTGCTACTTATCAAATTGACAGTCTTGACCTGCCTGGTGGAAGCAACTATAAAGCAGTTTGGGAAATGAAGATGAATTGCAAATGTCTCCTCGCAAATAGGATGCAAATATTATTTACATGTCTATTTGTGTTTCATATGACAAGACTACAAATGATGATGACCCTGTTGCATCCAAAGTGGACAGGAAAAGAGACCTTGCTCTTATAAATATCAGGTGATTATAACAGAACCTGCTGGGCCTAACTTTACATCCCAAACATCTCTGCACACCCCTACATGAACCTTTTGAAAGGTGGAATTACTTTAGCTGCTGCATGACCTCATTAGGGGTTTGAAAAAGGCCTATGGATCCAAAATTGAACTCATGATGAAGAACTCCTGCTCAGAGGCAAAGGTGGTTGCCACACAGGACTTCTGATATAACGTTATCAAGCTCTATCTTGCACAGGGACGTCCTCGGTTTTGTAGCAATTCCCCTATGACAGTGGTGGTGAACCTTTGGCACTCCAGATGTTTTGGACCACAACTCCCACAATCCTTTGTCATTGGCAGTCTAGGCTCGGAACTCTGGGAGTTGTGGTCCAAAACATCTGGAGTGCCGAAGGTTCGCCACCACTGCCCTATGAGTAGTAGTCACTATGCTTGGATTTCTTTACCTCAGAAATTAAGGCATGGGAGAACACCTAAGGAAAATGGTGCAGAACAAAGAAAAGGCTTCTCTCTCTCTCTCTCTCTCTCATACACACACACACACACACACACACACACACACACACACACACACACA
>JAHTLZ010003399.1:2927661-2938306 GCA_023846285.1 Phrynocephalus versicolor
CATCATCATCATCATCATCATCATCATCATCATCATCATCATCATCAATGTCTTATTTTAATTTGTAACTAACCTGTGCTGAATTGAGGCCATTCATCTTAACTTGTACATGAACTGGCATGTCAGTTTTAAATTACCATCCATTTAGATTAAATCAGGCATACCCAAACTTTGGCCCTCCTGATGTTTTGGACCACAACTCTCAGAATCCTGTGCTTGTATTTCCAATAGCAAAGGACTGTGGGAGTTGTGGTCCAAAACATCTGGAGGGCCGACGTTTGGACATGCCTGGATTAAATGCTTATAGCTCAAAAGGCAGTCTGGAAGTTGAGTCATGGCAACTGGACTTCTTTTTCTTGAGACATTGGAGCATTTTACTGCTCATCCAAACAACTTCATCAGTCTGATGAGCAGCAAAAAATTCAATCTCTCAAGAAAAAAGTCCAGTTGCCATGACTCAACTTCCAGATAAATTCACCTGGATGACTGAGAATCTTCACAGACTTAAAAGGCAATAACTGAAAGGTATCAATAGAACATGAAAACACAAAACAATGGACAGGTAAACAAAAAAGGTGATAATAAATATATATGTTTAAAGAGGAGTTATAAAGTAATTACTGCAATATATTTGCCAGTGGGATTCGGAGCAAGGGAAATGAACTAATAGCATCTCTACCACCTGTGAATATCTTATCCTTTGATCTAGGTGGCCAACCTCGAGTACTTATCTATTCAATTAGTTTCTTAAATAACCACATTGGGTACAAATTCATTCCATGTCTGGTTAAACATCAATACTCCTGCTGGAAATAATCCAGGGCAAGATTGCTAGCACTGGTCATATTAGAATCACAATCATTCATCCCATTCTAGTTCTGTTGCCTTTCATGCACAATGCACAATGTAAAGAAACATAAAAATGAAGAAAACTGGTCATGTTGCCTGAATGACATCTTCATCAAGATATGGGACTTGTTGTTGTTGTTGTTGTTCAATCCATTATCCAGGATGAAATGGTGTTTTCGTTTAGGCACTGCTTTATTTCTGTTTGTGTAACTCTGCTAGGCTTCTTCCTGGTTCAAGGGCCTTTGGGCAGAGATGCCTTCTGGTCTCCCCCTCCTTCCGCTACCCGGCAGCCATGTGACCACAAGCAGTGGTGATTGGACTTCCGCCCACATCACAAAGATAGAAGGCAATTCCAGTTGCTGCCCCAAGCAAAGGGGATGGGCCGCCCTGGTCACTGCTTATTGCTGCCAATCATTCAAGTGCCCAAGTGGGTAAATGGTGGTGGTGGTGGTAGGGGGGTGATGATAATCAGCAGCAGCAGCTGATGACTTGCTTGCTCCTTTCTGTAGGGCAGATGAAGTTGGCTGGTGACTGGCTGCCACCCGCCATTACCACTTACACATCATTGAGCAAGTAAGTGTTTGTCTTCAGTGAGTAATACTATGACAACATGCGTCAGTACAGGCAGCTAGCTATCCAGAGGGGAAAGATCCTGCTTATCCTGTTCTCTGTAGGGTACGAGGAACCACAGTCACCGCATAATCAGCAGCATGGCCTAGCCATCACTAAATATAATGCATTCACCAGTCTAGGCAGAAACAAATAGCAGCTCCTGCCTACTCTGTCCCTGTACAACCATGATGTTGAAGCCACTGCAATGAATCAGGGGGACAATTTTGCATTTTTGGAACCTACCCTATGGCTAATCTGTGGGGGACATACTCCAAGGGGTATTTTATTCCAAATCCAATGTGCATTTTCCGTTTTGGTGAAGAAAGATCATAAAAGCCCACACATCCTAAAGCATGACTCCTCTGCTTTGTTGAGGAGCAGGATTTCAGGTACTTACTATACTAAAAAGGAAACCCTGGAAGTCTAAGAAAGGCCTATTACATATTACATGCTGTCGAGTTGCATGCAACTTATAAACACACTAATAAGACTTAGAAGGTACATGACATGTTTAAGGAGTGGTTTTACCAGTGCAACACAATCTCAGACACCAGTACATTCCCATGTTTAAGCAGGAATTCAAACCCAGGTCTCTTGAGTCTGCTATGCCATGCTTGATCCTCTAGACCAGGGGTCCTCAAAGTTTTCAACCAGCGGGCCGGTCTACCACCACCCAGACACCACTGGGGGCCGGATCACAGTCTAAAAGCAGCTGCGGAGGTTGACTTGCTCACAAAACAGGGGGTAGGTGGGGATTGCAATTGGTCCCAGGGGCCAGATTCAGGACCTTGGGGGGGCGCATCCGGCCCCGGGGCCTTAGGTTGAGGACCCCTGCTCTAGACCATGCTGGGGCTGCAGAGCAACCCAGGGTTATATGTGGCCTATGGTCCATGTCATAGAATCATAGAATGATAAGAGTTGGAAGAGACCTCAAGGGCCATCCAGTTCAAACTCCTGCCATACAGGAACTCTCATCAAAGTATTCCCGACAGATGG
The DNA here is from genome assembly GCA_023846285.1 of Phrynocephalus versicolor. Classification (NCBI taxonomy): domain Eukaryota; kingdom Metazoa; phylum Chordata; class Lepidosauria; order Squamata; family Agamidae; genus Phrynocephalus; species Phrynocephalus versicolor. The sequence goes on from JAHTLZ010003399.1 coordinate 2,930,119, forward strand.
CCATCCAGCCTCTGCTCAAAAACCTCCAAAGAAGGAGATTCCACCACCCTCTGTGGTAGCATATTCCACTGACCAACAACTCTACCCATCATGAAGTTCTTACTAATGTTCAAATTGAATCTGTTTTCCTGTACAGTGGTTCTTCGACTTAACAAGATTAATTCATTGCGAGGGCTTCCTCAGAAGTTGAACTTCTCGGAAGTCGAACAGCCGTTTCCCATAGGAATGCATTGAAAAATCAATTAATCCGTTCCGCAGGTGCATGTTCCATGAACATGAACCGATCCCAGGGATGTGTGCATGTCCAGGCAGCTGGGGCGCACCTCTCTTCCTACCCACCTGGGCTGCACAAACATGCACACGCCTTCTCCTCCTCCTCTTCACCAGAGTCTCAGTACCAAGACTCAGGTGAAGAGGAGGAGGAGAGCTGGATTCTTTTGAATTCCCCACCACAACAGCACCCTTGCTCGTGAGGCGGGAAATTCAAAAGGATCCAGCCCTCCGCCAATCTCCTTCTCAGCCAGGTAAGTGTTGGGTGGTCATCAGATGCTTGCTTGGCTGAGGAGAGTGGTGGAGGGCTGGAGGCTTTTGAATTTCCCACTGCACCAGCGAGCGTGCTGGTGTGGTGGGGAAGTCAATGATTTGGCTTCTAAGTTGAATTGCTTGTAAGTAGAGCCGCTCATAAGTTGATGTACCACTAGTTTGAAACCATTGCCCGAGTCCTAGTCTCTGAAGCCATGGAAAACAAACTTGTCCCCTCTTCAATATGACATCCTTTCAAGTAATTAAACATTTAAACATAGCTATCATATCCCTTCTCAACCTTCTTTTTGTAAAGCTAAACATTCCCAGCTCCCTAAGCCACTCCTCGTAAGGCATTTCTTCCAGACCTTCAACCATCCTGGTTGTCCTCCTCTGGATCCGTTTGAGGTTATCAACCTCCTTTTTAAATTGAGGTGCACAGAGCTGGACACAGTACTCCAGGTATGACCAGAGCAGAATAGAGTGGCACTATCACTTCCCTTGATCGAGATGCTTATGCCACTTCCCCTGAACTAGATGCTTAATCTATGCTTCTGTTGATGCAAACAAGAACTGCATTGGTTTGATTTCCTTTTCTCCTCTAGGGTGAAGAGGGGAGGAAGGAGGGAAGTGTAGGTTGGAGAAAATATTTTGGCTAAATAACCCAAGAGATTGGTTTGGATACAGCATAACATCCTTGTTCAGAACTGCCACATTCAAGATCAGAAGAGATGTGACCCTGTCTAGCTTTGCTAGGAGACAATTGTGAGGAGAAAGAACAAAACCAGAAGCAATGGCACCATGGGGGAAAGAAACACTGTAGAATTGTTGTTCCCACCAGAAACTGCAGAACTTTCCTTTTGCCATCAAAAGTATCTATCTGCTTGCCTTTCCTCCTGCCTACCTTAAGTAGTGCACTTATACCCATCACATCTGCTTAAGGAAGAAAAGATGAAATAGCTGCACAATAATCATTTTACAGCTAAAACTAAAAGCTCTCCTTTTGAAAGCAACCAAAGTGCAATGGCCAGTGCGAAGGGTGAAGTAAGCACTTAATTCATCATTTAAAAACATTTTATTTCAAAGGACAGTTGAAAGGGGTTATTCTGAATGAATATCAAGGGAAAATTTTATCCCTTAACCTACAGATTGTGGTTCACTTCTTCCATATGGAACAATCTGGGAGCAGAACCACTAGCATGTGATTCTTCTTTTGCAGAGTTATTTGTCAGTTTGATTGAAAGGAACTGCTTGAGGGGGAAGGAGTATTGCCAGCCTGAATGCCATTTTTTATGAAATATTAGGTTTAGAAACTGACACGCAACAGCACCTGAATGGGAAGAATCAGACTGTCAAAAATAACAGGGATTCAGTGCTAACCTAATAAAGAAGACCTGAAGGAAGCATTTGTTGAGCCAATAACTCTAGCTTACAAGTTTCTCATCCTTCAGAAGGAAACAAAGGCTGCCTATTTTACCGTCCTCTGGATTTTGTCAAATGTAATATTCCAGTCTAATATGGGCAGGAATTTTACAACAGGGCAACCGTATTCATCTGTTGCTTCAATAGGAGTCTTAGGGTAGCTTCAGACCACACTATACCACTGCTTATATCAAACAAAATATATAGGGAACTATTTACATATGAGTTCTATACAAAACTCCATCAGTTTTACTTTCTGACCATGATCTCTTTAAAACTTTGGGGGCAGATAGCAAGACTGAAGTCTGACTAGGTAGCCATGCCTGTATTGCCTTTCTTCTTTTTCTTATTTGTTCACCCATGAGAGAAAGGTACTGAAATAATAAATTATTATTATTATTATTATTATTATTATTATTATTATTATTATTATTATTATTATTATTATTATTATTATTATTATTATTATTATTAATTGCTTTCTTCTGCTGTCAACTTGAAATAGTTTAGGATCCTACTTTGTCAGTATGAACCACTGTATTTGGAAGGCTGGTTACTACTGTTATGTGCCATGGAAGAAAAATAACTTGCATAATGGAAACATAGTGGAAGCATGGGCGAACGTAATACAGTAGGACCCCCGTATTGACTGATTCAGCCTCCAAATACTGCCCCGTCGACACTAGCCAGCATCCCCCATGGTGAAGAACCATGACAATTGCAGTCTGAGACATCTCAAGGGACACACATTTCCCGCCTCTGGTGTAAGGTGATTTTAACAGCCAGTCACAAAATCCACAGACCAAGCAAAGATTGCTTGATGACTGCTGCCTGCGGTTATTTGTGGTATCTTGAAACTATTTCACAGAACTAATTAGAAAAACCTCTTGTTTAAGGACTGCAGTCTTCAGCTGCTTAGTAAGCAAGCAGTCACAGCCTTCAACAAAATAGGTCAAATAGGACACTTTGCACAGTTACAGGGTCTTCTGAACTATGAAGTTCAACAAAGGAGCTGGTTGGAATCATGAAATACTTACTGGAAAAACCTAAACAAGTCTACTTATAAAATGGCTAGACTTAATAAATGAGGTCCATTCGGGTAACAAAAGTATGCTTATGGAACCTTGGCAGTTGACCTTCCAAAGCGAGAATGGTGAGGTGTTTGGAGAATCGCAGGCTCTGTTTAATGGCTGGCTGATCATATCCCTCCTCCTCATGCTCAATGAAACACATAAGCTAAATGGGTTCTAGTATGCCTTGTGTGCTCAGATTTGGATCCACCTAACTTGTAGGTATGGAGTTGTTGAATGGGGAGGTGAGGGGATCTAGTTAAGCTTCTCTGCAGTGTCAAGGCTTAACCTCTCTCGATGGCCATTCTCCCTCCACTTGGGGCATATCTGTGGGGAAGTTAAAATCAATGACAAGAGTTAGAGGTGTGCTGTATGTGTAAGGAAAAGAAACTATGTGGCCGTTAATAGTATCAACAAGCTTTCTATGAGGATGGAGAGGAGGAAAGGAATCTTAGGTGACTCTGTGATGTCACAAAATGAATGTTTTACTCTCATGATTATCTGGAAGTTGAGTCATGGCAACTAGAAATCTTTTCTTGAGATACTGAAATGTCTTGCTGCTCATCCAAACAGCTTCCTCGGACTGATGAAGCTGTTAGAATGAGCAGTGAGATGTTTCACTCTCTCAAGAAAAGAAGTCCAGTTGCCATGACTCAACTTCCAGATAAACACACCTGGATGACTGAGAATCTTCACAGACATACTATTATGATTATGATTATGATTTGTTCAGAATTTATTGCAGATTTTTCAGTCACTGGGGAGGAAGTAGTATTCTAAGGAGGGAGGGAGAATAATGCATTTGAAAACCTGCTGTTTCTTTTTGTCTTGAAAAAGAATCCCTCTTCTCTTCTCTTTTCTTTGTTTTTCCTTTACAGAATCCCCCAAATTCAGCCACTATGGTTTAATGGCTCCCCTAACACTCTTTTGCAATTGTAAGCACTCAGGGGTTTCACTGAAAAAGGGTGGCTGGATGCAGCTTCAGGACTTAATTGTATCCTACAAAGATATGTAATTATGCACCAACAGCTGAAAGGACACAATTTTAAATTGACCTGTTGTGACAGACACTGTGTAATGTCATACAATCAAATGCAATGTTTAGTAAACATAAACCTCTTTGTCATTTTGTATTTATTTATACAGGTTTAAAAAAATAAAGCACACATTTAAAAAAAGTTTTACAGTACAGTATTGCATATTTTTCCATTGTTACATATCCTCCCCTCAAACTCATTTTGTAGGCCAACACCTGTCCTCAAACATGATGGTCGGATTTCTGTTAGCTACACTTGCCAGTGTAACTCCTTTGACATAAATTGCAGCGGGGGAATTGCTACAAGTGAAAACAACAGCAGCAGCTTAGACATTTAGTAGTCACATGTGACAGTGTTTGATTGCAAATGTCTACAGTGACTTTTTAACTTGTGCCAGTGGAGTTATGCTGGTGCAAATATGTAATAGGATCCCAGCCAATGTGTTGCACTTACATTTTTCCTGGACTTAGTACAGCTGCAAGAAATAACCCCAGTCCCATTGGGCAACCAATTGAAACATACTGTGCATCAATTTATGTAAATAAATGTAGAGCCAAGAAAGGCATGCCTTGATTGAAAAGCAAATCTGGAGAGTTTCTTTCTCTGTCTTTCCCTCTTCAGCCTCTTCCTTCTTCAGCTGATCATAGAATCATAGAACAGTGAAGTTGGAAGGGTCCTAGAAGGCCATCAAGTCCAACCCCCTGTTCCATGCAGGAATATAAATCAAAGCAGGTCTGTCCAATTGGTTGTCCAATTTTCTTTTGGATGCCAGTGTTGGAACATTCACCACCTCTTGAGGTCATTGGTTCCACTGGTACTTCTGGCCAGCTCTAATTGTGGCAAGGATTTTGAGTGCCACCTCATCGTGGAGACTTTAAGGAGTGGATTGATTGAACTGTTTTCTATAAGCATATCTACTCTTGCAAGGGTTTTTCAGTGATGTTTTTCTAAAAGTCAACGGTTTTGATTTTTCAATAATACACTTGAAAGCCTGCTATTTATATTACTTGATGCCTTTATAAAAAATTAGTAAGATTGAGAATGTCTTCATAATGGTCAAAACCACAACTGGTCAAGACAGCATGGGATTTGGCCAGATTGGAAGAGGTGAGAGAATTCTCATGCATTCAGCTTCTTTGGATACAAGACCCATTCACTCCAAAGTTTTATTGAGCTTTGATATTTTTTACAGCTGCTCCTTTTAGGTGTCTCCAAAGAAGGCTCACAACCCAAAAGATATACACTTCTTTCAAATTTCAAGTGCTTGAACTGTAGCCTAACTGAACTGTCACCATAACCAAATTCTTCATCACAGCTGAGGTGGCGTAAACACCTAAAATATTTGGTGACTTACAGGTATCTATGAGTTTGCCATTTATTGGGCCTACTAAGTATACTATATGCCTCACAGTACTCTGTGATTGGGATTAGAGGTATGGGGAATTTGAAGGTCTGACATGTCTCTGAGTATCAACAAATTCTCTAATGAAGGCAGAAGTCCAACATATGTTGGACTTCTGCATACATTCTAAATCTAAAGAGAGAGAGAGAAAGAGAGAGAGAGAGAACATGGTTATGAGATATGTGTTGGACCTGGGAAAGTTTAGGTCTCCAGCAGCTTTGCTGGTATTACTTCTTCTTGACAATAAAGAGAAAGGGTGAATCATCCTGCTTAACAAACAATGGTGCATCCCAAAACCAAATTCTAGATGCACATCTGAAAATCAATGCATCTGAGCTCATGGTTTTCCTTAGGTGCAATGCCAAATAATAACAGGAAATGGGCTACATTCTTTTATCTGATCAATCAGTCTAGGAATACTTCTGAAGGACAGATCATTGGAATAAACACTCACAGACATTTCTTCCAACCCAACAAAAGTGTTTAGAAAGGTGTAGGTCAGCTTTGGTTTAATACAGCCATAGACTTTCAAGGTCGTTATTCACAATTTAATTGAAGAACTGTCTTATTAAATCAAATGGAAACCATTTGAAAGAGACAATGGAAAGAGAGACAATATTATAAAAAGAAATACTCCAAAGAACAATTTTGCTCCCATCTTTCAGTGAAAAATTGTCCTAGCCACACCTCGGACAATAAAGGAAATGAAAACCTGGGGTGGGGTGTTTTCTGTCGTGCTTCAAGGTTAATAGAGTATGCTTCTTTCTGACATTCTTATGTATGGGCTGCAGGCATGAAATGGTTAGGGAGAAAAAAACAAGGATTTATATGGATGGACCTAAGAAGCAGCTGTTGCAGCAGCATGCTCTCTCTCAATCCTTAATGATCTGTAGGACAAGATCTGCATGAGGTTAATGCCTTTCCTCCTACCCATACCTTCTTCACTGAAGGAGGGTGTTTGAGAATCCAACTGTTCTTACTGCTTACCAGAAAGAACGCCAATCAGAGAGTGTCACGGCCAGTGGTCTTCTTAGGGGAAGGGAGAAATTCTGTTTCTCTGCAGAACGTTTGTGAAGAAAACGGTGGCAAAGCCTCCCCTTGCCCAGTTTAAGGCTTTTCCTCTGATCGTTCTAGGCTTTTCTGGGCCTTTCTCTCAGCCCTACCATCCTCAAAGGAGCACTCGATGGGGACACAGGAGAGGGTCTTCTTTGTCGCTGCTTCTAAACTCTGGAACACCCTCCCACAGGAAGCCAGGCTGGCTGCACCATTGTAGTCCTTCCACACCACAAGCACATGGAGGCCTTTCTTTTAAGGCAGGGTTTTCCTTTGTCTAGGAAACAGGACATGGAAGTTGATATTTTGTTGGTATTTTGTTGATTCTAAACCTGTTTTTGGCATGCTTTTACCAAACATTTTAATATAATATCATTTATGTTTCTTTATACAGTACTATACTGTATTTGAATTATTTACTGCTTTTAGCTTTTAATGTGTTTTTAGCTTTTTCATGTGTTATAATTATGTATAATATTTGAAATTAATAACATCATGAAGCTCTCATAGGCACACCAGTGATTCCATTTTATAAAATGTGTCACACATAGTACTGTGCCATAGATATAAATCTTAAGAATCAGCGGTAAATGTCAACACCTATCAAGTTCCTGACAGCTTCCATCATATCCTATAGTGTGATCTCAATGTTCAAACCTAAGAAGATGTCACAAAAACCTCTGAAATGGAAACCCTTGGTTTCACTGCTTCCAACAAGGAAATGCTCGGGCATTGTGAGAGGGATTGGGCAGAGAGGTAGAGAAACTGAGCATTCTTCTCCCCACCCAACCCCATTTAACTCACCAGGGAATGTGTTCCCTATTTCTTCTCCTGCTGTCATGCTATTAATTGCACAAACAGGGAAAAGGGAGCTATTGAGAGGCAACAGGAATGTGTACGATGTGGATGCATGGGGGGGGGGGGAGCGCAGCTCTCAGAATACTCCACTCTGGGGGCTGTATCCCAAAACCTTCTCCTTCCCCACAGGCCCTCAGTGAATGGACATGCAATCAGTTTGGCAAAAGGGATAGTTTTGTTTCATTGGCTTCTGTTTTGAATTTTACTGTTATCTAACATATTGATTTCCCACCCGCCCCCCAGGGAATGTGAAGGAATTTGGGATGGGTGGGGCTGAGGCTGTGAGATTTCATAATAAATGTGATATATATTTTAACAGCTTCCACAGATTATTTTTCAAAGTTCAAACCACAACATTAAGATAATTTTACGGGGGGGGGGGGCAGTGATTTTTACAATGAATTGGAGGTGGTGGTGGTTGTGGTGGTTGTAAGGGAGTGAATGTTTGAAGTGAAGAGGCCAGGTATGTGAGTATCTCTCAGAATTTGAAAAGGGCCATGATGCCAGAACGTTTGGCAACTAGTGACATCAAGGTTTGTACAGTGGACCCCTGTATAACAGACAGCTTGTATAACATAAAATTTGTACAACATAAAAAATTCTGGAGATAGGGGAAATTTGCTTAACATAATTGCCTATGGGTAGAATCCGTACAACATAAAAATGGGATTACTGCATTTTCAATGTATTCCTATGGGAATTTGTATAAAGGAAAATTTGCTTAACATAATTTCATTTGGAACGAATTAATTCCTTTATACAAGGTACCACTGTATTTAGAAGATAGAAGCAGGTAGCAATCCAGAACTGGCATAATGGACATA
>JAHTLZ010003399.1:2938316-2967494 GCA_023846285.1 Phrynocephalus versicolor
TGTGTGTGTGTGTGTGTGTGTGTGTGTTTAGTGCTTGTGCAACTTTGTGTGCGTGTGTGCGTGCGCATGCGTGTGTATGTAGTGCTGGTGTAACTGTTTTCCCCTCCCCAAGCCCCGAGCACCAGCTGATTGGCGCTGGGGCAGGGGGAAAAGGGTTTTCTTTGGCGCTGGGGCTTGGGGGAGGGGAAAATGGTTTTAAAAGCCAAGTGTGTTTTTAAACGAATTTACAATTCGTTTCATGCCCATCTCTAATTCTTATGTCTTCCAAGCAGATCTCAGTGTATATGATAAATTCCCCCAGAGCTGAACAAATAATGCATTTTGAATAATTCATCTGATGAATTCTTCTTTCGCTTTGTAAAATATCTACAAGCACATCACTTTTTCCCACTTGTATTTATTACTCTAAATTAGTTTGCTTTTTATGTGATTGTGGAAAACATATTACAAACTAATCGTAATTATTCCTTGCAAGATTCTCATATTCATGTGATATGAAATCTGTCTCAGTTGTAAGTTTGGCTGCAAATGTTCAGCTGAATGGAGGAACAAAGGTCCACTCCTAAATATAACTGCTACAAGAAAAAGAAGAAGCAAAATACCGCTCCAGTCTTACACCCCCAAAGTCTTTTTTGCCAAGTCAATGTCTCGAGGATCACAGTTCAGTGGTTCTGCAAGGGGTCCACCTTTGCTTGCTGGACCACTCAGAGGCAGCACACTCACTGATTCAGATTTACCTTAGCATCCACTTATTTTCTTTTCTTATTCTGCACTTTCTGCATAATGCCCATGTACGGTGAGAGTAAGCACATTCTTTATATGGCGATAAGGGACTAAAAGCCAGACTGGAACAGAATGGGACAGAACAGAGATTTCTTAATAACAATTGATGACAAAAATAGTGGGATGTGCTGGACAAACATCCACACTGCATTTTAGACCTGAAACCTAATCCTTATGATGCATTTCGTGACCGACTCCTTCACGTCAGATAAATGTAGTCACAGGAACTGGTCATTGTTCTGCCCTTTGGTTTAATTTTGGATCTCTTTCAATCTCTCTGTGTGTGTTTTTTTAAAAGTGTCTAATTCACAGGGAAATGTAAATAGGAATTATAATTAATGTTTGAGAAGTGCCTCCAAATCTTGAGATGAAAAGTGCTAAACCTGAATAAAATATGAAGCATTTCTATGAGCTTCTTAAAATGCACAGCATATTTTCCCCAAGAGGACAATAAAAACTAGTTTAATTTAGGTCCTTTTGGAAATAGCTATTTACAGAGAATAGTTGATCATCCTGTGCTGAAAGTTATAATATGAAAAATTGAAGAGAAAGGAATAGCCAGACCCTTTGAGGCTGCTTTGACTTCAACAGCACAAAATGCAAGTTGATGTTTTTCTCTGGAACAAGCCAAGCAACAGTCCCAAACAAAGCAAGCAGTGTGGGTGTCACGTCATACCTACTCAGTTGTGTTTACTTTAGCATTTCCAATAAGGTTTGGGCAACATATAGCCCGCAAGCCCCCATTCCCAAGCACGATTGCACCATTGGCATTTTTAATTAAAGAACTGGAGGGGTGATTTTAAATGTGCCCTTTCACTTTTCAAGGGACATGGGGACAATTTCAACATGTTTTGAGGGTGATCCAACACCCCTGGGGGCCCCAATCCCAAAAAGTATTTTTTTTAAAAAAATCTGGCCATTACTGTATATAGCACAGGGGGATTTTTTTCTGTTTAAACACATTTTTGTAAGAAAGAGTGGGGACAGGAACGTTGGTTGGTTGGTTTTAAGGACCCCTACCCCCTTGTAGGTAATAATTTCAAATAATTATCGGATTATCGCTGCATTTTTATGGATGTCCAGGGCATTTTAATACCCAAGAAATCAATATTAGGCATCTGTGAGCCATTTTGGGTCGATGTCCCCTAACTCCCCTTAAAGGGAAATAATACAGCGATCTGAGAAAAGACATAAATGCACATTTTAAGGACCCCAACCCCCCCCCCGTAGGTATTATCAGACAGTATAAATAATTATCGCTGCATTTTTATGGATGTCCAGGGCGTTTTTTAACATTTAAAACAGCTCATTTCATTGCACGCCGCCAGTAATGGAAATGAAACGTAACAAACACAATTTTCGTTCTTCTGTTCATTTTGTTTCATTTTCATCACAATTTTGTTTGTCGTTTTGTTACATAACGAAATGACAAACGAATAATGGAAAAGAAAAATTGTTCGTTTTGTGCCCATCTCTACTCGTCAAATGTAGCTGACCATGGGCACTGTTAAGAGCAGTACCATGAAAAACAGATAAAAGTTCTGGGTTCATACAGCATCCTCTTCCAGAATCCTTCTCTTGTGTGTGCTCCATTGGAACCAATGCAAATGCCACGCCACAAGAGTTTCTGCCTACTTCCCATTCATTCCAATACAGAACAAAATTCCTGAGCGTACTGCAAACCACAGTACATTCAATGTAGGACAGGAAAATATCAACTCACTTTTTGGCTCAGATTTCAAAATGTACCCGTTCAGTGTGTTTATTCATTTATTTATTTATTTTAGAGAATTTTTACCCCAACTTTCTCCATAGAAAAGAACCCAAGGTGGCTTGCAGTAATGAGGGATAATATAGAGTCCAGCACAACATGTTCGAGTATTGAGAACAGGAAATTGAGGGACATTTTACAGCATTAATAGACAACATGACATTAAAGCTACAAGAGAACGTGAGCAGTTAAAAGGAGAGTAACATTCCATATAAAGTTATGAGTGATGGAAACCAACATTGAAAACATAGTATCAATGTAATCACATAAGGTTATAAGTAGTTATAAACACAAAGTCTATGTGGTCCTATAGATTCATATAAAAGACACATGATAATGCATCCCAGCAGCGTTGAGGCACGTTACTGGTGGAACACTTCTCAGTGGTGGCATTTCACAGACTTAACCACCACATCAGATACCCACATATTCAGCTGCCATTCCATGGCCACCAGCACTTTAGAAGGTTTACTATATCATACAAATATCAATTCCTGACCTCACTTGAAGGCCCAGAACTTTTGTCTGTTTACCATTGACAAGTTTCAGGGGTTCTTCTTTACTGTCCCAAGAAAAAGCTGGTCATGAAAACTGTCCTAATTCCAGTTCTATGTTAATTCCAGTTCCAATCTAATTTCCCTCACTGCATTTGAGGCATTCCCACCACCAGTACTCACTGCTACCACTATAACATGCCTGTTAAATCGCACTCACAAACTTTAGCATAACCCATTTATAGCCCAAAGAAGCCGAAAAGCTAAAATCAGGTGAGGCTGCTATTGGGGGGATTAAACAAATATCTTCTGACTCTCAAAATGAGACTTCTAACAAGACAAACTATATTGCTGTCATTAAAAACATTGGGATTGAGTGTGCTCAATCATTTGTTGTATTTAATACTTGTCATTTGTCAACAGAATGGCCCACCAAACAAAGCTGCTTATTAACAATGTGTCTCCATTGATGGAGAGAGAGGGAGACTTCCAAATTCTAATAACAGGTGACAGTTGCTATCATACACAAGCAGTTGTTGAAATGTAGCAGTGCTAAATAGTTGCTATCATACATAAACAATTTAAATATACCACAATTGACAACTAGCCAGTCTACAGCCACAAATGTCCATGGTGCTGGCTGCCTCTTTCACTGCCTCTAGGACTGGTTCAGAATTTTGTTCCATCAAATAACACACTGTAGGTGGCAGCCATTTTACATAGCAAACTTCCCCACCATTTATTATAGAATAAAACATGATCCATAACATGTCTCTGTATTGCTGCAATATTCATACAGTGCCTCATCTTTAAGAGTGTGTGTATATATATATATATATGCATGTTAGGGTGGATTCGGGTTTCTTCCCGTGTAGAAATCTGGTTGTTTTGTTTATATATATACACACAGAGAGAGAGAGAGAGAGAGAGAGAGAGAGAGAGAGAGAGAGTTAATTCATGGGTTATATGGAGTTTACTGAGCACTCAGAGCTCTCTGACCTATTCACCCATGCAATAAAACCATTCTCAAGTAAAAGAAGGTATTCCATCAATCAGTATTTAAGTGCCTGGCTATGCAGTAAAAACAAACAAACCAGCACACAGAAATTTCCCTTAGAAAAACCAATGAGTAATTGGAATGATTCTCCACCTGAGGAGACATCACACGGTTTCACATTTTCTTAGTCATATTGTCCTTTATTTCCTGTTGAAGGACTTGCTTTGGGTTCATTCAAAATAGGAAGTAAAAAGCATGAAACCAATCTGCAATATGCGGCAGCATGTGCTATTCCACACTGGGAAAGCGACATTCAAACAACAAGCACTGCTTCCTGACAAGGCCTGACTTGCATCTGTCATTTAGAAGGGGTCCAATTGCCTTTTATTATCCTCCCACATTTCCTTCTGCTTCCTTTAAGTGCACCTACACTACACAGTTACACCAGTTTGATACCATTTGAATGGTGGTGGGTCAATCTAATGACATTCTGTGATTGCTGAGGTACGTGGAGTTCTCTACTAGACAGAGACCTCTCGTGTAGTTCCCCTGACGTACAGCCCTAATAGAAAAGGCAGAATTGTTGCACTCTGCCTTCGTAATAAGAGCAGTAGCCCCCCCCCCCCCCGTTTGGAAATACCCACTGAGCAAGTGCTTGGGAGATTTCCTGGTCTCTTCACTAGGTGCCACATCTGCCAAAGCACCATCCTGTTTCATATTGCGTTCCCTCTGACCACAGAATATCAAAGCAGGGATTTTCAAATTCCAGTGCTAGATTTCAACAATGCTTTTGCAACCTCATGGGAAGACTGCTCTAGTGAGTTGCATTTTGAACCCGCCCACTGCCCAGGTGTGAGGATGAAGTGCAGTTGACTGCCAATGCTTTTGCAGACCCAGGACCTTCACAGGAAAAGATGACCAGACCCCATCCTAGTCCTTCAGAACAACACCCGCAGCCTAGGCTCAAAAGTGGCAAGACAAGTGCTGGAATGCAAAAGAGAGTTCCTCAAGAGTAGAGGCTTCCTCGTCAGAAAGGGGTCGCCTTGACAAAAGTCTATGCCTCCCAGGACAACCAGCTGCAAGAAGCGTACACCAGAGCCCTAGGCGTAAGGCTCCAGCAGCTCCGCCAAGTAATCTCAGTTTAGGAACGGAAGCCTGTTTGAAATGTCTTTCTGTGTGCTTGTGACCTTTTCTGGTGCCTGATCTTGGAAGCATTTTGACTTTCCACTTGAAATGCTGCCTGCGTCCCTGCCTGCCTGCCTGTCTGCTGATTAGACCCAGGACTTTAGCTTTGGATCCTCCTCATGGGCTTACCTGAATCTCAAGTAAGACTCTGTTTCAAGACCTTGACTCAGTCCTTGGAAGCAGAGTGATCAAGTGCCATCTCACTGCACCTTCACTTACACATTTGGGTTACATAGGCTGTAGGTAGGATGCAAGAGCCGAAGGAGTAACCAATGAAGAAACAGGTATCAGGCAGGGAATAGTCAGGAAAAGGAAAAGTTGCTTGTTTATTATGTCGCAGAAATCCAGTCATTGATAGTAGAGAAGAAAAGGCTGTTAAACTTATTCGCAAAATCCCCCCCACCAAAAAAAGCTGGCCACCAATATTTGCAAAGGGTACTAGCAGCCATTATGTAGCCTGTCCTTCTACCTAGGAGGAGAAAGAAACAGAAGGTGTCCTCAAAGGAGAAAGTAGCAGTCCACTAGCAGATCTAGAAAAGTGAAAAGGGGGTGGAATTAACAATTGGCCCCATTTTATTACATTTTTGGCCATCTTTGCACTCTGACACAGAGCCCTTGTTACCCGTGTTGGCATTAAACACTTATAATTTACAATGATGGCCTAGATAATGACTTCCAAAAAAATCTTTTTACCTTTCCCCTTACCTTTCAACTGACCTATCTTTCTATTACATCCTCAACCTTGCCTCTGGTACAAATCCATCTCCTTTCTCCGAACTCTGGACTAGATCCAAGAAGAAGTAGATCTTCCACTCCATTCACTGACGTCAGAATTTTTGTAAAAGGTAAACAGCTACAGACGCTGCCCAGAGGACTGATAGATCGTGCAGACTGGTGTTATTTTCCTAGTCGGATATGACTGTGTTGCTTGCATACAAAGATACACTGCAAAAAAAAAAGAAGAAGAAGAAGAAGAAGGAAGAAATCAACAGGCATTGCAGCCTATGCTATGTTAGCTTCAGATTTGTTTCGACTGGGGCTGCCCTGAAAGAAAAGCTGAATAGGAGAGCTCTGCCTTTGCTGTGTTTGGAGCCTATTTTGCAATCCTGTTTTGATTAGTTGATCAGACAAAGATTTGTCATTGTTCAGTGCCAGTGCCCACAGTGACCCCTTAGTATGATGCAGTTTGATCCACCCCATGCCCTCCCCCAATTTATTTGATCTCATCCTCTGCAATTTCCAGCTTTTATATTATGGCTCATTGTAAAGATGATGAGCTTTTTCAAGTTACATGGCTATAGGGAAAAGGGACAGTTTTTCTAGGTTCCCCATAATATTCAAACACATGCCACAGAAGCATGGAAACCTGCTGTAATTCATCAGAGTTCTTTTTGTTTCATATTTATTTTTCGTGGAAACATGCTCTAGCGTTAAACTTGTATATAAATGTAGTGATAAGTGCCAAATGCATTTATTATTATTATTATTATTATTATTATTAATATCATCATCATCATCATCACACAGCAGACAAGACAACTACGCTGGATTTTGTATTACAAATCACTAGGTGAAAGTTTCCCAAGCATCAGGAGTATGTGATGTATTGGTGAATTATGTGAGCAGATCCCAGTAAGGTGGCTTTCTGCAGCTGGCTAATGGTGACTTTGTCAACTCCAATTTCTAAGAAATGCAAGGCCCTCCTCCCTGGTTATTTCTATCTGCCTTAATTCTTAAGAATTAGTTTAGCATTTAGTTAAACTAAATGCTAACAAATCACCAGGACTAGATGGCATCCATCCACAAGTTCTCAAGGAAGTTAAAGATGAAATTGCTGAGGTCCTTGCCAAAATATATAATCTTTCCTTCAAATCAGGCTTTGTGCCTGATGACTGGAAAGTAGCAAATGTAACACCAATCTTAAAAAAAGCATCCAGAGTTGATCCCTCCCTATGAAGATAGGCTCTGTTTTGGGCATGTGGTCTCTGTCTTCTTCAGTGAATTCTAAAGTAAAAAATTCATTTAGTCTCTCTGCAATCTCTGTTTCCTTTTAATAATCCCTTGCCTTCCATTATCGTCTAATGGTCCAATGGCCTTCCTAGGTGGGTTCTTACTTCTAATGTACTTAAAGAACTCCTTGTTATTTCTTTTGAGTGTTTTTAGCTATATGCTCCTCCAAGTCTTGCTTTGCTTTCCTGATTGTTGCCTTGCATTTGTTCTGCCAGAACTTATGTTTCTGTCTGTTGTCCTCATTTGGACAAGCCTTCCATCTTCTAAATGAGCTTGTCTTGTTTTTGATCACTTCCTGAACAACTCCTGTCCTCTTGGACCTGATGGTGCCTTTTTTCCTTTTGGGTATGTATTCCAACTGGGCCTCTGTTATTGCTTTTGCGAGCAGCCTCCATGCCTCTTGGAGTGTTTTGACTCCCTCAATTTTCCCTTTCAGCTTCTTTTTTACTAGTTTCCTCATCTTTGGGAAATTTCCTTTTTGAAAATTTAAGGTCTTTGTGTTAGAATTTATCAGTGATTGGCAGTCTCTGATTAAGTTAACAGTAATTGTGTTGTGGTCACTGTTCCCTAATGGATCAGTCACATTAACACTCTGTACCAGATCCTCTATATTACTCAAGGATTCTTATACCTCTAGTTGGATCTTCAACCATCTGTTCCAGGGAACAATCATTTAGCATATCTAGGAATTTCATCTCTTTATCATGTGCTGAACAAGAATTCACCCAGTCTATATGAGGGTAATTGAAGTCCCCTATTATAACTAGGCTTGCCTTCTTGGATGCCTCTTTTACAACATTCTCCAACTGCCAGTCTCCCTCAGGGGCATGGGTCGTAGGCTGACAGCATATGTCTGATGTGGCCTGATAATCTTACCCACAGAGTTTCTAATGGTGACTCCAAATCACCTGGATATTCCAATTTGTATGATTTTATCACTTCCCATTTGCCCCTTCCTGTACTTCCTGTACAGTTTATAGCCTGGGATAACTGTATCCCATTGGTTATCATCCGTCCATCAGGTTTCAGTGGTGCCAATAATATCAATATTTTATCTATTGCTAAGTATTCCAGCTCCCCTATTTTCTTCTGGAGGCTTCTGGCATTTGCATACAAGCCTTTATAGATGCTTTTCCATCATTAGACTCTCTCTTGCATCCTTATGCAGGAGTGCTGGTGACTAGCTCCTCGGTGTGCTCAATAATTATTGCATCCTTCTCACTACTCAAGTAGATACTTCCCCGAACTGGATGCTGTCCAGCTCTTATCGGCTTCCCCCCAGTAATCAATTAAAAAGCTGCTCTGCAGCCTTTTTGATGTTGAGTGCCAGCAATCTGGTCCCATCATGGTTCAAGTGCAACCTGTCCCTCCGCAAATGTTCTCCAGTTCCTGATAAATCTGAAGCCCTCCTCTCAATACCATTGCCTCATCCTCTCATTGAGGCTTCTGAGCTCTGCCTGCCTGGCGGGTTCTGCACGAGGAAGAGGCAGCACTTCTGAAATTGCTACCCTTGGAAGTTCGGGATTTCAATCTTCTTACTAACAACCTGAATTTGCCTTCCCAACATCATTGGTACCAACTTGTGCCCATGATGTACCAATGAACTGGCTCCTTCTCAACATGTACCATGACCACTCGCTCCTTCCCAGTTCTCTTTAATAAACTGCAACCTTTGTACCTGGCAGGTAAGTCACCATACGGTTATCACATGGGCATCACAAATCCATCCCTCTCTATTTCTAATAATTGAATCACCTAGTACAAGGAGCCTTTCCTGCAGCCTGTTCATCTACTGTACATGAACTTGATCAACTATATTAAGGGAGAGGTCTTTAGTTTGTTCCTGTTGTTTGTCTTCCTATATCTCATCAAGTGTGATGAGGGAGAGATCCTCAGGTGGAATCAGTTGTTCCTCTTGGCATTCCTCGTTAGGTGTGGTGAGCAAAATTGATTCTGTAATTTCAGACTCTCAAAGAGATCCCTTGCCCTTTCACATTCCTCCATGCATCTACCTCCTTAGTTGTTGGAGTGACTTCTTCCGCAGAACTGTGCCCTATCTCTTCTTTGTCCAGGATAGTCTGCTCTGCTCTGTCCAAAAAGAGCCTCAAGCTCCTTAATAGGTTGCTGGTTAGATATGCGGGCCTCCAGCTGCTGGACCTTCTCTTCTAGTAGTGCAGCCAGCTTGCACTTCTTTCAAATGTAGTTCTCCATGTGCTTTGGCAGGATGACAAACATGGCACAAGTGTTGCAGGTAACTACAGCTGCTCCCTCAAACTCCATTTTACTACCTTTCTATCTACTAAGACTATTTCCTTCCTTTGTTGTTTCTATGAAATCTGACGTGCTCTTTGCAGTTTAAATTAGCAGAGGCCTTTAAAGCAGCTCTACTCCAACTGCAAACACCCCAGAAATTTACCAGCACACTTCTTTCAGTTTGTTTGTCTCCCTGAGCAGCAGCTCTGCTTGGGAACACACCCAGGCTCAAAATGGCTGAGGCTGACCTTGCTCAGAGGAAAATAATTAGTGTGGCTCCACCACCACCCTGCTCAGAGAAAGGATTAGTCTGGCTCCACCCCCTGCTTTCTTTGCCTGAGGAAGCTTCTAGATGCTTCCTTTGTTTGAGGAAGGTTCTAGATGCTTCCTTTGTTTGGATAAAGTTGGCTCTTTGCAATTTAAATTAGCAATATTGGTGACTCTTTGCAGTTAGCAGAGGCCTCTAAAGCAGCTCTACTCCAACTGCAAAAACCCCAGAAACTTACCAGCACTCACTTCTTTCTGTTTGTTTGTCTCTCTCAGCAGCAGCTCTGCTTGGGAAAACACCCAGGTTTAAAATGGCTGAGGCTGACCTTGCTCAGGGGAAAAGAATTAGTGTGGCTAAGATCTTTACTTGATAGATCATAACTTCATTCATAAGGTATTGCTTTAAACTGAAGTTGTATGTTTTTTTTCTCTTTGGGGAATTTATAATTTTACACAGTCAGTGCATTACAAGCCTGGGCAACTAGCAGCATAACCCAAGACAGAATGAGAGCTAAGATGCATTTACTGGGGGGCAGCAGTCACTGAATATGACACTGATGGAGGAGGCAAAGGTAGTGACCCTCAAGCTAATATCCATTAATACTGTGCAGACAATGACAATGGTAAACCACTACTGAATTTTCCTTACCATGAAACTCCTATGATAATACAGTACAGAATAAAACAAGAGTGCTGGAAGATGAGACTCCCAGGTCAGAAAGCACTCAATCAGCTATTCATTCATTCATTCATTTATTTAATTATTTGCATTAGCCATGGCCTTAGCAAAAAAGGACAACATTTAAATAGATATAAAATTGGCATACCAAATCATAAAAGTAAATACATATACATGCAACATTCCTGTACAGAATCTGGACAAATAATCTGTAAATGATTATTAGTTTAAAATCATGGTTGGCATCGTTTTAATTGCTGCTGCTAAAAATTTAGCTGTCAGCAGTGTTACCTGATTGTCTCGGTCTCCGAGGAGTAATGATATATAAAAGTCAGATGAACGACCTGGCTTCTTTACTAACATGGGAAAAAGTAATTCTTGCCGCACCTCTCTATAAAAGGAACATAACAGTAACACATGGGCAAGTGTTTCAACACCTTCACCACATGGACATGTGTGATTTTGTAGAGGTGTTCCTTTAAAGCGACCCTCTAGCATAGCTGAAGGCATGACATTAAATCGTGCACATGAAAAGGCCCTTCTGTACTTTGGAACTGTTAGCACAATGGCACTCAATCAGCTACTGGGGAAGAGCAAAAATCCATATGAATAGTGCTGTCACTAATAACACAATGAGTTTAAAGCCAAAAGGATGTCTAGTGGCCAATATGCAGAAAAGTGAAAGTCCAATGCTGTGCAACACATACAACTGGAACATGGGATGTGAGCATGTAAATCAAAGTAACCCAGAAACAGAGACACAAGAAATTGAATATATAAACATTGCAGTGGTTGGTGTCAGTGAACTAAAGTTGACTAAAACAGAATATTTTCAGTCAGCAAAATATGTCAGCTAGATTTTTGGAAATTTTGTTCACTTTTTGTTGACTCTGGATGCTGATGAAGTAATAAGATGCCTTCTTCCTCATTCATGCTCTGTGTTAGACCTTGAGGTCAGAATTCTGTCAATCAAGAAGCCTTTTTCCTAACTTTCAGAGCAAACTTTTTAATGTCCCCTTTTATGGTGCAGTGTGGATAAGGAGTGAAAGAAGATTCAAGTTCTGGATACAGCAGCTTCCACTGGGGTATATACTGCAAAATTCTAAATTGTCTGCTTTTGTCATAATCTTGAACAAAAAGGGGAGGGGTTACACACATAAAGAGAAAGAATCATAGCAAATGCTCAGGATGTTTTCTAGTAGAATGATTTGCTGCAAAGGCCACGCCTCACAAGTCAGCAAAGCATGTCAGCTAGATTTTTGGTAATTTTGCTCACTGTCAAATATTGACTCTGGATGCTGATGAAGTAATAAGATGTTGTCTCCTTTCTCAGTCATAGGGTGTGTTAGACCTTTAAGGTCAGAATTCTGTCAATCAATGAAATTCGATATGTTAGGAAACAACAGGTGAGCTCAATGTCTAACATCACAATAAAATTAGTTTCACCGACTCCTTTCCAATTTCCTTACCTCGGTGTGATTTTTTACATTAGAAATATTTTGCCAAAATTGGATTGTATGAGAAATTCTACTCAGCTACTAATCTTTCATTTCTATCATGTTGATTTCATGAGTATTTCATGGACACCTAGTGGGCCATCCTTTTTACCAGACAGACAGCCATTTCCATATCATTTTGGGGTTGATTTATGGTACAATTTCATGCAGAACATATTGCAGAAGTCTAATCGGGAAGTAATAAAAGTTTGACAGGAAGTCTGTATCCTAAAGTACAATCTCTGTGTCTGTGAAGAAATGGCTTCTTGGACACAGATAAAATATGAGGAAGCATATTCCAGAACACTATGAAGGGTTAGAAGCCCTGCTTCCTGACTATCCAGAAATCTTAAAAAAACATGACTGGAAATATATTCTTAAATTGTGTGTATATGCATCAAAACAAAGCAAATGCTATATGAAATCACAAATAATGTTAACATGCATCCAAAAAAGATTTCACGCATCAATAATACCAATTGCAAATTTATTACCAGCAATAAAAGTTGCACACAGTAATTCCCAAAGTCTTTCTTAAACCCAAAGATTTAATCACTTCCTACTTTATTCTGGAATTTTCAGGAATCTCCAACACCTCTTTTAATTTCTTGAAGATGTGAATTTTCAGGAATCTCCAACACCTCTTTTAATTTCTTGAAGATGTGAGTTGCTACTTACTGCCATTCAATATTTTGTGTTATTCTTGATTTGTTGCTATACATCAATTCTTCACCAGTATTTGCAGTGTTTTATTTTAATATCAGCTGATGGGTTCCTAACTGAACTTCTTGTAGATGGAGATTGAAGGAGAAATTGTTTCTTGAGCCTACTATGAATTTTCTTTCGGAGATAATCCTCATATTGGTAAAAATTAAAAAAAAGTATTCTGGGACCTGTGAAGCTAACAAATTGGTTGGCATGAGCATTTGCACATTATGGCATCTTAAGACACAATCCATTTGTTCTGCCATGCACTCAGCTAGTGAAATTCAAATACAAATGATCAACAGTGTGCTGCTTATACATTACCAATAGTGCTTAAAAGCATCCTCTTGGCAATTTACAATTTTAATTATGCAGGCTATATACTGCTCTCTCTCTCGCTCTCTCTCGCTCTCTCTCTTTCACACACACACACACACACACACAGAGAGAGAGAGAGAGAGAGAGAGACAGACAGACAGACAGACAGACAGACAGACACACACACACACACACACACACACACACACACACACACAAGGTTCCATGCAGAAAAGGTTACCTGAGCCTGAGATCAAATCATGAACAGAATCTTCACTACAGTAGTACAGTTTAGTTACTGCCACGGGACTACCACTTGACAGTGGTTTGAAAATATTCATATAGTCTAATGCAGTGTGAGTCCCCAGATGTTCCTGGACTGAAACTCCCAGAAATCCTGGCCAGCTCAGCTTGTGATGAAGACTTCTGAGAGTTGCAGTCCATTAACATCTGGAGACCCACAGATTGAGAACCACTGGTCCCATGCATAATGAAATAAAACTCAGGATTGATCAATTTACATTTCTTTAATCAGGTTGAAGGCAGCCATAATTTAATGTGCTTTTATATTGCTGTTAAAGTACAGTAGGACCTTCTAATCTGCAGGATCACTATCCACTGATTCACTTATCCAGTCTGAAAAATATCAAAATATTAAATTGAAAATCTTAGAAATATATATTTCTAAAGATGAAGTTAGAAGAACTGGCCTCTAGAAAGCGACAGAGACTATGTTATGTATAGCATTCACTGAAATAGAATCTCGTGATGGGGTTACCAGAACTGGCCAATAGAGGAAGACAAGAGAGAATCTATTGAAATAGTGTTCACTATAATCTGCATTTTTCAGCATTCACAGGACTTCGAACGGATATGCCTACACAGTATGGACATTGAATACAGCTCATTGTATACAGCTCATTGAACTTCATGATTGAAGGGTGGTTTTTGCAGGGCATCAACCTTGTCCTGCAAAAGTGAATCCTGTTTTTTTTTCCTTTTCCTCCCCAATCAATTTCATTAAACTTTGCATTGTAATTAATATCCTCTGTACTTCTCAATGTACTTTTCAAAAGGTCTTCCTGAAGTTATTATGCTGGAGTGACAATCAAGACCTGCCAAACCCATGCTCTCAGCATCCCATCCTTTTTCTTTTTGATGATACCATCATTTCTGCTTTGGCTTCATAGCGGTGGTGTAAGGGACATCTCTCTGTGCCCCCAACTACCATGTTGTGGGGCTGCATCCAAACTATTTACAGGCCTGATGGCATCAACATATTTATGATGGTAATCTCATTCTGTTTGACTGCTTATTCAGTGGGTGAGGCATCTGGCTTGAGAGACAGAGGTTGTGAGTTCGATTCCCCACCACACATCTCAGAAGAGCCACCCTGTGTTGCTTTTGGAAAACTTCACAGCCCCCAAATGCCCCCCCCCCAGAAGGAAACAGTTAACAGAAAATCCTGGAAAGGGTTACCTCAAGTGAGAATTATTATTAATCTCATTCTAAAGACACTAAAGACTATATATATATATAATTCCACAAATAGTACTTCGATAGCAAAGTGTTAATAACACCACGTCTTCCAAGAAACTAATAATTTAAATTACATTAATGTAATCTCATTCCAAAAATGCAGTTTCTTTTCTTTTCTTGAACCATAGTTGCATACCAAAACCATGACAGCCACCAGTGCTTCCCTGAGACATATACAATGGACCCTCATATAACAAATGGTTTGTACAACATAAAATCTGTACAACATAAAATATTCTGGAGATAGGGGAAATTTGCTTAACAGAATCGCCTATGGGGTCGTGATTAGGGATTACTCCATTTTCAATGCATTCATATGGGAAATTTGTATAAAAGAAAATTTGCTAAACAAAATTTCATTTGGAACAAATTAATTCCTTTATACAAGGTACCACTGTGCTTTAAATTCCCCATTTCCTGTGTAAAAGGTATTCCCTTACAGTTCTGATGCAGCTTTGCTGCTCTCTGTTGTATACATACAACCGTTCTATACATACAACCTACTTGGTGGTGGTGGTGGTGATGGTGGTGGTGGTGGTGGTTTTGTTGTTGTTTTGTTTTGTTTTGTTTTTTGAACAAAGACTGCAGGGGCAGATAAATATTGGAGTATGGGATTAGACTGAAGGCAGGGTAGCGCTTTGGAGATAGGGCAAAAAGCTAAGTCAGCTGCTGTGTGGAGTGGTGCGCATTCAGAAGCAGCCAAAATCAATCTGCAAAAAGAGCAGTGCTGTGTGGAAATTGGTACTCCTAACCTGCAGAAAACAGAGGAGGATAAGGAAGTCTGCAGTATGGAAATGTGTGAAACGAAATGGCCTTGAGGTAAATTGACCATATTTACATATTAGTGAAAACAGCTTAAGAAGCAAGAAGTATATGCGTAGAGGCAGGGCCGGTGCTAGGTTTTTTTGCGCCCTAGGCGCCGGGTGGGCAGGTGGGCGGGCGGCAGCGGGGGGGGTGCAGGCAGGGGGCAGGGCGCTGGTGGGCGGGCGGCACCCCCTCTCCATTTTGGTGCCCTAGGCAACTGCCTAGTTCACCTTAATGGATGTGCCGGCCCTGCGTAGAAGGCATTCTTCTGTCATACTGCTGCATAAGGGATTGCTCAGCTCATAGCCTGAATGGTAGGGGGGCATCTCTGCTCCAACCACAAATTCCCCATGGCAGAAGAAAAAGATGAAACCATCCTGGGAAATATACCACATCCATTTCATGACTTCTGACAGCTTATTTGGTGGCAATGGCAGAGGTTTCAAGGCTGCTGACATAAAAGCCAAGGGCCCATACAGCATCTGAACCCCTATTTTTACACATACCCCTGTGTTGACCTTGGAGCTTTGAGGTCTGCTACGTTTCTTGCCAGGGCAAAGTAAGGATTCTAGGAGGAAAGGGGGGCTTGTTTGTTTGTTTGTTTGTTTGTTTGTTTGTTTGTTTGTTTGTTTGATTGATTGATTGATTGATTGATTGATTGATTGATTGATTGATTGATTGATTGATTGATTGTTTAAGATGAGGAAGGTCTCTTTTTTTATTTTTGTGCCTGCTTGCCTGAAAAACAGACTTGACAGGACCGTTTTGTCTTTGTTAAGAAGGCAATAACAGATGTAAAACGTTTAAAAATGAAGCAAGCCTTTAAATTCAGTTTAACAAGATAAATCATGTCCAAAAATCTTGTCCCCACAGCCACCGAGCTTTAAAAAAAAGGTGGTGGCCCCTTTAGGGAGTTTTCCAATACCTACTGGAGAAGTTGGGAATTTTTTGCCTCACTTAAAAAGCCACATTTTTTGGAGCTAGAAGTCCATGGGAACGCTTATATGATCCGGTTTTCTTTCTTTCTTTCTTTCTTTCTTTCTTTCTTTCTTTCTTTCTTTCTTTCTTTCTTTCATAGCACTGACCGGCTGTTCCTGGGAATGGTGAGCGCTGGGTTTTTTAAATTTTTTTTATCCCTCCCCCAGGCCAGTCAGACATTTTTTATTTATTTATTTATTTTTCCTTAGCCCCCACCAGCCAGACCTGGGGCTGTTCAGAGGTTTGTTATTATTATTATTTTATTTTTATCCCCCCCCCCCAGCACCAATCAGCTGGCCTGCAGGCTGGTCAGGCATTTTTTCCCTTAGCTCCCAGCAGCTGTCCCTGGGGCTTGTCGGCCATTTTGTTTTACTTTTTTTAATTTGCTCTGTACCTGCTTGAAGCAGGTTAGGGCTGTGGGGACACAAGAGAAGCGGAGCAGAACCGAAGGGACATGGGAACGCCGAACCCACATTCTCAATCATGTGATCAGGTAAGGAGAAAAGCCGGAGTTTCCCATGTCCCGCATCTTCCCCCTTGTGTGATAGCGCCCTAGGTGAAGAAGAGCTGATACCTGAATATGACCAAAAGTAACTTTTTCCTGGCCAGAACATAAAACAAAGGGCGTTTCTTTATGCTATATCCCTCCTTCTATTGTTTCTTGCTTGGCCTTTAGAATTGGTCAAGTACTCAAGCACCCATGGTTTACCTTTCCAATGCCCCTCTTAGGAATATAGCCCCGGGGCCAAAGACTCAGATAGTCAGAACATAACACCCAGAAGGGAGCTATACTATCTGGGAGGAAGGCTCAGCCTGGTAACATACAGTACATATCCATAGGATAAGTAATTTATTTATCAGACACTATGGCGCATCCTGGAAGGAAAAACATTAAGGGGAGGAAAGATGCCCCATCGTTATAGGAGAGCCAATGAGTTTGCCTCCTTCACATTTTCAGCCAATTAGATGTAGGATCCATATAGTAAGCAAATATTATACAATGAAGTTGTATGACTTTATGACTCTTTGTTGTCGTATAAAACTCTTTTACACTGTATGTTTGGAGTCTTTCTCTGCCATTAATGGAAGACCCTGTTTGATTCCTCTTACATATACATAAAATTGGACTTTGGTTCAGCTGGTTGCATCTCTTCCTGACCTCTTGCCAGAGTAAATTTACAAGGTAACAGAGTGGGGGCAGAATTAAAAGCCTCAGTTGCCCAGTCACTGTTCAGACATATACAGCAGGGCAGGACCACAGATAAAAGCTATCACTACAACTGATTCCATCGAGCAATTGCCATCTAGGTTCCAGCCTCTCCAATACTTCCTCTCTTCTTCAAGGTGTAGAAGATTAGTTAATTTCTCAAGTTGGCAAGAATCTCCTGAGAAACAGAGGCAGTCTCTCACCTCCATGTTGCATGACAGTCCATCACCTTCAATAATATTGCAAGGTTAGGTTAATACTTTTTTGTGTTTGCTTTCTGTACAATTTGACTTGGTCCCTGCGTGGAGGCCCAAATCCTATTACTTATGTATATCAGAGTAATTATGTACAGTAATTCAGTGGCAAACTACTGCTAGATAAGGAGGTCAGTGGTCTAGATATCTGGTTACAGAGCCAGAGGTTGGGAGATTGTACATCACGTCTAAAGAAACAGGGCAACAACCAGAAGCTGACTGTCTTCTCATGTTGAAATTATGAGAGACATAGAACAGAACTGTGTTCTGTCCTTTTTAAAGGACATTGCTTTACACTTACTCATAATATAACATTTAAAAGGTTCCCCCAGCACATGCGTGCTAGTTATGTCTGACTCTAGGGGCAGTACTCATCTCCGTATTCAAGTCAAGGAGCCAGTGTTGTCCATGGCCACGTGGCCGGCATGGCTGCAAGGAAACACTGTTTTTACCTTCCCGCTTTTTTATGGCGGTACCTATTTATCTACTTGCATTTACATGCTTTCGAACTGCCAGGTTGGTAGGAGCTGGGGTTATTAGCGGGAGCTCACTCCGCTGCATGGCACCCAGGATTCGAACCGCTGAGCTGTCAACTTTGCAGCTGACAGTTTTTGGAAGCCTTAGTCCACTGAGCCACGAACATTACAGGGCCATAAAATCAAAAGTATTCCTATTCAAGGTTAGGCAGTAGGTGCCATAACCTGAATTATGTAAAGATGATACATTCTTGTTTTTGAGTACACAGCCTGCTTGTATTCCAGGACTGATGTATTTCATAGATAATTTTAGGGCACATGGAAACTGGAACATAAGATAATATAAGGCATATCATTAGCCAAGAAGAACAAATCCCTGCTAAGGCAGCTAAGGAGACAGTCCCTTTCAACGGTTGGTAACACATTTTAAATATATAGGATCACAATCTCTGAAATATCAGACATGGCAGTGACATTGTTTTTTAAAAAATGGAAGGAAATGTGGAAAATCTAAAAGCATTAATACTTATTCTGTGATAGGGGTGGTTAACCTGTTAACCTTTGGGAATTTTTGACTCCAACTCCCATAATCCCCAAACATAGTACCATTGACTGAGTGCCGTTGTGCTCCGAGGATAAAAAATATTAGATCTCTATATACCTGACATGACACATCAAACATCAAGGACTAAATTGTACTAGTCTCTCACTTTACCTGTTACAAAATACAAACACGATCATTTACTATATTCAGATTGAATCAAGCTTGTGTTAAAATAAACACAAATAAGCTTTTGGTTGGTACACTCCTTCTAGATACAAGATCAGCATCTTCTCTTCCGAGTCTCCTACATGTATTGCAGAAGGGCAATTTAAACACCTGTGTTTTTCCATTTACCATTCCCCTTTTAACAAAAGCAAAAGAAAAGAAAAGAAAAGAAAAAGGGGGGGAATCAGCCATTTTATGTCAGAAAATCATCACGGCCCTTCTGGTGTGCATGGGTCTGCCAATCAGAGTTGTATCAATTATTGCTGCCCTTTATTTCTTTCCAGCCATGAATTATTAAAGAGGGAAGGATATTGCGAATAAAAATAATGTGAGAATAGAACTGAATATAAATATGTAAAATCTATTCATCTCTTCATGAACACAAATCTCTCAGAGAGGGCTACAAATTAAAAGAATGTCCTTGAATGTCAAGACTTGTGTGCTCATTTCAAAGTTAAATAAAAGAACAGGAACACATATAATTAATATGGTTCTTGGCTTCCTATTTCACTTTGATCCCAAATTCGTCCCCTCCCTCTCATAAGGCTATAATGGGGCAGAAGAGAAACCTGGAGTAAAATGTATTTGCTGGAGTTGGGTTTTTTAGAACTATACCTTAGGCAGAAATGGGGCAGAACTGGCATCTAGTATTATGCATATAGATTTGAAAGTTAGAATGATTTGCTTTCAGTGCCATCTTACATTCATTTAATTCCATCCTTCAGAACCAATAGGGAGTGCTTTTATTTTTAATTTCGTTTTACATCTTTTCACTTTTCTTCCGATTGGCAAACCATTGTAAAAACCAATAAAGTATCATGGGCAGAACAGTTCCATCCACATATTGCTGTGTCTTTTAAGAAGACACAGGAAGAAGTGAGTCACAGAGCATTCAGAGGACCTTATTGCCAGCCAGAGATGCACAGGGTGGCAGACTTGGTAAATCGGTTTGTATTTCCATCAACAAGTCTTGGCACTCAAATGCATAGTGTCTCCACAACAGCACTATGCTCTTCTTCAGAGTGCGGCTCCTTATCTTTGTGTCTG
Organism: Phrynocephalus versicolor; assembly: GCA_023846285.1. Classification (NCBI taxonomy): domain Eukaryota; kingdom Metazoa; phylum Chordata; class Lepidosauria; order Squamata; family Agamidae; genus Phrynocephalus; species Phrynocephalus versicolor. The sequence continues at coordinate 2,958,349 of JAHTLZ010003399.1, forward strand.
TAACAGCAAACAGGAAAGCGGGGGGGAGCAGTTTATCTGACCTTCATGAGGCATCCATAAAAATAATCTCAGCACATCGGAAACATCTTCCAAGGCTCTGTCCCAGGCCAGACTTATTGCAGAACACAGCCGCTTAGAGACCTCAATTCACACCTTCCTACTTCCCGAACCGGGCATTAAAATAAAAGCATTTTTCTCTTTTATGGGCTAGAAAAGTCACAGCTATCACATTTATTGTGCTTTCACAAGGGGCAAATGAAAGCTTTCCATCACAGCAGTTCAATTTCAGAACAAATGCTTTGTATTGCCAATACGTGTGTGTGTGTGTGTGTGTGTGTTGTGTCATTACAGTCATGACTGACTCTTCGTGACTCCATGTCCATGGTGTTTTCTTGACAGGAATACTGGAGTGGTTTGCCAGTTCCTACTCCAGGTGCCTACAGCACCTGCCAGTTCCTACTCCAGGTGCCTACAGCACCTGGTATTCCCTGTTGGTCTCCCATCCAAGGCTGACCCTGCTTAGCTTACGAAATCAAGCAAGATCGGATGTGCTTAGGGCATCTAGGCACAATACTTATGTAAACCCCACCAAATAAAGGCTACAGTCATAGGAATTGCCAGTGGGATACAGGCCAAGAGGGAAATATTTTGTTCATCACTGAATTGGTTCTTGTCACACATAGCAAACATCGAAGTAGGGATGGTAACCTTAAATGTGTACAAAACTAAGTACACTTACCCATCACTTGATATTTTATGGCACAGTTTAATAGGAAACATCAAAATATTTGTATAAACATAAGCTGAAGAAACTCTCAATTTAATTCATTCAGCATGATGGCAGTATGGGGTGATGTGGTTAACCTCTCATACTAATGTGCAGGTATGGAATTGTTGTTATGTTTGGCACATTCTAGTTCTCTGTTCCTGTGGACGAAACCTGACAGGGTTCCATAGAATCATGTTTCTTCCTTTTCCATTCTGCTCCACCTGCCTAGATAGATACATATGCAAGGAATGGACCAGAGCATTAGGATAAATGGGGATCATATATGCAGCCTTCCTTCCTATTAAGGCACATCTCTTTGTCACTGATGTCTCCTCTTCCAACTGGGGAAGGGGATCCTCTACTGTTTGGGATTGTAGTACCTTGTGTCATTCAAGCTGCTCAAAAATGTGGTGGAGTACAGCCCACATTCTCTCATTCCCTAGAAATCAAGAGGGCATTTTCCGAAAATACACATACGGGCAGATCCAGAACGAATGGGCCATATGGGAGGAATGGGGTGCAGGTGGAATGTTGGGTAATAATTTTTTTCAACTTTCCCCAAGTTCACCAGTGGTGTGGAATAAGGGAAGTTGGTGTCTCCCTCTTGCTTGTCTAGGAATCACTTGGTGTGCGGCTACACAGGAAAGGATTGTATGTGAAATATTTCTCAATAACTGCTCTAAAAGACTTGCCTCTGTTCTTAGAACTTCTCTTTAGCTCAGACTCTTTGCCCCAGAGTGTGGGCATCTCCAAAATGAGTTAAGTTGTTCTCACCTTTGAACAGCACCTATGAAGGTTGCTAAAGCTTCCCCTAAAAAGGCATCTTGTCCCATTAATGCAGTCATATTACAATAATGACCTATCTGTTAAATTGGGTAGAAATAAAATATTGCATAAGAAGATGTCATATAAAACTAATTGAACTTCTATAAAGGAGAGACAGCAGATATTAACCTTATTAAACTGTTTTATAATTGTAATTTGCTATTTGAAAGTATCTTTGCAGCCACCGGCAAAAGACTCACATTTGTAATACAGGATACAATTTTTATTTAAGATCCTATCCTGGTTCGTGTTCTGACTCAGCGGTAAGGGCGCTGCATGCTGCTAAGTAACAAGAGAACTCAGGGCAGGAGCAAGAAGGAGGTGGAACAGCTGCTACCAGAAGAGGATGCAGGCGAGGCTGGGTTCCAGGAAGGAGAGATAAATGAAGGAGGAGAGGAAAGGAGAGGGAGGCATTGGAATTGGGAGCATGACAAGAACATCCCCTGGTCTTGTGCACCCTTAGGGAAAGTCAGCTGCTGTTCCTCCAAGACCCATGAATGGGGAAACTGGTCAGCTTTGCTCCAGCGAGGGACCGTGGTGGTGGGGGGCACCCATCTTTCCCTCACCCGGGCCATCATAACAGCACCCAAACTGCCCTGGCAAACCTTACCCGGGAGAACTGGCACCAAATGAAAAGATACACTGTGGGTGAACTGTCAACTTCAGCATCTCATCCAATAAAAGTAGCCCTGACAATGACAGATGTGTCAGCCAGAAACTGTCAACTTTCTGTGAGGGGCCTTCGGCTGTTAGGGGTACTGCCAAGAAGTCACACCAGCAAAATACTTAAGACAGCAGGGAGTAGTGATGAGAACTCAACCCTAGCTACAGGCATTGGACAGTCAGTGGCGATGCATGGAACTGAGCTCTCACAGGGGCAAACAGACAGCGAGGAAGTGGGGGCAAGGGGCCCACCTGGGCCTAAGGATAACTCCAGGCCACCCGGGCTATTGATATGCAAAGTCCTTCTGTCTCAATGAAGTTGGGTTGGATCCTATACCTGTCTTTGACAGTTACTTCATGTCCCTCCCATTGCGTCCCTCTCATCGCTTGGGACCGGTACGAAAAAATGTTACTGCATGTCCATTGTCAAGGACTGCATAGAACAACATTTGATTATGTTGGAATATTGTACTAGTGTTTACAATTGTGCTGATATATTTACAAAGCCTTTATGTAAAGAAAAACATGTATGTTTTAAGAAAAGGCTGGGTATTGAAATCTGTTAAATATAGGAGGGGTGTCACAATATGTAAAAGTTGACAAAATATATGTAATGTATATTTAACAGATAGGGAAAGAGAATTGTAAAATGGAGGCAGTTAGATTCTGCAGTCTCATGATGTTATCCACAAGTGCAAGGGATTAGTAATCACCAGCATGTTAAGTGATAAAGCACAGGTGGAATAGTTTATAACATCATGGTTGCATCAGATTGTGATTAGTGATGAGTCATATCTGATGGGGGCTAAACTGTATATAAGCATTAGCTTGACTTATGTTAGATGGGACTGTTTATGGTGAGAGACAGTACCCCACACTCTGTTGGTTGTATTGTATATATTGCTTGGTGTCATGCTGTTTGTATATTTGATGTATATATGGAATATATGAGTTTTTACTCTAATCCATGCTTTGTCTCTCCGTTTACTAAGTTCTGCTGTACTTTATATCATTACTATCACTTTATCTACACGCAACGGCAGCGCGCTCTGTGCCACATTCATTTGTTTATTGTTGATAGTGACTACGTGAGTTCATCCTGACCATGGCCCCTGAACTGGGATTTAAGTGTGATGAGCCATAGCTCTCCCTGACCTCAGGAATTCTGTTGTCTCGGATCTTGTTTTAAGATGAGAGCCCTTGAAGTAAGGCTCATCACGCAACATGTGCATTCTCCATCTAGTGGCAGGAGTGCGAAGTTGCATTCTCCAGTACAATCCCAATGGCGTAAACAATGCATCGCAAAGAGGGAAGAAGGCATAAAACCTCGAACTTTGCTGCTTAATGCATGAAAGTCAAAGTAATGGAGAATCAAAATATCGAAAAACGGAAGGTCAGACAAAAAAATGGAAAACGAAGGCAGGGAAGTACAGATGTTGTCACGAAACAAGGACATGAAGTAACAGTCGTCACGATATCATCAATCACGCCCGTGGGTAAACGGAAACAGGGACAGAACTGGGACAAGACCACATGAGCGTGAACGATGTTAGCATGAAATAAACGTAATCTTGGAACAAGGAAGGACGTGAAGTAACCATCTTTCATAGGATCCATGTCAGAAGAGTCTGGCTGCCAACCAAAGAAACTAATTAGGTTGAACTAAACCCATGTTGGCTTATTGTTTTTATAAAGTGAGCTAGAAAAGAGATATGCAATAAAATAATCAATACATTTACAATGAAATCTATGCAACAAAATGAATACTCACTCAGAGTATGGCCTGCCTAGTTGTATATAATTCCATGGATCCCCCTCTCTATCAAATGTGATGGAGTGGTGCTGAGAAGGTGCACAAAGCCCTGTTGAGTAGAATATATCACTGGAGGAATGTGCTAAAGCAGAGAAATCAGGTCTGAGTCTGAAGATTTGGTAGGTGGGAGAGATGCCATATAATAAGACCAAATGAACCTTGTAATGGAACGGAAGAGAAATGGTTTACTCAAGGTCTGTGGAAGAGGGGAAAGCTCTAATGCTAGACATGAAGACCTGAACCAAAATGGGAATATATGAATCTCTGCTAAAAGGAAGATGAGTCAAGGGGTTAGGACAGGTTTCCATAAAGTGCAGAGAAGGGATTTAATGTGTGTTTTTGTGTGATAGAGGGAGGGAGGGAGGGGGAGAGGGACAGTGTACATGTGTTTAGGCGTATTTACCAGAAGCACAGTGATGCTGAACTGGAACCTAATTTACTCTCAGCCAACCACTTCTATAGTGTATTTTTTACATTGGACTATCAGGTTACATGAATTTTGAGGTGTGGGTTTTATTCATCTCTTAATTAATTACTTGTGTTTATATTTTCTGACTATGTCTGAGAGAGTCACCTGCTAAGAACTTCTGTGGGTATTACTAATCACAAAAGCGTTCTTGAAATGGGTCAGACTTAATATAATTGATTTGAAGTGCACTCTGGCATTTAAATCAATCTTTCTGTCCACACACACAATGGTAACTTCCCCCAGTTAATTTCAACAGAAGAAACTGCATTGCACCTCAAATCACTCCAATTTTCAGTTGGCACACACCCTTCTCTGTCATTAACATTACCCTCTTCCACACCTTTTCTGCTTTCGTTCCTTGCTGTCAGGGCTGGAAGCCACATGCCATAGGCCCTCCATATCCGCAGATTCATTATCCACTGATTCAGTTATCCACACTGGTGACGGGCAATATTGAACAATAAAGGACTCAGATACAGTGCAGTGTAAAATGGAGAAAAATGTGAAAATCCTTGCAGTTCTGCACTTAAAGTGAGCATGCTGTACTGAGGGAATCATGCTGTGGAAATCATGCTGTAAACTCTACCCAGCCCTTTCCTGTTTGCCCAATCCAGGGACTTACAGCATTTAGCTTGATAGAACCAGGCAGTTCTTTTAAGTTCTTTAAAATCATTTGGGGGGGGTGTTGACAGGGCATCCACTTCTATCTGTGGATTTCAGTTTTTGGAGTAGGGGCAGAACCAATCCACTGCAGACAGGGGGTCATGTACAGGGAGGGGAAGTAAGAAACTCATGTCCCTGCCATTTCTCCCTCCCTCCCCTCCCTTCCCTCCCTCCCCCCTTTCAGTCTCTCCCCAACTCTTTTGGTGTTCATGGGGCATAACAAGCGAGTTGTAGGAAGCAATCCTAGAGCACGTGTATTCCAAGAGTTAAAAGCAAGCAATGGATCCATAGGCTGAAATTAGGAGGTCACACAGATTGAAAGACATAATTCATAATGCTGGTATGCCTTCAATGAAATTACAGCCCTGATGATAAAGTTAAGATAGGTGACTTTCCTTGTATAGCTTGAAAAAATATCCAGTTAATGACTCAGGGGGCAGCTATGCTGCAATTTAGCACCTATTATGGATCACGGTTGGCACAGTCAGATTCGATCTATATCGCAATTACTATATGACTTGAAGGTCATCGTGAACCAACCTAGCCTTTTCCCATGTCCGTTCACCCCTTTTTGGTCCAGCAGCAGAGGGTACTGCAAGTGGGATTGCATAGTTTCATGTCAGCTTCTAGCTCCTGTGATCATCAGTGTCACTCCAAAACAGTGGTGGAGAGTGCATTCATAAGGGGACTTGACAGCGACATCTTGAGCAGCATGTGACATGGCAGCAGGAACACTCCCTCCTCTTCTGTTGTGTTGCTGAGGGGATAACATAAAGGTACATGGAGCTATTGTCCTAAAAAAGCTTCTCCATGCTCTAAGCAAGACCCCAAATGCTTCAATTGCCTGGGGGGGGGGGTGGAGTAGGAAATACCGGATTATGTACAAGTAGGGCTGTCTGAGAAATTCAATGGATTTGAAGATCCACACCTCCCACACTAAATGTGTAGATTAGAATATAATGAGTCTTTGTACTTCCAAACGTTGTAACACAGTTTTCAGCTCAGAAAACAATACAAAACAAAAACTCAAATGTGTTCCAAAAGATAAATATGTTTACAAAGTTCTTATAAATATATGCAAGAGTGCTTACTTAAATGCCAGTGTGTCTGGGTTTTTAAATCTGCAGATCCATGTGGAAAGAGAATAGAATGGATTCATGAATGAGCACTATGAAATCATTATAGGCCAGGAATGGACAGATCCAGCGAGCGTGTCATCTCTGTCACACACCGTCGCACACAGGGTAATAAATGGCATAGTACATGATCTGCATGACTAAAAGCAGCTCTTTCTTATGGGGAGGAGATGTTGTCCTGTAAATGCTCAAAGCTAGGGTGTGATCTACGCACGCCTTATTTAAAAGCACAAGATGGTTGTAAGAAAACATCTGCATCTCTAGGACTGCATTAAAATTAGGTAAGGCCCTGACCAGATAGAAATACAGACAGAAGCCACCTCTGTGTGGGATCTGATGTGAGAATATCAAGGCATATTGCTTCCTAAGAAGGGGGTGCTAAATGGTAAGTGACAACCGAGAGGTCTGCTAGCATTTAAATTAATAAGTACACATCTGTTTGTGATTGTTTAATTATTCCTCCTTCGGAATATTTGCATCACTGTTGCTTGTTTGGTTCTAGTCTTCAGACTGGCATACTCTTTTAAGAGAGAAAATGACCTCTTCCTCATATGTCTTTATGAAACAATTTCAGATATCTCCAGCTCTGAATTTGGGTGAGTACGGGCAAACTCACTGTACCTGGGGCCCACCCTAGTTCCCCATCCCCACTCTCGCAGTGCTGTCTTGAGGACCTCAGCAATGTGGATGCCTTTGGCACTGTCCTCCATGCTTTCTGCCTGGAGAAGCACCACCCTGTACCCTCTTGGGGTGCTCCCTTTTGGCTCCCCCTGCAGCTGTTCTTGGGATGCCCTAGTGTCAAGGACCTCCTTGGGTTGCCACCAATGAGCCGTCAGAGAGAGGTATCCATGGTGGCCACCAGTCCAGAGGTCGGAAGTGAAGTGGATCTTCCTTCCTCTGGCCGCCTGCAGCAGGGCCCGGACCATGTCCCTGACGGACTCATAAAGGGAGGGAATCACCTGCCTGCTGAAGGTACGCTGGGATGGAGGCTCGTACCATGGAGCCACGTGCTTCATCAGGTGCCTGAAGCCCGATGACTCCACAAAGGAGAGGGGCAACCCGTTCATGGCCACCATTTCACCCACCATGCGAGTGGTGGACTCCTGTGCCTTGGCCCTATTATGTTGGCTGACAAAACTCCCACACAGCGGCACCACTTCCTGCAGGGTGGTCTGCCTCTTCCCACTCTCAGTGGAGCTGTCCCTGGAGTCCTCCTTCCCCATGCCTGCTTCCCCCCTCTTCCTCCCTGAGGAACTAGGGCCTGACACTCTCCCAGACAGAGTCCCAGGGTGCCTTCGCATGAGGTGGCTACGCAAGGCACTCGAGGAGAGGTGTTTGGGGTCATTCCCCCTGTGCATGACTACCCCGCATTTCTTGCACACCGCAAGCCTCAGGTCTTCCTGGCTGTTCTCAAAATGCTCCCAGAGAGAGCCACGAGGCTTATGGAAAGTACTAACCCCTCTGGTACTGCCTGCCACTGCTGTGCTGGTAGTGGTGTGGCTTGTACCCTGCTGGGACAATTGACTGCTGCTGTCACTGGTGATACTCTGGTCCTGGGTGGAAGGAGGGGTGCTCTTTCCATCACTGCCTGAAGCCTGTCTTTCATCTGTTCCTGCCAACAGGTCCTCAGAATCTGGCATATTCAGATGCACGGAGCTTTCTGTTTCTGATTCCGAGTACTCGTCTTCCTCCTGATAAACGTGCGGGGGGGTGTCCATGTCAAAGCATGGTGGCAATGGGGCTCGCATGCAGTCATCCATGCTTCCCTCAGTGATAGAAGATGGTTTGATGGTGTTGGTTGTGCAGCTGCTGCTTGGAGAAGGAGTGGTACCAGCAATATCACTATCTGCACTGCTTCCTGTGCCTTCCTTCAGAAACGTGCCCCTATTTATTTTACTGGTGGTCCACTTGCCCTTCCCTCTGGCTCTGCCTACCCTCCTCGTTTTTTTTTATTTCTCAAAGATGTATAAAATTAGAAATATATTTTCTTATGAAATATATTTTCTTATTATATTTGTGTTAAGTAAACAAATAAACTTATCCTTTTGGCCTACAAGCTTACTCTCACACTGTGTTCTTTTGTACAAGCTTTCAATGTTGCCCTGCTGGCCCTTGATATAATTTTCTAAATTCTAAATTGAACTTGATCCACTGAAATGGAGTGTGTGTGTTCAGTCAGTGCACACAACACAACAACAAGTGCAAACAAACAATGAGCTGGAGTAATGAGTAAATAATATTGTAAAAATATATATGTATATTCTGTCCCCTTAGGATCAGAGCAGGTTCTTTTATTGCACCTCAAAATGTGTGTGTGTGTGCAAGCAAACTGTTGTTAGGCTCTTCCTCTAATTGAACTGGAGTGGTGGTCCGAATTTGTACAATGAGACTGAGGTAGGGTAGTGTTGTATTTCCCCCTCCCCCCAAAAATGAAGCAGCAGCCAGCAAATGAATTTGGTTGCCTTATTAATCAGCCCCCCAGTAAATGAACTTGATTTGTTAGGGGTAGGGTGAATGCCCCCCACACAGACTAGGCTGATATAAATGTAATAGCCTCCTGGCAGCAGCACCTGCAGCAACTGGGCTCCTGTTCTGGAAGGGTGGCTTGCCAGCCACACCCCAAAAATAACCCTGAAAAGAGAGTAGGGGGACTTAGATGCCTCAAAAAGAAGATATTGGTGTAAGTAAAATATATTAGTTTAGCTGAGTGTATACACAATCACACATCAACTAAGAAAAGAATAGGTGTAGTGCAGCTAAATGACTTATGAAAGTGTCTCTTCTCAGTTTGGAAAACGTTGTAAACAA
>JAHTLZ010003399.1:2972021-2987981 GCA_023846285.1 Phrynocephalus versicolor
GGTACTTGTATAAAGGAATCCACAGAGCTGGGAAAGTGTTTAATTTGTCAATATCCTGAAGCAGTACTCTCCTTGGGCCATTTGACGATACTGGCAAATTGACAGCGAACCAATGTAAACCCAATAGAGTTATTTGAGGTCCATATTGCATTTGGATGCAAGGATTGCATGAAGTGCATATCAGACTTCCTAGTGACCCTATTTTTCCCACACTGGCCTGCTCCAGTGAAACCATGTAACCAAGTCCTCAGTCTTTCACTCACAACAGTCACAAAACATCTATTTTTACTGGCCAGTAGTTAATCTCTAAGCTGCCTAGATGCCCTAAGCACATCCAATCTCGCCCGATTTCGGAAGCTAAGCAGGGTCGGCCCTGGTTAGTACTTGGATGGGAGACCACCAGGGAATACCAAGTGCTGTAGGCACCTGGCGTAGGAACTGGCAAACCACTCCAGTATTCCTGCCAAGAAAACTCCATGAACATGGGGTCACGAAGGGTCGGTCATCATGACTGTAACAACACAACACACACACAGTTAATCTCTAGGAAACAGACAAATAATTTAAAAGCATATGAATACTGACAAAACTCAGGAAATGGCCCAGTTCAAACTCAATGGATGAACTGGGTGTGAATGTATTTGTTAACATTCACACCCCCTTCCATTCAAACTCAATGGATGAACTGGGTGTGAATGTATTTGTTAACATTCACACCCCCTTCCATTCCCCCCCTTCAAAATACCTATAAATGGACATGACCAATATCCTAAACATAATTATTGTTGCTGCTGAATATGTTAGTGTTTACAATTTATGGATACAGCAGAGTGGAAGTTTAGACAACATTCCATTGGTTAGGCAAAATAGAGAAGCCTTAGGCCTTGTTCCATTCATATCTAAAACCCTGTACACTATATCATATCTATCAACTAGCAACAAATATTTGTAAATAAATAGTTATTTTTCTTTTCATGTATTAATACAATAAGCATTTTCAAATGTAGGGTGAAATTTTGAAGCACCTTGTTTTGCCAGACCACATTTAGTTACCAACAAAAGAGGCAGTAGTCAATATTTCAATTCCACCTCTGGCCTAGAAAATGAGAGAACCTGATTGTCAGATCTGACAGACAGAGCAATGCTTACTCTGAACTAGTTAAGATGATGCATAAAAATGCAATATCAAAGTAAATCCATAATAGTTTGCTGCTGTTTCATGACACTAACAATCTGCCACTCAAGGTGGTTGTTTCACTCTTTCAATAGCAGGGCCAACTCTGCCATCTGGGAACAGGCAGGTTGGCAGTGTGCACAATATTTTTTCAAATATCTACCACAAGTGTCCAATATCTGAGTTAGCTCTCAGATATGGCTGCATGTGTGACTCTTTGTGGTGTCTGGGTTCTTAAAACCACAGTTCACAGCCATTTGCTTAAGACTAGCAGCAATTATGCATGTGCTTTTCCAGATACCAGATCACATGGAGAAGTTACTTTTTTCACCTTTCTTGGGGAAAAGATGTACTTTTCCCCAAGCTTTTGCAATTTCCTCTGCGTAAGCAATTGGTGCAACTGGCACCCCGGTGTATTTGTTAACATTCACAGCAGTTCATTCCAATCAATAATGAAGTCTGATCCACCCTTAAAATTCTATGAAGCCCAGTAATTTTCAACATGCTCCAACTGCTGACACAAAACAACACACACACATGACAAATTCTAGTTCCATCAGAAGTAATGTGCAGTTTATAGACCTTAAGACTAATCTACTCAATAACAGATATGGTAGACTATTCTGTTAAAACTTGCTTTATTAAGGAAGTTGGAGTCCCTTTCACACAGGATCTTGATAGCCTAATCAAGTCAACTTATGGGATCTAAATATATTACAGTTTGGGTTTCCCTGCAAAGTATAAGCCACTGCTATGAACTACTTCTGCTCCAACATGGTTATCACTTTAAACAGACTGCATAGCCAAAAACCATGATGGATGGAGGGATGGATGGATGGATGGATGCATGCATGCATGGATTTTTACCCCATCTTTCTCCCTAAAGCAACCTTTAGCCCCCTAGATATGCTGAACCACAACTTCGCAATATAGGCTCGGAAATCTGGGAGTTGTAGTCTAAAACATCTGGAGGGTGAATGGTTCCCCATCCCTGCCTTCAAAGGACCCCAGGTAGATTACATCATTAGAAGACAATATTAAAGCTAACCATCAATGATCCTAAAAAGTGCTGAAAAGGATCAAATGAGTACCATAGAATAACATAAGCAACACCAAAACACATTCAAAGCAGTAAGGTACAACCATCCATTTAAAATGACACATAGGCAGCCGGTCACTCAGGGAAAGCTTGACTGAGAATAAAGTTCTTTGCCTGCTTGAGGAAGGACGGCAAACATTGGAGTTAGACTAGCCTGCTGAGGCAGGGAGCTACAGGTCTGGGAACAACAACAGAGAAGGCAGTTTGCTTGTTTGTTTGTTTGTTTTAATATATTTATTGTTCATTTTATTATACTGGCTAAAATCGCTTTACTAAAAAACCCCATTATTTAGTCAGCTGGCCTAGAGTGCCAAGCACACAGCAGGCGTTCCCTCTTTGGACAGCGATTGAGAGCTGTTGCCTCAGGAACATAGGTGCTCGGTCATCTTGAGACATAATGGCTATCCTGTGACCTATTTCCTAGACTAGGCTCAAGGCTGATTCTCCCCAGACTCCAGATGTTTCTATGGCTACAGGGACAAAGTCAATTCCTGTTGCCATATCTTCGTATTTTTGTCTTCTTATTTATTTATTTATTTATTTATTTATTTATTTAATTAATTAATTTTAGAATATTTTTACCCCGCCTTTCTCCTTCGAAAAGGACCCAAGGCGGCTTACAGTAATGAGGGATAATACACAGTCCAGTACTGTACAATTAAGATATGTTCAAGTATTTGAGACAAAGGAATTGAAGGACACCTTACAGCATTAATAGACAACATTACATTAAAGCAACACAGTATAAGCAGTCATAAACACAAAGTCTATGTGAACCCACAGATTCATATAAAGTACACATGGTAGTCCATCATTCAGGGAAAGCTTGCCTGAAGAGAAAGGTCTTTGCCTGTTTCCGGAAGGACAACAGTGTACCCACCAAATACACCTGTGAAGGAGGCAGGACTGAGAGAAAGATCTCTCCTGATTATCTGAAATTTGAACAGGCTCATGAAGGGAGATGCAGTCTTTGAGATATCTTGGCCCCAAGCCATTTACGGCTTTATAGCTTGGAACCAACAAGTTAAACTCAAGCCAGAACGGATCCAGCACCAAGTGGAGCTGCTGTAACGGTGGAGTCATGTCATCTCTGTAACTGGCCCTAATCAGCAATCTGGCATCTGCATTTTGGACCTGCTGAAGTCTCCAGACACTTTCCATAGAGAGCATTAAAGTAATCCAGCCAGGATGTGGCTAAGCCATGTGTCACCATTGCTGACTCCAACCTCTCCAGGAATGGATGCAGATGGCAAACTAGTTTTAATTGTGCAAATACACTTCTGGACACCACCAAAGCCTGGGCATCCAGGTTCAGAGATGAATCCAGGGGCACCCCCAAGGAGTGTTTTCAAAGGGAGTGCAATTCCATCCAGCACAGGCTGTAGCCCTATTCCTTCATCTGAGTTTCGACTGACCAGGAGCACTTCTGTCTGGTCTGGATTAACTTTCAGTTCATTCATCCTTATCCAGTCTATTACTGACTGTTTGAGTTAAAACAGCCTCCTCAAGCACCGACCTAAAACCAAAACAGCCTTCTCAGATTTAGATGGCAAGAAAAGATAGAGTTGGGTATCATCTGTGTACTGGTGATACCAAAGTACAAAATTCCGGAGAACCTCCCTCATCTACATAACATGTAGATAAAGCCAGTTGAGGAACTGTATAGCCATCACAAAAACCAAATACAAAAGTAGAACAGGTGATATCTTTAGGCTACTAGAAAAATAACAACAAGTTGCTAATATTTCAAGGGCAAAAACCCTCTTCTTGAGCTGTACCAACAGGTTAAAACATGGCAAAAGATGGAGTTTCCAGGAGTTATTTTTTAGATGTAAAGTCCTTGGCAAAATGTAGGTGTTAACATGCGCAGTATATGTTATGTCCTCCAATTCAAATCAGCATGTATGGGTTCATTCGGGGAGTAAGGTGACATAAAAAGAAAGTTTTTTATTTTTTTTATTTATTTGCAATAAGTGCATTTGCTGAACTACAGCACTTTAAAGCATTTAAACCTAAATAGATGGTTTTATTAATAATTTTGGAACTGTGCAGCAGCTTCAGCTGAATTTCAAGTTGAATCAAATTTATTTATTCATCCCCATTTGCACAAGCGTTATGGACTGCTCAGTGGAATAGATCCAAACCTCATTCTTACAGAAAATCTTAGGGATGCCAAGATGTCTCTCTTATGTCACTCTGTGTCAACTGGGTCAATCCTTGATAGAGGCAAGCGCATGGTTGAGATCAATGAAATGTTGGCTGGAGTCTGCTATAATTCTGACCAGGACAGTCAGCTTTATCAGCTCCTAGGGGACACAACCACCCCCATAAGATCATCCAATGTGGTTAGGGAAAATTAGATCAATGGTTATCACAATTGATTCCTTGGGTTCAATATCCCAATTGGGGGCATATCGAGCAATAAAATGTAGGCTGTTGGGCATACAAACACAGAAACTGGAGTGTGCTATGAATAAGACCTGTTCATCAATGAATCTGCAGATTCTCATTAAAGTTGGTCAGCTAGTATGGCATCTTTATCTGCTAAAATGCCCCCAGGAACACAGGGCCTTTACCCTTGGTAGATGCAATGACATTCCATTGGCAGTAATCTGTGGGAGATTCAATAGGATTCCATGCAGCCAAAGGTGCTGCTCCTGTGGACTGGGTGGCGTGAAGTCATTCTCTCATATGATTTTGTATTGTCCAATCTATACGGACCTCCGAAAAAAAGACCTGTTTTTGTTAAAAAAAGAGGGGCCGCTCAGGTTGTGACACACTGAGGTATATCCTGTCAATAGGAGAGTCAACTATAGTGGAGAATGTAATGGCCTTTTTGAACCAAATAGTGATGAGCCATAGACTGAAACAGAACAAATTTGTAGATCCAGTCTGTTTATTACTTGATATATGTGATTTTTTGTTTGTTTGTATGCCAGTAAAGTCTTTGACTTATGTCAATCCTGATGTAGTCCAGATTCAAAGGAATATAACTCAGCTCCAGTGTAGCACAGGATTCTCCAAGCTCACATCATTATATTTTGATCACAACATTTCTGATTTTGGATATCAGATAGGTATTAAAAAGGTAGGGTAGGCACTGCATTGCCTTTTTGAGTTTAGTTTTGAATTAGGACTGAATGAGCACGTGACTACATTAGATGCTTGCTTTTTTGTCTGGTTCTCAAATGATTAGGCTTCCGTCCTTTGAACTATGGTTGAATCAGCCATTCCCCCATCCACCTTTCATTTCTCTATTTGCAGCAGTGGGTATTTTCTTTTTTTAGTTACTACTTAAAATGCACTGGGGGTTTTAAAATGTAGGAAGGAAGGAAGGAAGGAAGGAAGGAAGGAAGGAAGGAAGGAAGGAAGGAAGGAAGGAAGGAAGGAAGGAAGGAAGGAAGGAAGGATGATAGATAGATAGATAGATAGATAGATAGATAGATAGATAGATAGATAGATAGATAGATAGATAGATAGATAGATAGATAGATAGATAGATAGATAGATAGATAGGCCCAGCACAACTCATGGACTGTGGACAGTATAGATCTGGTGATTGGAACTCAAATTAGAGCAAAAACAGGACTTTGTGGAGAAAGGTATACCACTGGGTGCTCCTGGTACCTAAATTTCCCTTGAACCAAGTTCATCTCTATTAATAAAATTCAGTTCTAGAAGTACCAGGCGTTTTGAATGAGTAGGATTTCCCCACTGCCTCCATCCTGGGTGAGGATGGCAGCACTCACACATGGGCAGAGTGCAAGCCTGATTGTCAGTTGTATAGTGGGATGTTGACTGGTAGGTGGGTTTCTAGAGGAAGTTAAGTTGAGAGATGACACTTGGCAGTGACAGTAGAAAGATGGGAGAGTCAAGAGAAAAGACAGAGAGAGGATGTGTCTCATGTCAGTGAGCAGAAAGAAGTTAAGGAAACCATGTGTTGTGGAATCTATAGAATCTTTAGATTATTAATTCTTTCCACCTCAGTTTAGACTGCCTGGTAAATTATCCTTCACTTTCTATTCCAATTCCCTAATAAACTATTTTTATTTAATCCTCAGAAAAACTCCCTTTTTTATTTATTCATAGGGAACATTTTACAATGACAGTATTAGCTGAAAAAGAACAGAGAAGATAACACCCATGACATTTGGGGCAATGAAGCCTACCAATTATTGAATAACAAAACAATAAAGCTTACATATTTTCATTTGAAAATTGAATAATATTAATTCCAGCTGGGAATAGAAGGCATCTGACTGGCACAGTTAAACAAGAAAGCGCAATCACTTTGGATTAGTTTGGGTTGTCCTTTGGATCAGTGCCCAACCGGCATCAAGAAGAGGTGGCTAGGTTTTAAGGTGAAGGTGCCCGTGTGATGTCTTGTGCCTTCCTGGGGAGTGTCGACTCACTGACTAGAGGGTGACAATAGTGAGAAGAAACACCACTTTGGGTGTGTCACATTAACTACTTTAACTGATGTCAGATCTCCAAGAGTGGATGAACTGCATCCAAGAGTGCTAAGGAAATAAAGGAAATAATCTTGGACCCACTATCTATAATCTTTGAGAATTCAATGAGAACAGATGAAGATCCTTGCAACATGAGGGCAAGAAAATATTGCTCCCATTGTTAAGGGGTGGGTTGGGAACAGAACAGACTACCCAATGGTCAGCAGTTGGCACTGATAGCAGGAAAAGTAGTAGAGCAGACCCTTAAACAGGTGGTCTGTGAACATTCAGGTACTGTGATTTTTAAGACCCAGCATGGATTTTTCAAAAATGGGCAATGACAAACTAATCATACATCTTTATTTTTTATTTTTTCATGCCAGAAGTTGGATATATATAGGGGTAATGCCATAGACACAGATTTCAGCAAGGCTTTTAACAAGGTCCTTAGAATCCATTGGTAATGCTAAAATATAAATTTAAGTGACTCACTTTCATTAAAAATAAATCAAATTAAGTTGATCTCTTACCACTGGCAAATGTCCAACAGAAATCATAGCTTAAATGATTATATTGCATTAGTTCCCAACATTGCCTTTTCCAGGCCTTCGTTCAAAGTGCAGTTGTCCACCTTTCCAGCAATACAGAAGGTGTATTGACTTTTGTTTAGGCTGGCTGTGGTCTTTTTCGGAAAGCAGCAGTGACAACGAAGGCCAGACATAGCATTAAAGGGAGCTGAAATTGGACTGTGGCGGATGCTAGATTAAGAATAATCACTGTGTCAATTATCTTCTGAATGAGAGAATCAATTTCCTGCTCACAAGGGAGAAAACAGTGGGAAAGCGATCAAAATGGAAAGATTTCCCTTCTGCAGGAAACAAGGCTTAGGCAGCAACATTTGCAGTGACAAAAACAGGGACTACATATAGAACTTATGTATTGTCAATAAGACAGAGGAGATTTAGATGTTAGTGATGAAACCTTATCTCCTGGATCTTTAGTGGAGCACCTGAAATGTAGACTTTGTGCGTCATTCCATATGATTCCAATCTCTTAAAATTCCAACTTCATCTATGTGTACTTATCATTATCATAGATGCCATCCAAAATCATTACTAAGTGGTGGCATTTCTCTTACTTCCTTGTAGAACGTTGGTGATCAGTAGCCTGAACTGGTTTCTATCTTAGACTATTCTAAACAGAGCAGCTGTGCTCACTGCGGACCATTGGCTTAAGTTCTTAAGCCAGAATGTTCTTCTATGTCCCAGGCCACATTTCCCATCCATTTTTCCTTGAAGGATAACCTGCAGAAGATGGTATGTCTTATTGTTCATTATGTGCCCAAATTATTGCAATTTTCTTCTCTTTACTGTATTGAGGATTTCTAATTTTTTATTCATGTGCTGTAATACAGACACATTAATGACTCTGGCTGTCCAAGGTATCTCCAGAATATGTCTGTATGTCCACATTTCAAATGCTTCCAGCTTCCTGCATTATGTGTCTGTAAGGGTCCAAGTTTCAGCACCATAGAGAAGTATGCTGAATACATAGGAATGAAGTAGGGATGGGCACCAAATGAAAAACTAAATGCTGATTCATTGGTTTGTTATGTAATGAAATGAAACAAACCCGGGAAGCAGTGTTTTGTTGGTAATGAAATGAACCGGCAGTTTTTTAGTTTAAAACAAAACAATTTGTTTCTCTGTAAATGGCTCCCCTGAGTCCTAGAGGCAACATAGTTGGTTTGAACTTTCCTTGGACTCTCCCATTTAAGCCCTCCAAATTTGGAGAGATTTGGGGTTCAGGGGGGGTGAGTTATTCAACTCCAAAGGGGGTGCCCCCAGAAAAAAATAACATTGCGGTGTTACGTGCTTGAAAATGTGTTATGTGCTAGCAGCATGGAAATTACAGTGGAGTTTCCTCAAGCTCTTCTCTTGAAGCACCCCAAATTTGGAATGGTTTGGAGTGCAGGGAACAGAGTTAGTGAGCTCCAAAGGGGCTGTGGGGGATACTTAATTGAAGGAGTGTGGATCTGCGCTGAGATATAATTGGTAAAGCATGCTGAAGACACTCATTCAGTTCAGTATCCCCCACCTCCTTTGGAGCTTAATATCTCTACCCCCAGAAACCCTAACTTTTGCAAATTTCAAGGGATCCCCTAAAATTGCTTGGGGAAGAGAAGCCAGCCATTTGCATGCCTGAGATCAGTAATTTTCCATTGAATATATATATATTTTAAAAGTTTATTATAATTTTTAAAAATATTCAGTAGAAAATTATGCTGCCACCGTATCACCACTACCTCCACTCCCTTCCTCATCCCCTTCCTCCCCTCCACTTTAGCTGCTGCGTGTCAGTGGGGAGGGAAGAGGAGTGAGGCAGAACACAAAAGGCCATGTAGAAGGGAGGAAGCCCTCAGCTGAGGCCACCCAAGCACCCGCCAGGCCGCCCTCCGCAGTGCAGCACAAGGGCGGCACCCCGGCAGACAGGTTCAAGAGTCCCTCTGGGGAGCAGCTGTTCTCTCTCAGATGGAACAGGCGCAATGGGCTGGCAGGCGCTGGACTGCCAGAGACTTCCAGCCCACCTCCACCTGCCAGCAACAATGATAGAGTTGCCTTTCCCTCTCCTCCCTCTGGCCCATCCCACCGAGAGAAGGGGGGGTCTGCTGTCACCGCTGCTGCTGCCACCGCTGACAACAAGACGGAGTGGACGTGCGGCTGGGGAGCCGCCGTGGCGTAGCCAGGGCCGCTGAGTGCAGCGCATCTGAAGCACCTGGAGCAGCACTGCTGCAATGCTTCCGGGTGCTCCTTGCTGGAGCTGCCACTGCAGTGCTAATGGGCCTGTATGGTGGAGCACACGGCCTGTCTGGCTGGCCCCCAACGCCGTCACCCTGGGCAGCCTCATCTTTAACCTCTTGCCACAACTCCTGCTGAGAGTGATGCAGTTTGTCCAGAGGACCGGAGCTCGGCAGGCTGGGATGGGCAAACCAAGCAGTGTGTGGTGTGTGTGTGTGCATGCGTGCATGCGCATGTGCACATTTGTGTTTGTGTTTGCTTGTAAACCTATCCCCTCCCATCCCATCCCGGCCAGCTCCAGGGTAAACTTGACAGGTAAGAGAAGAGGGCATCCTGTCAATCATCTTGACTCCTGCCAGTAGTATTGTGTCAATATTTAAGCTGCCCTTTGCTGTATAAAGCTTGGCACCCTTATTCCAACTGACAACATAGGCACAATATTATCTAGCAATACTGGGCCATTCCCAGGCTTTTTGAATTGTGGGTACAGACGCACAATAGACCACCTTCAGAGGCTTTGGGGGGAATATTAAGTATAGTCTACATTGTGGCAGCTGTTCAAGGACTATTAGTGGTGTGACTACTGAACATGAAGTACTCTCGCAGCCTGAGATGTGCCTAGACAGCCTGAGACGGTCTCTGGATGTTTCTTACATTATTATTTCAGGTATTTTTGAAATAGAACCAACCTTTCAAATGTGGAAAGTACTTTATGATCCTTCACTCTGCTTGAGACTACACTTTAAAGCAGATCATCAACAGAGTTGAAGAACTGTGGCTGTGAGACAGAGTTTGTTTTCTAAGCCACCCAGGAAGAGACAAGCTGAGTAGGAACTAATACTCAGTAGTCTAGATTCCAAAAGTCAACACTACCAAACTAGCTTTGCTGGCTTTTGTGTTATACAAGAAGTTGTATAACAAAAAGTTCTTCAGTAATGTTAACATTCAGATATGCTGTAAATCCTTCACCTCTATCTCAGTTTTTAGTATTTGGGTGAGGTGTGTGGAATCCAAACCACTTGGTGATTAAACACATTCGTAAATATCAAACATTACCTTTCACTGTTCAATATAAAAATATATACAGTACTTATGAATCTTTCTAATTCTGGAAAGTAAAATCTATCACTATTTTTACTCTTCTTTGGACATGGTGTCGGAACATGGAGAATAAGATAGACCCTCACCAGATTAACTCAGGATGTGATCAGATGGTAGGAAATGTGCAAGTCCACTCACACCAGAAAGAGTTGCCATGTAGGAAGCAAACTTGCTTAAAGCTACTGTTCCATCTATTGAGGAACTGAAAATAGATTAAATACATTGAAGAAAACTGAACAGCTCAGTCCCAATACATTGTTGGCCTTACTGCAGAACCAAAAAGGTCCAGGTTGAGCATGGATCAGGGCCAGTCTGTAAGACAATTCCTCGTACACCATGTAATTGCTGGCAGATAGGTCGCACCTGACTGCTCCACAAATGGTCCAAAATGTGGTTTATATTCACCCATTGTTATCACATCCTCCATCAGTCTGTCAGATAAAGTTTATTTTGTATCATTTGTCCTGGTGAAGTATTCACCTTGCTACAGGATTCGTGTAGATAAAGAAAATTGTTCCTTTCTAATTTCCCAAGTGTGCATTGACAATTTTGGTATTTTTCTTGCCAACCAGATGATGGAGTGCTTCAACAAAGAGTGACAAGAACTCTGGTGTTGGACATTCAAAATAAAAAAAAAATCTGCTTTTCTCTGAGCAAAGGTCAGTAAGAGTTTATTGTGTTGAAACCTTTCAGAGTTAGCATTAATCCGCAAATGAACAAAGAAGCCATCCAGCACAGGAAATAATAGTTTAAAGTGCTTCCTCACAACAGGGCAGAGCCAAGCATGAAAGCTGAAATACACGACTGTCTCGATTCTCTTTGATTTCAATAGGTGTACATCAGGAGCAAGCTATCTCAGAAGGCTTGGTGGCCAAATGTTGGCCCCTGCCACCCTTTTGGCTGCAGGAGACCCAAGAATTGCTGGGTTTGGGCATTTTTATGAGAAACAAATAAGAAATACTGAGTTTCTGATCATTTAGGGGTTCAACAAGCCTGATGTCCATGCTTTTGCTTTAAAAAGAGAAGGACGTCATCATCATACCACAAAGGTTTAGCAATCTTCCTGGTCCTCTATAGATAGAATGGATACGCTTTTAGTATAGTCTGGGAATATCAAAATTCGGTGCTGTCCTTGGCCCCAGAACAAATCTTAAATTATATCCCCACTGTGTGGGGTCTAACTAAAGGTCAATGAAACTGGATTTTGAGAGCTCTCATGGTGGCAAAAAGACTTATATTAAAGACCTGGAAGGATAACCATCCTCCACCCTTCACACAATGGTCAGGAGATCTGCGACAACTAGCCTCATTTGAACGAATATCATATAGAAAGCAACTACGAGAGGATATCTACATAGATATATGGAAGCCCTTTATTGACTCATTGTAAATATATAAGGCAATTTATAATGGATGTATTATATGATCTTATGATGTATTGACCTTTGCTTTTTGTCTGCTTATTTTTGTGTCTTTAAATGTTTTTCTTTAATGTAGAAAAGTATATAAAAATAGATAGAATGGATCTGGACTGTTAGCAGTTTGAGAATATTGCAGTTCAATAAACACTATTAGGACACACACAGGCTGTATAGCTCTCCAGTTAAACTGTGGGTCAGTTCATTACCTTTACCATTTGAAGCAAAGGACAAGATGGTACACCCTTCATTTCATGTCCAAAAACCAAACAACTTAATGTACTGAAGATGATGTACTAATTTCTAAACCTGCCTCTTCCCCTGTACCTGATGAAAATTAAACCTGTTTAGGGGATGCAAGGCACATTATATGGCTCACACAGCCATCTCCTCCAAAATCTTGTTACTTGTCACTTGTCACCTCCCCACCTCTATTTTCTGCCACCTGAGGCGGCTGCCTCATTTGCCTAATGGTAGGGCTGGTTCTGTTTAAACTCTACGGGAAGCCTTCTTAAGAGTAAGAAACATTCAGCTAAGAAATATCCAGTGTAGAAAAATTATGCTTTCTCTGATTTTTCCAATAATGGTCCCCTCAGAGAGTTTCAGTTCTCCTCCCATTGTTCCTTGTTGTATTAACAAAAGGCAGACCTCAAAGACACCTTGGGTTAAAGACAACCCATACATAATTTCAGCAGTGGCCTGACTCTGCCTGAGCAGGGCCTCATATCATGTGCACTCTGTTGCACATGTTTTTCTTTGTTCAAGGTGAACCTGGTGACATAAATGAATCCACCTCAAAAGGAAAACTTCCAGTGCTCTGGTCCAACTTGGCTCAGCTCAATTTGATGCCACTTCAAATTTGACCACATGAGTGGAAGCCATTTGCTGCTGGCCTCATCCAGTGTAATAAACTCTGGATCCTTTCCTGGTAATTGAAGCCCTGATTACACAAGCAAAATGTTACAAAGTTATCGAGCAGTTGTACCCCTTTCTTTTTACCCAGTCAGATGATGCATAGTCAAGAGTGTGACAATTTCCCAGCCAGCAGGATAACTTTGTAACATTTCCCCATTGCCAAGAGGGCTGTGTTTATTTGTACATCTGTTGTACTGAGGCATTCTTAACTAGTTTTGTATGTATCCTCAACTCAACCTGATTCTCTTCTGGATTGGAAAGTATATAAAGTCACCGCCATTCCTGGGACTTGTTTTTTTAACCCATGTCCTGGCAGATATATCAATATGCTGCTAAGAGTACATTATTGCCAGGAATATTATTTTTACATGCCAGAATACAGATACATTGAATCATTTTTATGTGCAAGTACAGCGGTTCCCAAACTTTTTTTTGACTTGTGCCTCCCCGGAGCAGTGGCAGCGGCAAAGGTGCCAGAGCAGGGGCAGTAGTGAGGGGATACAGGGCAATGAAGGAAGGAAAGAGGCACAAAGGAACTGGAGCCAGAAAAGCAGGAGCTGCTGATGCCAGCTCAAGGGCAAAAGCAAAGAAAACCTTTCTCATTGCCGCTGGCTGGTTTGGTGGCACCACGGGGGGCGGGGGCCCCCAGGCTGCTTCGGCACACACATTTATGCATTTTTCCATGATGAACTAGCAGAGCAGATGATAATTTTCAAAGCAGAAAACTCCTTAGATTTATATCAATATATTGATAAAATAAATAATATTTTTTAAAAATTAAGGGGATAAATGGACCCCCAAGGATAGGCAAGGAATTAAACCAGAACCATGGTGTAACCATCCATGTTGATTCAAATAGGAGGTAATAAAACGTTGCTGCTAAAGCTGCTTGGGACATTCATATATATATAAATATAGATAGATATAGATATAGGTGTGTGTTGTGTCGTTACAGTCGTGACCGACTCTTTGTGACTCCATGTCCATGGAGTTTTCTTGGCAGGAATACTGGAGTGGTTTGCCAGTTCCTACTCCAGGCACCTACAAGCACTTGGTATTCCCTGGTGGTGTCCCATCCAAGTACTAACCAGGGCTGAACCTGCTTAGCTTCTGAGATCAGGTGAGATCGGATGTGCTTAGGGCATTTAGGCAGCTATACAGATACAGTATAGATATAGATATATCACGTGACTGCAAACTCATACAAGAGAGTTATGGAAAATATTGGGAAAAATATAAAACATTCCCCCCCAGGGCCTAAGACTGCAACTACATGGAGAAATCATGAGGGATTTGCTCTGCTTATAAAAGAGGTGGATTCAAAGTATTTTTAACTGTTTCTGGCTGCAAAGCCAGAAGCTGGGAGTTCTATTCCCCACTGTGTCCCCTACAAACAGAGCCAGATTGTATGGGAAACCCACAGAGTTCCAGAACACATCCAGAATAAGGGAATGGCAAATTTCTTTGGATTACAGTGAAAATACAAATAGCTTATCTTTCGTGAATAAGAACTGAGGGGGTTTAATTTGGAAAAAAAAACATGGGAGGCTTTGAGCCTTTGGATACAGCCACCATCTTAAATAGACATATTGTTGAAAGTGGTTCTTCTCCCCATATTGCCTCTGACCCTACAAACCTGACCCTTAGATCACCCCAAGTAATGCTCCATATCCTTTAGCACAAGAACAAAAATGCCTGTTTTAAAATACTTTTCCAAAGTTCAGACTGATATATAACACTAGTCAAGCAAAGAAACTTCTTAAACAAAGAGAACTGGCCATAGGGCTTTTATAAATAGCAACACATCTTTGGCTGTAACACGACAAACAACAGCAATATAGCAGCCTCTGGAGAATTTCAGTTCAGTTCTGTCTCTCGGGTGGGGTGCCATTCCAGTTCTGTTTTATGAGATGGCTTTGTTTCACAGAGAAAGTAATTGTTATTTGGATGATGAAGGAGGTGGCAGGATATTCCAATAAAATAAAAACTGTTACATGAGTAATATTTGGGGGGAGCAAGCAGAATCTGACAAAGAAGAAGAGGGCAAAACTGATTGCAGCGTCATCTATTAAAAAGATGGTCACATACCAGGTTACTTAGTTTCAATCAGAGAAAAGGTTACTGGATCAAGTAAAGGGCAAATGAATTCAATATGACAAATGTTAACAGATACATATTGTACCAGAGAATTTTTAAAATTGAAAATCTAGTACAATGTGAGTAGAAAGAACCTGCTTTTCCCTTTACTTCACCGAGTCCTCATTTTCTGGCTTGTCTAACATTGAAAGCATGTCACCATTTTTTCCTGTTTAGATTACTAAGATAGACCACCAGCTTAACAAGGAAAGCATGCAAGAGATTAGATGCATACAGGATACTGACAATCACACGGTGTGACCTTTTCTTTCTCAGCAAAGAAGTTTTGTGATTTCATCTGGACCAGAGACTCAAGGAGAGTCAGAACATCAAGAGGGGAATAGCAGGACTCCTAAGAACAACATCTAGCAAAAGATTTTAAGCTTGATTGTTCTAAAGTGAGAATTCGTCACAGACACATCTTCATCAAAAACATAGCCAGCGTTGAAATGGAAGGCTGGCCACAAGGTTAGAGAGACTTCTGGAAGGATTGCCCTCTTGTGAACACTATCTTCTGTTGCTGGACCCCAGAAGGCTTAAGAGGCAGCCCATAACTGGGGAAAGCTACTTTTTTTGGAACACACTTTTCAGAATTCCCACATTAATGGAGGGATTCCAGAGTGCAGTACCAAAAAAATGAACTTTCCAAACTAGAGGCAGGCATCATTTGTTGTACATCAACTTACTTACTTGTTTGTTTGTTCATTTGTCCTTGTTCACTGCCCAGAGTTGCCTTTGGGAAAAGTTGGTGTGGTCAATAGATAGATAGATAGATAGATAGATAGATAGATAGATAGATAGATAGATAGATAGATAGATAGATAGATAGATAGATAGATAGATAGATAGATAGATAGATAGATAGATA
>JAHTLZ010003399.1:2987991-3024093 GCA_023846285.1 Phrynocephalus versicolor
ATAGATAGATAGATAGATAGATAGATAGATAGATAGATAGATAGATAAGCAGAGGTCTGAATACTAGTGTTAGAGCCTAGAATAGACCAAACTTTACTTTGTTGCCCCAGTACTGCAGAGGGTCATTACAGTGGGAAATTAGACAGGTGCTACTCAGAGAGCAGGGATGAAATCCATTCGTCTGCCATACAATCAATAAATATATTCCACAATATGTGTCAGTATTGGGCCCTGCCACAATCCTGGGACACCAGCAACTCTCCAAGGATGCCAGCCACTGATACCAATACATTTTAAATGGCAGGTCTTTGAATATCAGACGTCTTCCTTACCATTTCTGGTCCACATCCGACTTAACATAAGAACATAAGAACATAAGAAGAGCCATGCTAGATCAGGCCAAAGGCCCATCTAGTCCAGCTTCCTGTATCTCACAGCAGCCCCACCAGATGCGTTTGGGAGCGCATGAGACTAGATATCTGTCTCCTGATACCACTCCCCTGCATCTGGCCCTTAAAGTACCCTGGTTTTAAGCCTGGAGATTACACATCTCGATCATGGTTTGTAACCTGTGATGGAGTTTTCCACCAGGAATCTGTCCAATCCCCTTTTGAAGGCATCCAGGCCAGATGCCATCACCACATCCTGTGGCAGGGAGTTCCATAGACTAACAACGCGCTGGGTGAAAAAATATTTTCTTTTGTCAGTTCTTACTCTCCCAGCCCTCAATTTGAGTGTATGTCCACTAGTTCTGGTATTTTGGGAGAGGGAGAAGAGCTTCCCTCTATCCACTTTACTCAAGGCCTGCATTATTTTGTATGTCTCAATCATATCCCCCCTCAGGCAACTTTTTTACAGACTAAAGAGGCCCAAATGTTTTAACCTTTCCTCATAAGGGAGGTGCTCCAGCCCAGTAATCATTTTAGTCGCTCTCTTCTGCACCTTTTCAAGTTCCACTATGTCTTTCTTGAGATGCGGTGACCAGAATTGTACACAATACTCCAGGTGCGGCCTTACTATTGTTTTGTATAATGGCATTATAATGTTGGCTATTTTATTTTCAATCCCCTTTTTGATAATCCCTAGTAGACATGGGCATGACTTAGCGAAATTCCCGTTTCCGTTTCCGTTCCTTGTTTCCGTTACGGAATGGAAAAGGAAACGAGAATTACTCTGCCAGAACTCGAATTTGAACCGATAAAAGAAAAATTGGGCCTGATTTGTCATTGTCGTTCCTGGCATCGCGGCGATCGCGTGATGCCAAGTGGCACAGAAAAAAAGTTTTAAAAATAAAATTAAAAACCCGATTCCCGGCCAAAAAAGCAGGCGAAAATATGCCTGCCTGAGTGCACCTCCCCGAGGGGTGGTTTCGGGGGGGGGGGTCCCCGGCCTCCCCCCTCTCCTGTCCTGGGCTGCTGGGGGGCATGTTTGTCATCTCGCAAGTCGCAACTTGCCGCCATTCAAGCGGCGCAGAAAAAAGTTTTAAAAATAAAATAAAAAAACCTGATTCCCGGAGAAAATAAGCCTGCCTGAGAGTGCACCTACCCGAGGGGTGGTTTCGCGGGGGGGGGGGGTCCCCGGCCTCCCCCCCTCCTGTCCTGGGCTGCTCTGGTGGGGGGCATCCTTGTCATCTTGCCAACTCACCATGCCATGTGGTGCGGGTGGGGGATCCAAAATGGGGCGACCGCAATATTTATTTTGAAATCGTCGTGGTCCAAAAACACACCAAAGCACCACAGAAACATGCGAAAATTGCTATTTTAAAACTGCCAGAATTTTTACAGTAGCACTAGCAGCAGTGGGTTTTTCTTGCAACAAAATGTCTCCTCTCCATTGATTTTATTTTATTTTATTTTATTTATTTATTTACACCTGCGCAATGATGGGCTGGCCATGGGAGTGGACCATGCAAATTTTTGGAGCCATTCCACCAATCGCATGGCCACTTGGCCAGGTTTTGACTGAGGATTCTGGGATGTGCCAGTTGGGCATAAAAAGCCCACTAACCCTAGCCCAAATCCTAACCCTAACCCTAACCCTAACCCATACGCCAGTACACCGTCCTTCTTAGTGGGTCAGAGAGGCACCCAGAGGTGCACCCCACTAACTCACCCTAACCTTACCCGTAACCCTAAGCCTAGCCCTTGCACTAACCCTAACCCTAAGCCAGATCTGTGTACTCGCATTGCACTACACACGCGCAAGTACACTTCCCTTCTTAGTGAGCCACAGAGCGCCCAGAGGGAGCCTTCCCCTGTGCACTGTGACACTGGACTATACCAGCAGTAAGCCTGTGAGTCAAGAGGCACCCAAAAGAGAGGTGCCTCTGCCACTGAAACTTGGTATGCATATCCAATTGGCTATGCATGCCCTTTTGTAGCGGGCCAGAGGAGGCACCCACCCCAGAGAGGTGCCTCCAGGGGCCCGCTTTCCCTTCATAGCGGGCCAGAGGAGGCACCCACTCCAGAGAGGTGCCTCCAGGAGCCCGCTACCCCCCTAAACCAGTACTAACGACAGACGAAAAAACGACAAACGAAACGACAAATTTTTGAAAAATTTCACGAAAAACGGAAACGAGCCGAAACGGGCCGGCTCCGACACACGACAACTCGAAAACGTCATTTTTCCTGGTCGTGCCCATCTCTAATCCCTAGCATGGAATTGGCCTTCTTCACTGCTGCCACACATTGGGGAGACACCTTCATGGAGCTATCCACCAACACACCAAGATCTCTTTCCTGATCCGTCACGGATAACTCAGAGCCCATGAGTTGATAGATAAAGTTTGGATTTTTTGCCCCAATATGCATTACTTTACATTTGGCTACATTAAAACGCATTTGCCATTTCTCAACCCATTCCCCCAGTTTGGAGAGATCCTTCTGGAGCTCTTCACAATCTTCTCTGGTTTTTACCACACGGTTTTTTTTACCACACTTCAGAAGAAAGCCCACTGAAAGCCCAGTTCCCTTCCTTTCTTCTCTTTGAATTTGCCATACAAATATTCATATTGAAGTCACGTAAATGTGTTTAAGACCTTGTTGCAGACCTATGCTAAGAAACTTAGCATCAGCAATCATGCTGCCATTACTGCAATCTGAAATAATTCAGTTTCCTTTTTAAGTGTAGCTGCAACTAGTCAAACTCACTGAACTCTGTGGGTCTTCAAAGTAAACACACTTAGGACCATGCCATATTATTCACTTGTAACAACTTCCACGGAATGGGGTAGCTAGGTTATTCTGTTAGAGCAACAGATCTGTGGTGGTAAATCTAACACTGTACTGCTCTTGATGCCATCACTGTGATTTGCATCACCATAGC
Source organism: Phrynocephalus versicolor (assembly GCA_023846285.1). Lineage (NCBI taxonomy): Eukaryota > Metazoa > Chordata > Lepidosauria > Squamata > Agamidae > Phrynocephalus > Phrynocephalus versicolor. The sequence continues at coordinate 2,991,316 of JAHTLZ010003399.1, forward strand.
ACTTTTCAAACCCAGCCCCCAGCAATAAGAGCTAGTTAAAATACAGTATAATCAACAAATAAATAGGAATTCAACTCTTTCAATGAAATAAAAATATAAAAATAACAGAATCAGGGCATTCAAAAACAAACTTAAGAGACTCTCTCTGTCTCTCTCTCTCTCTCTCTCTCTCTCTCTCTCTCACACACACACACACACACACACACACAGAGAGAGAGAGAGAGAGAGAGAGAGAGAACCTTTCATTCCCTTCTGCATCATTGCCAGCAAATAAATGAAAATTTGATTTAAGTCAGCTATAATCTATGTCATTCCTTTTAGCAGGAATCTCTCTATATGTTTGGGCCAAACGAATAAGAAAAAAGAGACGACCTGTGGTTGCTATTTTGTTAGATAGCTGCATATAAATGAAATAGATCTGAAGATAGTTCCACTGCAATGACATGATTAGTTAAAAATTCTTGTTGCCCCGCTACTGTTGTGTAAATCCAGTCAGCAGCCAATTCAATTGTATAATCAAATGTCAGTTCAGGTTAAACAGTTGATTTTAGAAAACGCTCAGTGCCCTTGTTCCATCCCACCAAATACCACAGGCTTTTCTTGTTAACTGTTTTATTGCTTGCTGTTGTTTCATGTCACTTTTCTAGGTCTTTTTACTAAGGCCTGCCAGTAAGTTTTATTTGCAGGGAAAAACATATTTCGAACTGAGCACAGAGCACCATCTTGTGTATTTTGAAGAGATCATTCATGCTCCAAATCCATGGCTCCTTTTAAACATCCACAAGCATTCAAGGCATGTGCATACTGTATATCCATGGGCAACACTGGGGAACTAGTAATGTGATTGGGTGCATTAAAAGGGGAAAGCATCAAGTGAACATGTATCACATGATAAGAGATTATGTAGCTCATGATCCCCCAAACCACAAGTTCCAGTCATGTAATATGGCAACTGTCCCCATCACTTAAAGCCATTTTCAAAACATATGGAAGCTTTCAAGACAACCTGTGATGTGACACCTTGCAGTTTGTGACCAGCAGAAACCAGACAACTGAAGGAATGGGGCTTGTGGGGGCCACAACACCAGTTTCCAAAATGGATCTATCCCCAATACAAACCAGAGACCCAAAGAAAGCCATATGCAAACCTCAAAACTATTTATTAGCACCCCCCAAAAAAAAAAACCACAGCTGGCATCTACACAAATTAGGATGTCTTACATTTATCTTTGATGTTCATCCTGTCCTCTGCAGTCTTTAGCATGTATTCTCTCTCTCTCTCTCTCTCTCTCTCTCTCTCTCACACACACACACACACACACACACACACACACACACACACACACATATCAGGCTCTGTGGATCTTTGAGGAGGCAGAGGGGATTCCCCTGCTTTTTCTGCTGTTAGAAGCTGTTCCACTGGCATGAAAAGATAAATAGATGCCACTTTGGGTTTGCTGAGAAAGCATTTCATCTTCAACCCCTTCAAGCATTTCATCTACCCCTGACCTTTTCCCAAATTGCCTTTGACTCCCCTTCCCTCCTCCCTTTGTCCCACTCTGAATCTAACAGAAGATGAAGTGCTGGATATCAGATACAGCTTCTGCAAAAGAAAAGAAGGCATTTGGCACAAACCAGCAGGCTGTGGTTAGGTCGGAAAACAAGAAATTCTCCATATCCAGCTCATATGCCAGTAGATATTCAAAGCCTCACATGTCTATCACCTCTCTCTTCTATGAAGAATGCAGGCCTCAGATCCTGTACGGCACTGTCTTTGTTTAAAACAGCAGGCCACTCAGCAGATTTATTCTAGAAATATTTAAGGAGCGGGCTAACATCTGTTCTAACATCACCGAGTGTTTCTTTTTTATTTATTTCATTATATGCTCCTTTGTCCAGCCATCTGTGCTGCTTTGGTAATAGTAACTCAAGCTGATGTTATGTAGTTCAATAAATCCCCCACGCAGCTGACTTTCCCCTTCTGGTAGGTACATTAAAGCATTCTTCATCTTTCTGTTCTCCTCCCCGAGCTCTCAATCGCCCAAGGACCCAGATTGCCTTCTTCACTTTTCGAGCAGATACTGTATAATGTAACAAATTAATTGTCCTCTTCTTTGCAATAAAGCATCTTAAAAGCTGAACCGTAAACAAAGGGCTTACATGGTTTAAATGGATCCCCAATGGTGCATATGGAATGATAGCAGTGTCATCCACAAGGAGAGGCTCCATTCATTTCATACGCCGAGCAGATGTTTGAGGCTTTCCAACTACATCACTCTTTCCCCTTCTTGAGCCCCTTGTTTGTCGGAACCGTTTCATCAGTCTGATGGAACATATAACTTTTAAAAATGGAGCTCAACCCAAATAGATCCATCTATGTGACAGTGTGTTTTTCCCTGCATCCCTTTAACTAGGAAAAAGAAAGGAAAACAAGCCATGGTACTCTGTGTACTTCTCTACGTGGCGCCCGTTATCATCTGGCATGACACCGAAACAGGCAGAAAGGGTTTCTTCTAAAAGCAATGGAAGCTTAACAGATGTTGGATGGCAACTGGTTTTGGAGAGCCAGTCTGCTCAAAATGGATTACATGTCTCAAATGACAAGAGAGACGTGCTTTTATTTCATTTCTATGCTTAGAAGTCAGACCCTTTCTGGAAGGACGTCCAGGTTGTTGCTGAGATTCATGCCTGAGAAAAATAGAAGAATAGGAAGTCACATTCAGTTCAAATGATGACTGTAACCATCCAGTCTGAACTCACTTTGAATATCAAGTATCTAAGCTTCAGGAATAGGGAAGGATGCAAACGAGTACACCAGCCTTTGAGAGTAGATGGCCAGTGGACCATTGTGTCTGCCTTCCTATCTCCCTCAATTCCCTGAGGGCAACTAAGGAATAATGGGTTGGTCAGTGCAGTGCATTGTACTCTGGGGACTTAGGTTCAAATCCCTGCTCATCCATGGAATGGCAGTGGCAAGTCAAACCTTGAAAATCTCACCTACCTCAAAGCCCCTGTTGGGATGCCATGCACTAATAGCACATAATGCACAACTCCTTAGCTAGAACAAAACAGAGAGACTATACGCTGAGTTTCTGAGAATGGAGGGCAGAAACTAATATTACATGTCATTTGTGATTAGATGAAGGAATCCCTTGGCTGCATAGTTCACAGTAGGAGTTTTTTTCTCACTTCACAACATTTTCAAATTAGCTTGCCTTGTTTTGAGACAGGGTTCACATGAAGTCTCATTTCTCAAACACAGACGTCTGCCAGAATTCATAGCTGTACAAAAACTGGAATGCATTCCGCTCTAATCATGTGATTCCTATAATATCCATTTCTGCCTGTTAAAACCTAAACTGTGTTTCCTTGGGATTTCCATGTGGGAGCCCTAATTATGAACTATTTCTTGGATGTGCTTGCAATGAGCCAGTACTACCTGTAGGTTCTCTCAAGTGAACCCATTTAAGTGAGAACGTAGGCAAATCACAAGTCTTCTGTGACCTTTTCCTATGCAAGGTATCTCCCCTACCAGGTAAGTATCCTTCTGTGACCCACATGGGCACTACATATTGAAACCTGTCATCATTTAGAATAGCTGGGTGTATGTAGCAATATGAATCATTTTTACTGACTCCACTAGTCTATTCAGCATGCTAACTCTCTACTCTGTATTGTCTAACATAGACGGTTACTTCACGTCCCTCTCATTGCGGTTCGCCGTCCCGCTTGGGACTGGTACGGGAAAATGTTACTGCACATCCATTGCGTGACGGCGGGAGTTCATCCCGACCACGCCCCCTGAACTGGGATTTAAGCGTGATGAGCCATACCTCTCCCTGACCTCAGGAATTCTCTTGTCTCGGTTCCTGTTTTGAGACAAGTGCCCGTGAAGTAAGGCTCATCACGCAATGTGTGCATTCTCCATCTAGTGGCCGGAGTGCGAAGTTGCATTATCCAGTACAATCCCTATGGCATAAACAATGCATTGCAGAGAGGGAAGAAGGCATAAGACCTCGAATTTTGCTGCTTAACGCATGAAAGGCAAAGTTACAGAGAATTGAAATATCAAAAAACGGAAGGTAGGACCAAAAAAAAGGAAAACAAAGGCAGGGGAGTACAGATGTTGACACGAAACAAGGACATGAAGTAACAGTCGTCACGATACCATCAATCACGCCCGTGGGTAAATGGAAACAGGGACAGAACCGGGACAGACCATGTGACTGCAAATGACGTTATCACGAAACGAACATAATCTCGGAATGAGGAAGGACATGAAGTAACCATCATAATTTATACTGACCTTCTTAGATGAAAAATGGAAAGCAAATGCCACATAAACATAATGTTGATAAACGCAATGTTTTTGAAAATTACAAGTAGTGTCCTAAAATTTACACTGGAAATGGACTTTGTCTCAGCAGACAATATTGTGATTTGACTATACCATCATTTGGTTATGGCATGATGCATTCACAGTTTTAACTACAATATATGAAACAAATAAAACATATTTCCAAATTTCTTGTATAACTACTTATACGGGTAAAAGTTAGCAGTGCTTGCATAAGCAAAGTTTAATGCGCTCATTCACTTTCACATTAGAAATTCAACACTGCTTGTGCTTTCTATAAATAGACTGAATCAGAAAATATTACTACCCAGATTTCACTTTCCCAAACACATCCTTCTAGTGAATGAATATTGTTCAGTGTATTAGAACACTGCTCAAATGTGACTATTAAAGGCACACATGGCTAAATTGTGTTGCAACCTTTTGCTCTGCAATTAAACAAGTGTAGACAAGCTAGTGCTACAAAAAATCATCACATTTCAACAACAAAATGTAGGCTTGTAATTTGGTAGTAGTAGGAGAGCAGATTGATTGACCAAAAAGATTATTATTAATAATTATTTTTTCAAAAGGAGAAATTGTGAAGTTTTGTGTCATTTCAACATAGAAGTAGCATTACATAAATGTAAAATAATCAGGAATAATTTGGCTCATCTGGGTTATGAACATTGGAACTGGCAAGTTCCAACTTTTTTTTTACTTAGCAGTTGTTTTTGAGTTAACATCTGTGTAGAAAAGTAATTTGTTGTCATTTTTCATAAACAAACAATTATAACTTGAAAAAAATAACCAATCATATTAGTTCTTGCCACAATCTTTCTTCCCAAGGAGGCAATGCATTTTCTACTAATTTCCACACTAACAGATTCTCAGGTGAACACTTCTTTGGCATCTAACACCTTTAACTTAGTCACCACTCCTCACTGAAACTGGAAAAGGTATTAGCCTAAAAAGATAACCACCCTTTTAAAAACTCAGCCAACTATTCTGTGGTTACCTCTTCTATCCCAGCCAGAGCTTCACTGCCACAGGCTCCTGTGTTTTACTGTTCAGGTGTTTAGTGAGATAGTTTTCCTGTTTTAGTTAATTACCTTGGCCTTTCTATGAAAAAATAATCTAGCTGATACCCATGTTAGTGTGTTGTGCAAACATGAAATCAAAGATCTTGTAGCACATTTAAAGCTGACTAGATTTTATGTTTCTTAAGCACTGGGTTAGATAACCTGAAGGTAAGGGAAACCTATACCATACCAAAAGCTCTATGAAAACATTGTGTGTATGTTTTCCAAAATATGTCCCGTTGCCATTTGAAATTAAAAAGGGAGAGCTGTAAGTTAGTAAAGACTGTCACGGGAACCCAAGTTCAAAAGCAACCCTAATATGTGAAAGCCAATGAATAGTTGAAAAAAATCATCTCAATTGAAATATGGTGTTTGAGGTGAGCCTTATCGACACCACACACAGTCAGAAAGGCAGAAAAGTAGATGCATAATCGAGTTAAGCCTGAGCTCTCACTAGAGCAAAAATAAACTGAGCCTATCTTACCACATACATAAAATAAAAATACAGACCTACCTGGAAAAGAGAATATTGCTGGGAGAAGCTGGGGGGATGATCTAATATGTCTCAGTAAACAAAGCCATAGCTGTTAGTTGCAAAACATTACAAGAAAACATTGGAAAAGATAATATGGCTAGGGAGGGGGAGTAGAAAAGGAAAACAAGCTAACAGGACATACTATTAGTATGCAAGAAATTAGCAGAGCTGTTAATGATGCAACCTTTTGGAGTCCATTAAATCTGATCGTTACCACACATCAGAATTGTCTAATATCTTCGGAAAGGTTTTGCTGCTGTTATTACATTACCAGACAATTGCAAAGTAGTAAGACTGGGGGAGTGGTTAAGAATATAACAGGATATAGGCACCAAAGTTCATCTAACATCAAGTACACCTCCTCAGCCCGAAAGGTAAGGATATTTTTGGAAAGATATCCATTCTGAAATGAGGAAAATTCTGAATAGAATTTGAGATTAAACCAAGAGGCAATACTATCAGGAAATCTGGATACGTTCTTACAAGGATTGTTTAATTACAGCTACCATGGTAGTAATGGCTAAATATTAGGAAACAGAGTCATGCCTGTCAATAAGATTGGAGAGAGAAAAATTCTGAATATACTCTAAGGGTTAAACTCACAAACTACTGTATACGTTGTGTGCATAAATACATCAAATACATGAGATGTGAAAAATTATATGTAACATTCTGCCTTTTATTCTTTTTTGATTTCTCAATTTTAAAATAAAGTGCAATTCCACAGCTTAAATGAGTGAGGTTCTGAATCTTCTTTTTAAAATATCTTTTTAAATGTTTTTACAAGCAGACACATACAGTAATCCCTTTGCAAGCACAAATCCCTGTTTAGCCAGGAAGAAGTTAAAAATCAGTTGAGTCTTAAACAACATGTTGGCCCAGACCTGAAGCCGATTTCTCCTTTGAAAACATGTGTCCATGGAGACGTCGGTCTCAGAAATCCTGAGAGAATATTTACACAAAGCACTGTAATGTGCTCTTGTAATATAGAAATACTTTGACTATACCTTGCAAAATTGTTAGATAATTCCCTGGAGATGCATAGCAAAAGAATTGCTAGATAGCTCTGTGGTTTAAGCTTCTGGCTGTAGAGCCAGGGATAGGAATGTGATTCTCCACTAGACCTTCTTTGAAGGGGCTGGACTTGATGATCCATAGGATCCCTTCCAGCTTTGCAGCTCTAAAATTATTATTAACTGTAAAGCTCTGGAGAATGTCAATCCATTACTTTCTTTAAAGCAAGCCTCTCTTTTTTAACTTTTCAAAGAAAACCAATGTTTTTCTTCTGTTTCTGAGATTTTAATAACTGCTGTGATATATCCAAATCTCTCTTTCCTACTCACAAAACTGTAACAATATATCTACATATATTGTTGGGAAACTTTTTTCACACATCTCAGAGTAACAACAAACCCTGTTTCTCCCTTTAAAAGGTCTTTTTTGAGGATCAATATTTCACTCTCTACAGCCTGGAATCTTTTTTTTAACATATTTCCTACACTAAGTTACATAAAACAAATACAGTGGAACCATGTATAAAGGAATTAATTTGTTCCAAATGAAATTATATTAAACAAATTTTCCTTTATACAAATTTCCCATAGGAATGCATTGAGAACAGAGTAATCCCTAATTGCAACCATTTTTATGTTGTAAGGATTTGCCTCATAGATGATTCTGTTAAGCAAATTCCCCCTATCTCTGGAATTTTTATGTTGTACAGATTTTATGTTATACAAACCGTTTGTTATACGAGGGTCCACTGTATATTGTTTGTCTTCTGTCATGCTAACACTTCAATCACAGTTTTCCCCAACATTTGAGCCCAATATAACTCATATCTCCCTTCCCAGTTTTTTTTAAGCAGGTGGATGTGACAAGCAGCCTCATTCAGATCTATCCCACATCATCAAGGAGGAGCAGATTAGTTAGAGGAACTCCCCTCAAAGCCAATCACCAAGAGTCTGGGACTGGTGATAAAGCAGAAAAGGAGAAGATTTTGATAGAAGAGGCCCTGAAAGAAAAGAGAAGAAGTCTTTAGTGAATAATTCAGCATGTTCTTGCGAATCGGAAAGATATTACTTTAAATCTGGGTGAGTAGAGAGGAATGAAATGAAGACTTTATAAGGATCTGTTATGTAACTAAATAACCAGTTTTCTTTGTTTTAAAGTTAAAAGGATTAAGTCAATGCTTTATTTATCTATCAAGGGAAAGCTTATGCATGGATGAGGAGAGGAAATGCTTTGGCCCGACACAAGATGGGGCCAAGCATTCTCTTTCATGATTAAGATTGGTTTTCTCAATTGGCATGGTCTGTTTTAAGTCCGGGGGCATGTGTGTACGATCACCTGTTTCTGAATGAAGGATGAAAACTGTTTTACTTCTAAAAGCTCAGAACTCAAAAAACTGCTATAATTATGCCACATTTTGTACTGAATGGTAGCCCTATGTTTTATATAACACACACACACACACACACATTTATATAGATATAGATATAGATATAGATATAGATATAGATATAGATATAGATATAGATATATAGGCAGCAATTAGAAAAAGCACAACTCCATGATTACTTCTTCCTTCTATGTAAGAAAAACATGATGAAATATATTTATTTTTCTGCTTGATCCAGGGCAAGGTGGAACTGCAGATGGACTCATCCTGGGCCTCCAGTTGGCCACTGGATCAAGCAACAATAATTCCTCTCTTCCAGCATCTGTTTATATATTGTATCACCTTCTGTGGAACAGCTGTGTATTGCATGCTTTGTTGTGTTGGTTCTCCAGTTCTGTCATATGCTGTATATCATTTTAAAAGAGTCCAGATGAACGAAAGCTCTTTATAATCCTATATCCCTTTTCAGAAATAAACAGTTCAATGCATATATTATCAACACTCAGTGCACGAAAATGATATTCTTGGCACCCTTATTTTCCCCTCACTCTTTCTGACTACAGGTTAGACACGATGCCCATTCTAAGTGTCGATGTTGTCACTCTAAATGGCAATTTTATATTCTTTCTAAACCAGTATCCAAGGTTCTTCAGCCATGAAGCTCTTCTCTTAAACTTAATGAACAATTTGCTTAAGATTTCTTTAACAATAATATGGCAGATTTTATTGGAAGTATAACAAAAGGCATAGTAGATACACAGTTTGGAGTCAGAGGAAGACTTGAAAGAATAGTATTACTTCTGCCTACTAAAACTTATGGGGAGAAGCCATGATACAAATGTAGATATACAGTATATGTTTTCAACAAAGTCCAGCATGGCAAGTCAGTAGACCTGTTGGTGAACAACAACTTAAGACATCAGCATAACTAGCAATTTGTACAAGCAACAAAAAGTTGCTGTGACAGAGGGCAGAGAGATATAAAAAGTACAATAATTCATGCTTTCAACAAAGCTTTTCAATTTCTATTCCAAGAACATCTTTAGAGAAGCACTTGCTAATTCAAATAACATTATCATTGCTAATAGAAAGGTGACAATGTCCAATATGTATACAATGCCAGCTTACTATGAGACAGTAAGCAAAGCTTACATTATACATTTAAAGAAGTACTGAATATTGTCTGAAAATGAATGGCATGAAAATAGAGTTCATGACAATCAGTAAAAAGCAAGCAGCTCAAAAAGTGCCATTATGGATCAAGAATGAAAGTATGTATCACTTTGGCAAATATGCATGCTTTGGCATTTGGTTGAGTGAGGAATGGGAGCATAGCCACAAGACAAAAGGCAGAAAAGCAAATAGCATGAAGCAGCTTCTTTCAGATAAAGAATATAATATGCAACAAATCTTCAAACTGGCTTTCGGAATGCTATGTATTCTTGGTTCCACTTACTATGTGATAAAGAATCAACACAGGCAACAATAAAAAACATCCAGAATTCTATTGGATCGTTATATCATTGTAAGTGCGGTGGAATACATCACAGTATCAAAGTGGCACATCTTAACAAGCCAACAACTGTGTTCTCAAAAAAGACCAGTTCACACCACTGGTACATGACAAGGGATATAAACAGCAACATTCTACTAGCAGCAATTCACTGTAGTTTATGCCACTGCATTTATTTCAGTCCAAATAACAAATAGGGTTCAGCAGATTTGTCACAGGATGCTAACAATTGGTGGGTTTTTTTTGGGGGGGGTGTTAATGAAAAGGTACCAAAAAGAAACACTGAAGTTGATTAATCAGGACCAAATAAATTGTGAAAAATAAAATGTAGAAACCCAGGATATTCTGATCATGAAATGAGAAATGAAAAGTACAGATTGTAACAGCTGATAATTCATGTGAAAATAAATTAGAAAATAGGGACACGAATGAGAAGAACTTATTGGCTAATTTGGATGCAGCCCAACGTAGTTCACTGCTGTGGCACCCAAAATCAAAATACCATATTTCCCATCTATAAGATGTCGCCCATGTATAAGATGACCCTCACTTTTCCAACCCAGTGTTACAGTTTCACAATCATGCAGTTCTCTACTCAGCTTACTTCCATCTATAAGATGACCCTGAATTTTTAGTCTAACAATTTTAGAGGAAAACATGGTCTTATACACGGAAATATACTGTACCTATGATGATGATGATGCTCTGCCTCTAGCAGGAATGAAAAGACAAAGGCCGTTACTTCACGAGCCGCTCGCTTCGCGGCAAGCCGTCATTTCTGTGCGAACCGATCGCTTCAGTCCGCACGCTCCTCCTTTTTGGCTGCGACGTCACCCCGACCACGCCCCCTTTAGCGTGCTCCAACCGGGGTGAGTGATGCCCCTGGCGGAGGACGGGAATCTTTTCGCTTCGCATCTCGCTTCGCTCCCAACGTCACGTGTGGTCTCGGTTTTTGGCTTTTATTTCAAGTTTTTTTAAAAAATATTCAAACAGGGATATCGATGCATCGCTATATTGTTTCATCGCTTTGCGCTGTTACTTCCTCGTGCGAGTAGCAGTGGCGGCGGCGGCGGCAGCGGCGGCGGGCGCAGGAGGAGCCGCTGCCGCCTCGCCCAGCCAGAGCAGGGCACCCAGGGCAGGCAGCGTGCAAGCGGCGGAGGGCGGGCGGCTGTGCCATGCGGGGCTCCCCCCGAGTAGCGGCGGCGGCGGCGGCAGGGGGCTGCCAATGATGCCAGGAAACAAAACACAGGATCGTACAGTAACCACGCTCTGTCGTGAATGACAGCCAAGCATTGATGCATCGATATGCCGAGTAAATTTGTTTTAAAAAATAAAAGGAGAGTGGAACCGGATGTTGCAAATCAGCTTTCTAATGCGAAGGGAGCAGGTGAGGTAGTAATCGATTCGGTCCCAAAAATGCCCCGCGTGAGTACAGAGAAACGGGGGTGGGAGCAAAGGGAGACCACGTGACCACCATGTGACCGCCTCCGAATTCAAATCAAAGGCAAGGTCGATTCGAAGCAAGGCACCTCGTGAAGTAACGGCCAAAGAGGGAATGTGGGACGATGGGGGACTTCAGCCAAAGCATCAGCCGTGCTTTGTCCAGGAGATCTGTGAGAAAGCGCTGGCACAGAGGAGGTTGCCCTCAGATGACATACTGTAAGATGGCCTGCACAGGGTTAGCGGGATGATCCTTTTGTGGAAGGGTGCTGGGGCCATCAGAACCACCTTCCCTTCCCCACCCTCATTGGGCGATACGGCTTTATAGTTGCAGTTATATCCCTGAAAATATTTCCTGTTCTTAATTTGTATGTATGAGTCATACAAAAGAAAAACATGTTCTGCATCTTCTGGGCTTAAAGTCAAATCTTCAAAGCTGCCAACCAATTTGGAATATAATCTACCATTAAAATTCCATTGAATAATTTTAACTTTAGATTTAGGAAAACACTTTCAAAATGTTTGCATAAGCTACCTAGATATTAATACTGGGAGATGTGTTAATTACTCTTCAATTCAATATTTTAATATTTCCTTTTTAGTAATTGGGTGATTCTGTTTATATGGGGAAAGATTGGGATGTGATATTTGCATGTTAGAGCATTCTAACCAATAAGAATCTGTCTGGCATTAACCAATATAAGCTGGGAAGTTTAATTGTCAGATAGATATATAAAGCAAGTGGCAGTTGCTTGTCTGTTGGACAGTTAGGTTAATTGTCTGTTAGAGAGCATGTCTGTTAGATAGTCTGGAAGTCTGTTAAAAAGTCTGGAAGTTGAGATCCATATAAAAAGCAGTAACTATGTTTGTAAAGTTTAAAGACAAGTATAGCAACATAAATAAGTCAAGCACAAGTCTATGTATAAAGTACCAAGAAAAGAGATTCAATTTGAACATTAGGAAGAACTTTCTGACAGTTAGAGCTGTTCGGCAATGTAATATGCTACTATGGAGAGTTTTGGAGTCTCCTTCTTTGGAGGTTTTTAAGCAGAAGCTGGATGGCCATCTGTTGGGAGTACTTTGATGGGGGTTCCTGCATGGCAGGGGGTTTGGCTGGATGGTGCTTGAGGTCTCTTCCGATTCTATGATTCTATGTCTGATTGTAGAGCTGACAAACAGCCATCATGAGTGGCATACACTGACAGCCTTATCCTCAATGCATCTTTATAATTCCATTTCAAACTCATCCAAGCCAATCGCTATCATTACTATCTTGTGGCATCAAATCCCACAGCCTCACTATGCGTGTTTAAAGAAGCATGCCTCTTTATCTGTCCTGCCCTGTGGAGAAAGCCAACAGAAAGCTCCACCAGAAGAACTGTAAGACTGAGCCCAGTGAAATAAAATGACAAGCTTTGTCAGAAAGAGTTTTAAATCAGGAAACAGCAATTGGGAGAAGTGCAACCCTATAATTACTCCTTTATCCCATGTAAATAAAAATGGATGGCATATGTTGTTGTTATTTTGCTTGATCCCAGGGCAAGGTGGAACTGCAGATGAGAATTCTCTCAGGTGGGTCTTGCATGCAATAATTCTTCCATGTGCCCACTACAGTTTTGTACACACATGGATGTGATCTTCATAGGTCAGCTGTAGGCCCCACAAACCTTTATTCACCTCTGCAAAGCCAATTAATGGAGAGGGAAAGCACTACTCAACCTAGAACCACTTCTGGTGAATACCATTACTTTAGAGGTTGTTACTGGGACCAATATTTGGTCTTGAATAAAATCCATTGTTTTCACTTCTATTACCCACCTAATAGTAGATTTTAAAATCTAGATGCACTAACGTGTTCAATGAGTTGCAGTTAGGGATGGGAAGGAAATGAAAAACGAAATGCTGTTTGGTCGTTTTGTTACGTAACGAAATGAAGTGAAATGAAACAAAACGAGGAAGGAGCATTTTGTTATAGCTGAAACAAAATCCCCTGGTGCTGACTAGGCCAGGTTTAAAGGGATCCAGCCGATAACAGCTTAGCAGGAGCTCTTTAAAAATGGCTCCCAGGCACCAAATCTGGTACCTCTAGGACCCGGGGAGCATTTCGTTTCGTTTCATTTTATTTCATTTCAGTTTGTATGATTTTTTAAAAAACAAAATTGTAAGAAACAAAATGAAACAAAACAGGGGTGAGCACGAAATGAAACAAGATAAAATTTATTTTTCTCTTTTGTGCCCATCCCTAGTTGCATTATGATTGTTATTCAATCATTTTGAAATACCATATTTTACTACAGAAAAACTTCTAAGATTATTAACAGTTGCAAGCACAAATTACCATGAAAAAGTCACACATATATAAACTATGGCTAGATTTTTACAATTTCACTTGTTTTATCAGAATATTGTAGGACTGACATGAAGCAGTGCTCCTTGCTGTGTGATTTTGCTTCTGGTTTAAAATGTATATATAAATTGTAAAAGTCTAGGACAATTTCTTCAGCAAGACAAAGTCTGAGCATTACTGTCTGTCTGCAGAGACCAGATAAGGCTACGCAGGAAGGATAGCTCTCTCAGTCTTGCAATGTTTTGGGCAAAACCTACATTTCATTTCTTCTCTGAAAGGACATGGCAGTTTTTGCTTCTTCATGAGAATTAATTTAGTTAGAAACAGAAGGTGCTTTGTCACTAAATGGAATTTACTAAATTCCTGGCATAGGTAAAAGAGGATACTGTAGTCTAATATTTTATGTGAGGTACCTTCAATACCTATTCATGACATCTGTTTGATGCCAAGGGTTTCTTCATTAGTTCAGGTTTCATTACTCCCATTACTCTTTAAACTGATAGTAGGCTGGTTACACGAGTAAAGAACCTATAACTAGAATAGATGGATAGAAGATGCATCATGTTTGCTTTATGTCTGTGAAGATTCTCAGACATCCAAGTGAGGTTGACTAGAAGTCGAGTCATGGCAACTGGACTTCTTTTCTTGTTAGAGCAAAACATTTCCCTACTCATCCAAGTAGCTTAAGAACATAAGAAGAGCCATGCTGGATCAGGCCAAAGGCCCATCTAGTCCAGCTTCCTGTATCTCACAGTGGCCCCACCAAATGGCATTATAATGTTGGCTGTTTTATTTTCAATCCCCTTTTTGATCATCCCTAGCATGGAGTTGGCCTTCTTCACCACTGAAAATGTTTCTTCAGTCTGGTAGGAAACCTCCAATTTATACTCTACCTCAGTGGTTCTCAACCTGTGGGTCGCTGGGTCACCAGATGTTCCTGGACTGTGATCCCCAAAAGCCTCCACCACTCGCTGTGCTGGAAGGGATTTCTGGGAGTTGCAATCCAGGAACATCTGGGGACACACAGGTTGAGCACCACTGCTCTATTTTGGTTTCAATTCGCCCTGGTCAGAATAGGCTCATTAGATAAACAATGGCCAGAGGTGTGTGAAAGTTTGCTCAAACTTTCGCACTTTCACTTTGCAGTGTTGTCCCATCTTATGCCACACATTGTGAAAAGGACAATCTGTGTTCTGTTTCATCTGGGTCTTTTTAAGGAGAAAGGTGGGGTAAAAAAAATTTTTAAATAAATGAATAACTACAATTTCCATTTTGTTTGTTCTCCATTGTTTCCCTTCTCTCATTTTCTCACCATCTTTACTTCCTTCCCTTATGCAACAACTCTGTGACTTAGGCCGTTACTTCACATCCCTTTCATTGCGGTTCGCAGTTCCGCTTGGTACCAGTACGGAGTAATCTTACCATATGTCCATTGTGTGATGACGGGAGTTCATCCCAACCACGCCCCTGAACTGCGATTTAAGCGGGATGAGCGATTCCCCTCCCTGGCCTCAGGAATCTGCTTATCTCACTTCTCATTCTGAGACGAGAGCCCGTGAAGTAAGCCTCATCGCAGAACGAGTGCGGATTGTAGCTCATTGCCATCTAGTGGGAGGAGTGCGAAGGGACATTCGCCAGTAAATTCTCTATGGAGTTAGCAATGCAGTGCTGAGATTTTAAAAGACAAATGCCTCAAAGTTTGCTCCATAACACATTGAAGGCAAGGCTTCAGAGAATCGAAACATCGAAAAAGGGAAAGTCAGACGGAAAAAAAAGAGATCCAAGGCATAGAATTTCACATCTCATCACAGAACGAGGACATGCGGTAACAGTCGTCCCAGTATTATCAATCACGCCTGTGGGTACAAGGGAACAGGGACAGAAGTGGGAGAAGACCATGTGACCGCGACCAACATCAACATGCAATGAACTTCCTCCCGGAACAAGAATGGACGTGAAGTAACCGTCAAAGATCTCTAGCTGTGGAGCCAGAGGTTGTGAGTTGAATACGTACCCCACTTGTGCCTCCTTGAGGAAAGCTGGACTCGAAAAGCTATAGGGTCCCTTCTAGCTATGAAATTCAAAGGTTTTACTACTAGTAGTAGTTCTTTATTATTATTATTATTATTATTTATTATTATTATTTATTATTATTATTATTATTATTATTATTATTATTATTATTATTATTATCATCATCATCATCATCATCATCATCATCATCGTCATCATCATCATCATCATCATCAGACAGCAGACAAGATAACTATGCTGGATTTTGTATGACAAATCACTAGTTGAACGCTTCCCGAGCGTTTAGGACTATGTGATGTATCGGCAAATTATGCGAGCACATCCCAGTAACGTGGCTTTCTGCAGCTGACTGATGGTGACTTTGTCAACTCCAATTTCTTCTAAATACTTGCTTAGATCTTTAGGCACCACATTGAGCGTGCCAATTACCACTGGAACCACCTGTACCGGTTTATGCCAGAGTCTCTGAAGTTCAGTTTTCAGATCCTGATATTGGGTAATTTTTTCAAGTTGTTTCTTGGTGACTCTACTATCACCTGGTATAGCAACATCAATGATCCACACTTTTTTCTTCTCCACAATCACAATATCCGGGGTATTATGCTCCAAAACCCTGTCTGTCTGTATTCGGAAGTCCCAAAGGAATTTTGCATGCTCATTTTCAATAACCTTTTCAGGTTTATGATCCCACCAGTTCTTTGCTATGGGCAGATGATAGTTGTGACACAAATTCCAGTGGACCATTTCAGCAACTACTGTTTGTAATCAGTCTGAGCAATTTTCTTGCAACAACTCAATATATGGTTGATAGTATCATCTGCCTCTTTACAGAGTCTACATGGTTTTTATTGTTGTTGTTGTTTGTAGTAGTAGTACTAGTAGTCCCTCTGGGGAGAAAGGCGGAATAATAATAATAATTATAATTATTATAATTATTATTATAATTATAATTATTATAATTATAATTATAATTATAATAATTATTATTATTATTATTATTATTATTATTATTAGTAGTAGTAGTAGTAGTAGTAGTAGTAGTAGTAGTAGTAGTAGTATCATCTTCCTAGCTCATGCCCCACATTCCATCTTCTTTTCACCCCATACAGTCTACCTTGTTCTTCTCAAGCCATTATTGGTCAGGAGAAGACTCAATAATCACCTCCTACATAGCTAGTGGAAGAATGGAGAATGCAAATATTGCAGGATGTATTTGAGGGGGAAATTAAAGTGCAATCACTTTTGATGAAGCTAAAGTGATCTTGATATATCTCCTAGGCCAGGCATGCCCAAACTTTGGCCCTCCTGATGTTTTGGACCACAACTCCCAGAATTCTAAGCTTAGATTGCAAATGGCAAAGGACTGTGGGAGTTGCGGTCCAAAACATCTGGAGGGCCGAAGTTTGGGCATGCCTGTCCTAGGCTTTTTCCCTAAAGATATGCTGTACCCCCCCCCCCAAAAAAAAAACCTGTGTGTGAGCAAATCAATTCTGACTTAACCCATTTCTTCCAGTGCCTGGCTCTTCTTGTAAATGCATTTTTTCTTTTTGGGAATGTAGCTAGTGGTGCTCTCTGAAGATCTGTAACATTCTTGCTGCACATTCAGTAAATGCTTAGATATTCATGGACTTCGGCTTCATTTCTTGTTGAAGTACACGTCATTTTCCTACCTTAAGATATATTACCCATTGCTTTTGAACATCATTTTAGGCTGGATCTGTGGGAATCCCATGGAAGAAATCCAAGACATTAGAATAGACCAGTGATGGCAAACTTTTTAGAGACTGAGTGCCCAAACTGTGATTCAAAACCCACTATTTTTTTTGCCAATACTGCAATTTAACCTGAATACAGGTGGCTGTGAAGGGGCGATGTCGGCTGCCCACAGAAAAGGCTCTGAGTGCCACCTTTGGCACCCGGACCATAGGTTCACCAACACTGGAATAGACTATGACCCATATCATCTTCAATGTTTATGCGCACAGAACTCCAGCTATGGAAACTGCCACAGCATCCTGAGAAGTTTCTGGGCATGTATTAGGCTCCATGGTGTGAGGGTTCGTCTTCTACTCTCTGGGGTTCCGGAGAGAAATAAAGATTGTCCATGTGTTCAGGGAAATGGTCTAATAAACTTTTATTTTCAAAACAGAACTCAGGTGCTTCAGTACTTGTTTGTCTTGCATATTCATTTTCAGTTCCAACAACCTTAGCTTGAAACAAAGTGCCAACAGGGCTCAAACTGGGGGGCTTCAATTTCTCTTCAGGAACGGTATTTATCGAGGGGTTCCCCGACCTAGACACTGGCTGCCACAACTGGGGTGGCGAGCCCACTGGGCAACCGGATTCTCCCTCGGTCTGGCTCTGGCTCTCCCCCTCATGGCCAATACATTGGCTGGCCATCGCAGGGGACGGACATTGATGACCCACGTCCAGTCTTTCTCTACCTCCACCTCAAATGTGCCCCCTTGCTCCTCTCTCCCCCGTCTCTCCTCCCTAACGTCCTTTTCCAACCGCCTCTCTCCCTCGCCCATCTTGCGACCCCCCCTCTTTGACTCTCCCTCTCAAGATCCCGTCTTTTGCCTTCCCTGTCACTCTCCTTCAGTCCCTCCTCCAATCCTGCTCGTATGTCTCCCACCCAGAAGACATCCCGTGTTCCTTCTTTTTCGTGTTCTTCCCTCACTCCTCCTTCTGCTCCTCTCATTAGCTCTTTTCCTTCTGGTTCCTTTTGGGTTAATCCCTCTTGGCCTGCTCCAGACGGCGCACTCTCCACTCTGGCTTCTTTCTGCTCCTCTTTCTCACACATTGGACTGGACCCGCAACAGCTGGCTGTGGTACCTTCTACAGGTGGAGCTCTACACACACATACTGAACAGGATTCCAGTGTATTGATCTTTAAGCTACAAGTGTAAGGCAGATGAAACATTTCAGAGTACTTTCCATACAAAACAAAAGCCAAAACAAAAAACAAAAACTTGCTATTAGAAGTTTTCACAGGAGAAATTGGTTCCATTATTTAGCTACTTTTAATTGAAGAGAGTTCTTAATAATAATAATAACAGAAAATCCAGAAACTGAGCAAGAATTTAAAAGTCAACAAATGCAAATCAAATAGAACTGGCATAGTAAAGCACTGCATGGTGAGCTTATAAGAGACATCAATTATAAGTTTCACCAAGAACGAACATGGCTTTGGTTAAGAAAAGCAACATTGAAGAAAGAAATTGTAGGACATATCATCAGCTGTTGCCCAAAAATCACTCAGACTGATTATTTAGTACATCATAATAAAGTAGCAGCAATGCTCAACTAGAACATATGTAAAAATTTCAACCTACCATCAAGCAAGAATGGTGGGAACATCAGCCAGAAAAAAGTGACCGAAAATGAAGTCATCAAGGTGCTCTGGGATTTCAAAATCCAATGCAACAGACACTTTGTCCACAATACTCCAGATATTATGATAGTATACAAGCAAGAAAACAAAGTTCAAATTGTTGATGTGGCAATACCAGGAGACACAAGAATCAACAGCAAAGAGTTAGAAAAGACAACCAAATATCAGGATTTAGAAATACAAATTGAAAAGCTATGGAATAAGAAATCAAGAACAATACCAATAATAATAGGTACCTTAGGTACAATCCCCAAAGACTTTGATCAACATCTGAAAACCCTTGGCATTGACAAGATCAATGTCTGTCAACTACAAATGGCAACATTAATAGGAACAGCATATATTCTATAAAGATATCTCCAGTCATCCCTCTTGGAAAGAGCTTGATCATTGGAGAAGGCCAACTCCAGTTTACGTATGTACAACCTAAAATACAAGTACAAAGATCATTTGCAAACATGAAACCAGCTTATTATTTCAATTTCTTATATATTTGATGCTGTTTTCAACTTCATATAGCCCCCTCCAAAGTAACTTATAAATATTAAATAATCAGTGTAAATAATACCAAAATATATTTTTTATATTTCTCTTTTTGTATCATAAAACAACATTTGGAGGATAGGATAGGATAGGATAGGATAGGTAACATGTTTTAATTAATTTGTTTATTTACAGTGGTACCCTGTATAGAGGAATTAATTCGTTCCAAATGAAATTATGTTAAGCAATTTTTCCTTTATACAAATTTCCCATAGGAATGCATTGAAAACAGAGTAATCCCTAATCGTGACCATTTTTATGTTGTACAGATTTGCCCCATAGGCCATTCAGTTAAGCAAATTTCCCCTATCTCTGGAATATTTTATGTTGCACAGATTTTATGTTATACGAGGGTCCACTGTATTTGATTCATATACTGCAACCATTGAGCAGAAAGCTACTCTGGGCGGATTAATAAAAATTACTAACAGTTATTCTGACTGGGCTAAAAAAATACATCAACAGCTAACGCAGATTTAATGGCTGTGGATCTGTAATATGCCCCTGTCCTCAGCACCTGCATGCCAAATCAATGATAATTTCCAAATCTTCAGATCAAATCCCACATGCAGAGTTCATTGCCATAGTCCAGCCTGGTAGCTACGCTATTTTGAATCTGGACCATTAGCTTAGTTTTCTCAGATCTGAAAACAGAATAGACTGCAAAAGTAAAGGAACACTGCCACCTATTGAAGCATTTAATAATACTGTAGTCTCTGAGTTGTATTGTATATTGTATACAGTATGTTTTTGAAACAATTCCAAGTTATGCGTAGCTTTCAAAGATGAGGATGTGCACATATTAGACAAAGAAGATAGGCTCTTTCAAAGATGAGGATGTGCACATATTAGGAAAAGAAAATACTGTAGGTGGTTTGAGAGAGGAGTAAGGGAAGCCATTCATGTGAGTATTGAAAACCCCTCCCTCAACAAAGGTGGTGGCCTCAGGCATAATCTATCTGCTACTTCTCAGGCTGTGCTTTCCAAAGTACCCAGACAAATCAAAAAGCCTTCACCACCAAGGCCATAGCTAACGACCCATTCTTGATAGGTTTCAGCACCTTCGGCCATTGTTCACCTTAAGGCTATGGATACTATTGTCTCCCTAACAAGCCTATTCAGGCCATTGTTCATTTTATGAGCCTAATTCAGACCAGGGTGACAAGAGGTCAAAGCTGACTATAAGATGGAGGACTTGCACTAGCTGTATTCAGACTGATGAAGCTGTTTGGATGAGCAGCGAAACGTTTCTATCTGTCAAAAAGAAGTCCAGTAACCATGACTCAACTTCCAGATAAACTCACCTGGATGACTTGAGAATCTTCACAGACAAGTTATGCATAGATTAGATTAACTGGGCGGTTCTGGCCTAGGGAGCAGTAGCATTTGAACTGTTCTCTACTCCTTTTGTTTATCTTTATTTTAAAGCTTTTCAACGCTTTTTAAGCTTTTGAGTTTAAGTTTTAACAGCAATTAGGAAGCTTTTATTATTCTTTTAATTACACCTTTTTGCTTTTCACTTTTAAACACCGTCCAATTGTCTGTGTACCTGCTTTTGCTTTTTTCTCGAACTGTACTGTCTTATCTTGCCTCAGTGTGCGATTTTGCTGATTACAAACATGTAAAATGCTGGAAGCTGAAAGCACTTGAGGGAGAGTTTAAGACCAAAGAAGCCAAGGCCACGGAGTTGCAGTGAGACTGCCAAGAAACATCCAGTTCAACTGCTCACAATTGCAGAGGAAATCACCAAGAACGGAACCTTGTTTTTAGGTAACAGCAATTTATCAGCTAAAATAACTAAAGAAGGCAAGCTGAGGGTAAAATCTATAAGGAGGCAGTCTTTTAGATGTGGAGACAATAGTAAGAACAACGGAGAGGGTGGATACAAATAAGAAGACGTGAACTGACAGACTTACCTTACACTCACATGATGTCAGACTGTAATGTGGATGTGAGTCCTGTAACTGTAAGTGATGAGGAGAATGAGGAGATTGTGCAGATCTCAGATGTTTCCATAATGACTCTGGTGCTGCAGTCTTTACAAACTGCTCTCCCTATTTTAATTACTCCTTTGAGTGAACTTAAAAGAATCAATGAATATAAAATGAGTTCACCCTTGGCTGAAGGAGGTAAGGAGGCTGTGCAAAAAGATAAATCACCTCTTGAGCTAAGAAATCAGCTCAAAAGAGACTTTACTAAAGAGGTGAGGGTTTACAACCGACCAGCTAAGAAACAATGGAAACAGGCTAAGATTACAGACTTTGTTAAAACGGGGGCACATAGCCCATCTAAGAATGAATGGGAAGACAGCTACATTCAGGGGTCACTGAGAAGTTTTGAAATTGATTTACCAGCATCCACTATAAATGGAAAACAGCTATGTTTATGGTGAGATTGATGTGGATTTTTACCAATGGGAGCAGCCTGAGCTTTTTAACCAATTAGAACCCCACCCCTCCATACTGCAACACTGTTGGGTCAGCCTGCAGCTGATCTTAAGAAGATTCACTCTGCCAGGTATTCAGGTCCTGAGCCATGGAGGGTATTGTAAGCCAAAACGAATACCTTTAACCTTATTCAGGATGCAATGGGCAACCAATGCAAGCGAGCAAAGACTGGGGTGATGTGGTCATATCTACCCTCACCCACCACCAGTCTGGCTGCTGCATTCTGTACCTGTTGCAATCTCCGAATAAGAGTCAAGGGAAGCCGCATGTAGAGAGTGTTGCAATAATCTATCCTTGAGGTCACGAGCACCTGCACGACTGTTGTCAGGGAGGCCTCATCCAGGTATGGGTGAATCTGGGTGATCAGCCGAAGATAGAAAAAGGCTGACTTGGAGACAGCTGCCAACTACACTTCCAGGGACAGATCCGAATCCAAGACCACACACAGACTTCTCACTCGATCTGCTAGTTGGAGGACAAAGCCCTCCAATCTAGGGAGAGGGCCACTGTACTTAGTAGAGGGGATCCCAAAGAACAGAACCTTGATCTTCTCCAGATTGAGTCTAAGCCTGTTAGTCCTGGCCCACTGCATGACCGCATCCAGGCAGCTGTTGAGGGTCTGCATTGCCTCCACTGCAGAGGTGGTAAAGGACAGATAGAGCTGTGTGTCATCCGCATACTGATGACAGCAGACTGCAAAAACCCTAATGACCTCAGCTAGCAGCCTCATATAGATGTTGAATAGCACCGGGGAGATTGCCAATCACTGGAGCACCCCACAAGAAAGCGTCCAAGGGGCCAACCATTCTTTGCCAAGCTTAACATACTGGGCACAGCCCCCAAGGAAGGGCTGGAGTCAGCTGAAAGCTAGGCCTCCGATTAGAGATGGGCACAAAACAAGCGATTTTTCATTTTTGTTTTCGCTTTTTCATTTCGTTACGCAATGAAACGAAAAATGAATTTTGACTCCAAAATAAAACGAAACGACCCGAAACACGAAAAATTTTGTCGACCGCTTTGTTTTCGTTACGGCAAATACATTGAATTGTGCTAAATGGTAACGAAACAGCAATTTTTCGTTTTTGTTTTCGTTTCTTCGTTTCGTTACCTAACGAAATGAAAATGAATTTTTTTGCAAAAAACCTCACGAAAACGAAAACGAACCAAAACGGACCCCTAAACGACCAAGCGACAAACGAAACACTATTTTTTTGAGTCGTGCCCATCTCTACCTCCAATCTCCACCTCGGCAAGTCTACCCAGCAGGATACTGTGGTAGACGATATCAAAGGCTGCTGACATATCAAGAAGGACCAACAGAGTAGAGCAACCCGTCAGCCCCCTTGAGGAGGTCATCTTGCAGCGTGACCAGAGCACTTTCTGTCCCACGACGCGGCCTGAACCCAGACTGGAATCAATCCAGGACACGATCCTCCTCCAGGAACAACTGGAGCCAGATGGTAGCAACCCTCTCAATAACCTTGCCCAAAAAAGGAACATTGGCTATCAGACGATAGTTGGACAAATTGTCCAAAGCCAAGCCAGATTTCTTTAGAGTGGGCTTCACCACCGTCTCCTTCAGACGAGAGGGAAACGTCCCTTCTCTGAAGGAAGCAGTGGTAATCACTGAAACCCACTCAGGCATGCTCCCCATGGCAATCTTAATCAGACAGGACAGGGAAGGATCGAAAGGAGAAACTGCCAGCCTGCAGTATGCCAGCAAATATATATCTCATTTACTATACCATTTCTATGTTCTTTATTCTCTGTCTTACTTCTTCTATCTATAATTTCTTCAAACCTAGTCAATTTTCTGCAGTTTAGTTTTCCATTCTTTAGTACATTTTTAGATTTGTATAACATTTAGACAGGAAATATTTTCTCCTAATGTCTCCTTTATACTTGGTCTGTTTTGCATTTGCTTTAACCAATCCCATAAATGTATACTTTTTAAATCTTGCGGTACCTTATTTAACATACTGTACCTTTTAAATTTTCTGAGAAAGTATCAATTTCTGTTATTTGAATCAAAGGTAACATTGGTGGACTTAATGTCCCCAAAGTTCTTCCAACATTCCATTGTATTTTTCCAAAATGGGTTATCTATCTTTCTCGATGCAACACACACACATCTGATCTTTAATATTTTCCTTAAAAATATATTCTCCTTTTGAATAATTTCTAACTCTCTCCAAATTAGATTATCATTTTCTATTATTATATCTGGAATATATCTTAACTCAGGGGTTCCCAACCTTCCTAATGGTGCAACCCTTTAATACAGTTGTGGTGACCCCAAGCCCCCATTGGCAGGCCTCTGCTGCAGGTGCCATAGAGAACTTCCCTCTATACAGGCACCCTCAGCCAATCGCACCCTCCGGTGCCATTCACTGACATCCCCTCCAACCTATCAACCTAACTCTTCCCCACCCTTCCTCCCCTCCTCCTCCAGACCCCTTTTTCTTCACTGGCTCATGGTGACCCCTGTGAAATGGTCGTTCGACCCCCAAAGGGTCCCAACCCCCAGGCTGGGAACCACTGTCTTAATTGATTAGCTATATAATACAACTTTATATTAGGTAAACCTAAAACTCTTTTTTGTGAAACATACCATAACTCTTATTTGTTGTTGTTGTTCAGTCGTGTCCGACTCTTCGTGACCCCATGGACCAGAGCTCACCAGGCCTTCCTATCCTCCACTGCCTCCCGGAGATTTGTCAAATTCATTTTGGTTGCATCGATGACACCGTCCAACCATCTCATTCTCTGTCGTCCTCTTTTCCTTTTGCCTTTGATTTTTCCCAGCATCAGGGACTTTTCCAAGGAGTCCTCTCTTCTCATGAGGTGGCCAAAGTACTGGAGCCTCAGCTTCAAAATCTGTTCTTCCAGTGAACATTCGGGGCTGATTTCTTTCAGAATGGATAGGTTTGATCTCTGCAGTCCAGGGGACTCTCAAGACTCTCCTCCAGCACCACAGCTCAAAAGCATTGATTATGCGGCGATCAGCCTTCTTTATAGTCCAGCTTTCACTTCCATACATCACTACTGGAAAAACCATAGCTTTGACTATCCTGACTTTAGTTCGCAAAGTGATGTCTCTGCTCTTTAGGATGCTATCTAGGTTTGTCATTGCTTTCCTCCCAAGAAGCAGGCGACTTGTTATTTCGCTGCTGCAGTCGCCGTCTGCAGTGATCAAGGAGCCCAAGAAAATAAACTCTGTCATTGCCTCCATTTCTTCCCCTTCTATTTGCCAGGAGGTGATGGGACCGGTGGCCATGATCTTAGTTTTTTTGATGTTGAGCTTCAGCCCATTTTTTCACTCTCCTGTTTCACCCTCATTAAGAGGTTCTTTAATTCCTCCTCACTCTCTGCTATTAGAGTAGTATCATCTGCGTATCTGAGGTTGTTGATATTTCTTCCGGCAATCTTAATTCCGACTTGTGATTCATCCAGACCTGCCTTTCTCATGATGTACTCTGCATATAAGTTAAATAGGCAAGGTGACAGTATACAGTCTTGTCGTACTCCTTTCCCAATTCTAAACCAGTCAGTTGTTCCATATCCAGTTCTGACAGTTGGTGCTTGTCCCACATATAGAGGACAGATAAGGTGGTCAGGCACTCCCATTCCTTTAAGGACTTGCCATAGTTTGTTGTGGTCTACAAAAAACTTTTTATTACCATTACAAAACATATTTATTTATTCTTAAATTCCTTTTAACTCTCTTTCATCCCATTTCAAAGGTAACATCCAAAATAAAAATATTCAGTTTAGGAATAATCTTCATTTTACATACCGAAATCCTTCTGAACCAGGAAATCTTTAATTTTTGATATTCTTTTATTTGTTCAGCAATCTTCTTTCTTTACTTTCTTTATATTTTAAGCATGCCTTCTAAATCCCATGCTAACCTTATCCTCAAATAATTAATGGTGACTCCAAAATCTGAGAGCATGGCACATCCTCCTCTCCCCACCCCACCCGAAATTTCACCTTAGGGGTGGGACTTCTATCTGGAGCATCTGCGGAAAACTATGCTTTTGTACCCCAAGGTTGAAAGCCAGAAAAATACATCTTTGATTGTTAAAGATAAAACAACTCTGACAAAATGTGTTGAATGTTTGTTATTTAATATGCAAGATTTCCCTGATAGTTTTGGGTTGTCTCAGCAGCACAGGATTTTGAAGTATAACATGTTGAAAAGTGGTTTACTATTACCTCCTTCCATTCAGTACAGTATAAACAACAAAAATTAAGGATATAGCTGTCAATGGCTATGATTAAAGATCCTCTGCCAGGATTACTTTCCACTGATGCCTCCCATTTTAATAACTTTGTGCGTCAATCACCATTATTGGCTCTGTTCTGCTAATGCAGAACAGCAATCCCTGAAGAGGTTGGGCAGATTTTATTAGTCTCAGGACCCAGGATTAAGCTCCAATACCAGAGGCTCAAATCCCTTTCAACACCTTAAAGTTTAAGCTTATCACTCGCGAATGAAAAAGGGGAAAGTACTTTTGTGGCATCACTTTTATTTCTCTGCTGGTCCACTATCAAATGCTGTGATCGGACGCAAGCCTCGGCCTCTGCGTTTTGGGCGCCCCTGGAGGCGCCGCGTTCCTTCAGCACCATTTTGCAAGCCCTCCCTTGGGCCTGTGAAAACAAAAATAGCTGCATGTCTTTCTTGACCCCCATCGGTCAAGGAACTTTTCACTTGGGAGCAGCCCGTGAAAGCAGTGCAACCAAGGCTGAGGGAAAGGAACCCAGGCCTGCCGCAGCTCTGGGATGGGAGGGGAGCGCCTGTGCCGTGCGCGCCTGCGTATCTTCGGCCAAGGGATGGTCGCCGCGTCCCGCCCCTAGAAGCGCCCCAGCTCGGGGGCCCGCCTGCCTCTTTCTCCTCCTCCTCCTCCTCCGGCGGCGTCAGGCCCGGGCGCTGACGTGCTCTTGGCCGGCTGGGGCGAGCGAGCGAGCGAGACGTGCGGCTGCTCCGCTGGCCATGGAGGGGGGAGAGCGGCCGCGCGCCGAGCCGAGAGAATGCCAGCCGCGGCGGCTGCGGCGGCGGCGGTTGGTGCCGGTCGCCGAACCGTTGACCGTTGGCCTTCCAAGGTTGCCACCATTGGTGGTGGTGGTGGTGCTGCTGCTGGCGGCCACCATGAGCGAGGAGGGGGGGACGGCCGAGGCGGCGGCCCCGGGCTCGGGCGACGAGAAGTGCCACTACTACGCGGGGGGCGAGGTGTACCCCGGCGAGGCCTCGCGGGTGCCCGTCAGAGACCACTCGCTGCACCTCAGCAAGGCCAAGAGTAGGTGGCCCTTGAGGGGGGGGGCGACAAGGACGGGAGAAGGTGGCGGGGCCGAAAGGGTTCGGTGGTGGTGGCGGCGACCCTCCTCGCCACGTTTCCTCCTCCTAATCCTCGGCCTCAAAAAGCGAGGCTCCCTCGTTTCTCTCCCCCACCCACTCTTTTCCTCGCCGCGGACTCGACTCTTCTTCTTCGCGGGGCGGTCGTGGCCTCTCAGCATCTCTCACAGGAGGGGGCCGTCAGGGTGGCCACGGGGGTGATAAGGAGGCGACCTTCCTTCTCCTTCTACCTCCCCCGGCCCGCGTTGAATTCTTGGCTCGGGAAAGGCTGAGGAGGCTGGAAAGGGATAAGGCAGGCGCCGAGAGAAGGGTGTGTGCGTGTGTATTTTTTAAAAGAATTAAGAAAGAGGATGGTCTGGGCGCTCTGATGAGACGAGGAAAGCCTCGTTTGCAAAGCCCGCCTTGTTTCCTTTGAAGCCGCGGTGGCCAAACACGTAGGTCGTGGCCTCGGCTTCCTTGCGCTCTTGGGGCTGGGGAGGGTGTTTGCCCTCAAAAGCGTAATTTTTCATTCACGGGGGTTCCCTGAGTGGCTCATTCAGGCAACGCCAGTGCGAATGGAACGGAAAATACGAAAGGGGCCGAAAAGGACTTCTTGAACCCTTCTCCTGCCCCCTCTTAGCAGGTTATAATGAAGCGAGTAAGCACCTCGTTTGGAGGTGTTTGTTTTCACTTGACTAAACACTGATAACCGCCTTCGGGATAGGACACGTCAGGCAAAGCTGGTTGGTTCATAAAGCGGAGGGAGAAGAATCAAAATTAGTTTGCGCAGAGGACGAAAAGCTTTTTTAAAAGAAAAGGTAAAAGGATTCTGATTTTTTTTTTTGACAAGGCAATATTGTATTAGCAAAAATATTTAATGTATTGTTTTTCTTAATGTTCCTTAGAAAAAGACTGACTCATAGTGGCTAGTTTTAAATTGGTATAGTGACAGAAGCCCCAGAAATTCGTGTTGTTTTTTTTTAAAGCATACACTTAAACACATTTAACTCCATGAAATTACAATCTTGCACAAAGTGTATAGGATTGCACAACAATCACTGTACAAATGGTGCGTTGGCCTTTGGTGACAGTAAAAGATGTTGCAGAACCTCAGATTTACAACTTTATGCCCGGCACTGAGTGTACTTTTCCTAACCTATCATTTATTTTGAGCCAACAAAAAAAAAAACCACTCACTCGAGATCTAGGATTTATCCTTTAAAACAAAAATGAATACCAGTGTCCCATTGAGGCACTCATGAACGTTTTCCCCTTGCTCTGGCACATACCCTGTTGCAATGCAAAACTTACAACCAGTGCGGAAATGGGCATCAGTAATAGGAAACTTGCTGGAGTGATTATTTTTCCATTCTGCATTTCCTCAGTAGGATATTGGCACTGAATACTTTTGGAATTTTGCATCTACTTGAATGAAAATACTATTTTGCTTTTTACATCAATGCACTTGGTAAGATTTTGTATTTAAAACTTGGATGTGTTCTTTTTATTTTCAGTTTCTAAACCAGCTCCTGATTGGGAAGGAACAGCAGTCATCAATGGAGAATTTAAAGATCTGAAATTAACAGATTATGATGGAAAATACCTTGTTTTCTTCTTTTATCCTCTCGACTTGTAAGCAAGCTGTTGCAGTTCTAATGTATAAATTGTTCACGATGTTTGTTCTTGTTCAGAAGATTGTAGCAACTACTGATTACTATTTATTTTGTCAGTGTTGACTGTATTTGGCCATATGGACCAAGGGTGTGACTTCATGTAAAGAAGTTTCCCAGATCTTTTAAACCTCCTGTGGCCAGCATCCAGTGTTGTGGTGCCCTAGTGTCAGCATGAGGAATTTCGTTCCATCTACTTCCAGTTATTGGAGTCAACAGAAAACTAGCTTCAGGAGCATGTTTTATGTTCTGCGTTGATGACTGCCAACTTTTTAAAATTCATCCATAAATACTTTTGGTTTATTTGAAAATTTTCTCTTGAATCCCTTCACTAGGAGGAAGGTGGCATAAGAAAGGAATGAGTAAATGAATGCATTTTTGTTTTCTTTTGCTAGCATGCTCAGCCAGTCCTCATCATTTTTGCTTTTTGTCTTCTAAATATATATTTTAATCTACTAGAAATTTTAAGATGTTGGTTTATAATAAAATAGTAGTAAAATTTAAATATAATAGGTTGACTGAAATTCAGTTTCTTGGTATAGTAGGTTATGACTACAGTGGGCCAAGTGAATCAGTGGAACTTAAGAGAGGTCTTAACAGACCAAATCCTCACTGATTCACTGTCTAATATGGTTGCAACCTACTGTGCTGATCAACAGGATTTCAGCCATCAGTTGGAATATAAAATACTGATAATTTTAATATATATACGTAAGTGCGTAATAATTTAACATACAGTAAGAAATTGCCATGAAAGAAATCATGTTTTTTCATACATTGCTGGAAACATGTTTTCAGGAAGGCAATTTATCTGTACATTAGCAATAATAACAATGATATTATTTCAGTTTTTAAAAATACAGAATTTAATTTTTTGTTTTGTTTTAATTTAGCACATTTGTTTGTCCAACGGAGATAATTGCCTTTAGTGACAGAGTTGAAGAATTCAAAGCCATAGGTGCTGAAGTAGTAGCTTGTTCTATAGACTCAAAGTTCACTCATTTAGCATGGTAAGTTGTTTTCCCATTTCTTTTTTTTTTTTATTCCAGGTTACTGATAACAGGTTATTTAAACTTATACTGTACACAAAGTAAAAATGTTGGGAAACCCAGAAGCCAATCCAGCCAAATCTGCATGTGTCGTATGAAGTGCTCTCAACAGGGATTTTTTAAATTCACAAGTGGTCTATTGGCTGGATGAGGAGCTTAACAGCAGGAGCCTCCCAATTGTCAAGTACTGGGCCTAAAACAGGATGGGGAGTATATAATGGGCTTCTTGATCTGGGCAATGAAATATAGAGCTACATTTATGTATACCTCAGTAGAACTAGGGATCTATACACAACTGCTGGAGATATTAAGCATTTGTAGCATTTACATTTGTGCCCCTTTATAATAAATTCATAGGCAGGAATATAATTGAATATCTAAGTGTGGGTAAGAGCAATGACATGACTCAGAATGGCAAATAGCCACTTATTAATTATTTTATGGTGAGATTGCTGATCACATGTAGTTGGACAACTGACATAGTACTACAGATGCAGTTGGGGACTGTCTAATGGCATTCTGGGCATAACATGGCCAAAGGTTTTGCTTATACAATTAGTTGGTCAGTAAAGCATTTATTGCACAGCATTTTAGGTTGAGTGTGCAACTGGCCCTCCATGTAATTCCTATGGTCCATCACTATTGTCTATGGTGGCTAGAGCTGATGGATGTTGTAGGTGGGGAAGCTTATGGTCTGGTGGCTCCTCATATCAAATTTTAAAGGTGAGGTAGTCCTAGTCTCAAGTCATCTGTGATTTTGGGGGGGGGGGGTGGAATCTCAAGGGAAGCACTGATTTAAACCAGTGCAGAAAGTCCTACATGGCAACCAGGGACCCAAGCGAAGAGCAGCAAAAGGGGCATGCTGAGGATTTCACCAAAATGACAAAATATTTGTACTATTGCTATAGTAGAAATAGTATTCAAACTTTGTACTCCTCCGTGCTTCACCCCATCCCACCCCACTGGAGGGAATGCAGAATCCATATTTGCCCCAGGTGACAGCCTAGTTGTGGGCCTGGTGACAACATTGATCTTCAGTTAACTTTTTGATTTAATTTAATTAAAGCCATGGTGGTGGCAAAGTATGTTTTGAAAAATGTTTTTATGATAGTAAATACAAACTATGATTATAAATATAAAAATGAATACGTAAATACAGGTGTATGAAAATATTGTTCTGAGTTATTTGGTGATCTTTATTGAACTAGGATTAATACACCACGAAAACAAGGAGGACTTGGGCCAGTGAAGATACCACTCCTTTCTGATTTGACACACCAGATTTCAAAGGATTACGGAGTTTATCTAGAGGACCAAGGACATGCTCTTAGGTAAAGTATTAAACATTTCGCTTTCTCCTTCTCTTTCTCAATGTTCCATCAGCCATCCCTTATCATAGGATGTTGTTTGAAAAACTTCTATGGGCTCTTCTAAGTATATGTTTCTGATGCGTAAGTTCAAGTTTTATAGTCTTAGTTTTTTAGTTTTATTTATGATTTGTATACTGCCTGCTTGTGAAAGCAACTGAAAGCGGTGAAGAACAATAAATTAGCATAAACAAGGGATAAAAACAAACCATAAACAAAGAAATCACTATATGTATAAAATACAACAATATAAAAATATAAACAAAAATATAGGAGTCCGGCAGATCTAAATACAACACATTAATCAGTCGAAGGCCTCCTTATAGAGCCAGTTTTTTATGGCTTTCCTAAAGGCAGGAAGGGATTTTACCATGCAGACCTCACTGGGAATGGAGTTTCAAATCATCGGGCCAGCCACAGAGAAGGCCCAGTTTCCCATGCAAGCTTTGTGGGCCTCTCTAGGGGTGACTACCCAAAGAGCGAGTGCCTGGAAGACCCCAGTGGGTTGGGCATAAGTTGATCTGAGGGAGATATGCTCCACCAGATACTCAGGACTCAAGCCATGGAGGGTTTTGTAAAGCAAAATCTTGAATCTGATTCAGGGGGCAACATGCAACCAATGCAGGCGAGCCAGGATGGGGGTGATGTGAGCAAGTCTGCCAGCACCAACTACTACAGAAGTGGAAAAGGAGAGATAGGGTTGTGTGTCATCAGCATACTGATGACAGCGAACCCCAAAACTGATTGCCAACCCCTAGGGCACCCCACAAGTGAGGGTCCAAGGGGGCGACAAGTCATCCCCAGCTTTACATGCTGGACATCCCCCCCCCCCCCGAAGGATCGAAGTCAGCACAGCTGAACCTCTGATCCCCACCCCAGAGAGCCTGTCCAGGAGGATACCGTGCTCAACAGTATCAAAAGCCACAGAGAGATTGAGGAGGACCAACAAGGTAGAGTACCCCTTGTTGGCCACCCTCAAGAGGTCATCCTGCAGTGCAACCAGGGCTGCCTCAGTCCCAAAGTGTGGTCTAAACCCAGACTGGAATGGATCCAGGACATTGTCCTTCTCCAGGAATGTCTAGAGATATTCAGTGGTGACTTGCTCAACCACCTTGCCCAAGAAGGGAACAATGGCAGTTGGATGGTATTTAGATAAATCGTCCACCCGCTAGGTCTTTTAAGAATGGGCTTCACCACCGTCTTCTTCAAATGGGAAGGAAATGTCCCATCTCTGAAGGAGGTGTTGATAACTGATGAAGCCCCTACAATCTTAATCAGCCAGGAA
>JAHTLZ010003399.1:3024103-3046434 GCA_023846285.1 Phrynocephalus versicolor
CTTTACTACTAAGACATCATTTGAAAACCTGCCTTAGCCAAATAATCCATGTTGATGAAACAGCAAGAGATTGGACACCAGCCAACTTAGAAGATATTCTAACTAGTATTGACTTTGAAGAACAAATATATTTCAATTCAGTATAGATAATTTTTATTAAAAGCATACACGGTTTAGTAAAACATATGCTATGAGTATAACAAAAGCTGGGTGCACATGTTCTTAATCAGATTCAAATAAGTTACAAGGAGCACCATGGCACAGTAGTATCTGCCTATTGTGCCTTGTGAAAATCGCCTTCTTTTGACCCTGCTAAAATTTGTGCTTTAACCTGAGCAGCAGTCAGCATCACAATTACGATTCTATCATTTGGAGTATAGGGCTTACTGGAATCACAGGGAGATTTGTATCAATGGGTGGCATCAGACTTGTCAAAGCTCTTCTTCCTTCAATAGATTTTTCTCTCAGCAATATGACCAGCCCATAGATGGTCCATACTGACAGAGTCAAGGCCTTAATGTGGCTTCCACACCATGCAGATGATTAAACCTTTCCAGCTAATGTATAAGAATTTACATAGTTTATCAGGCAAGTCAGTGTTCTTAGTTAGAATAGTATATGGATTACTACATCTGAATCAATAAGAATATAAATCTTCAGGAGCAGGATTTATTTGTTACTGACTTCCTCCACCCCATGTTTACAAGGCCAGTTTTCCTTACTTTCTCAGTAACTTTTGATAGTCATATTGTATTAACTGTTCAGTGTAAAAAAGGAAATACACAAAATACAAGATATGAAAGTCAAGCTAAAATGATTTACAATATAAAAATAACAGTAATAATATATAAATACAATAAATGTTTTGGATTATTTCTGAATTATGAAGTCATGATAATGTTTTGACCAGATGTCCTGTCACACCTGGCTCTGATAAGCAGTGTGCCAGAAGCTTCCATGGCAGTCTCTTTCCAAAGGTAGAATTTGGTATGATGGTATCACATGTTTTCTGTCATAGTTGAATCAAAGTGCCGCTTCCCATCCAAATACAACATGGATTCTAAAAAAAAAAAAAGGAGAGGGGGGGGAGAATGTTCAGAACATCTACAGCAACTTCTTAAACTCAAGATACTGTTCTGATATTTTTCAGTTTTTTTAAGATGACCTGGTCAGTAAAACAAAACACTCAAGTCATTTCAATTTTCACGTGTTTTCTTGGCATACTAAAGGTTCCTTGTGGGTTTTTTTAGCCTGTCTGTTCCTCAAGTAGAGATGAACACAAGTATTGTTCTTCTACCATCACTATAACTGAGAGAATCTGAGAAGTTCATATGAAAGAGAATGAAAAATTAATAAACAATAATTTTAAAATTCTAAAAATTGGGCATGAACAACTGAAACAGATTAAAGTAGGGTTTAAACTACATGAACAGTGAAAACAGAATGCACAAATTAGAGTAGTACAGGCCAGATGAATGAACCCAGGTGGACACTGGGATGTGAAGAGCAATAGAAGTGAAACAACAAATATGAACTCTTCTTGGATCCAGTGACCCTAATAAATATTGACTCCTAAATCATCATCACAGAGGCTGTGAGGTATGCATGCAAACACTACTCACCTCCATATGTCTTGGGGACAACATTTGGTATCTCCGTTTCAATCAGAAACGTGAAATGGAAGACATTGGTTGTCTGGTGGATTCTGGAATTTGGATCATAAACTCCACTATGCACCCGAACTTGGATGTAATTTTTTTCAGTATAGCATACCTTGAAAATATTAGTATGATAAAGTTACTGGATTTGCAGGTAACGATTGAACAAGGTAGATTTGACATTCCATTACTTGAAAAATGAGGTTTCTGAATCAGGATTGGTGGCTGTCATTGTTTCCTAAATTATAATATCATGCTGTATACCGATTACAAGATGAAAAAAACATTACCTGGGAAGAAAGCAGCAATAAGGATCCAATCTCAACTGGTTTTTGAAACATTATATCATCTACAGCCACAACATAAGGCCTGAAGTTTCTGGAACAAGATAAAAGGTAGGATTATAAAAGGCAAACATGGTAAATTTCATGTTCTGAAGTCTATGTAATAAAAACTACCAAACCTGGGATTTGTGATAGATTATATCCAATGAGGCCAAGTATAAACTAGCAAAGAGAGGTTCCATGAGAAAGTGTTTCATTAGCTGGTTTGTCCAAAATATTAAAATCATTTCATCTTATACCATTTAACTCAGGCATGTCCAAACTTCGGCCCTCCTGATGTTTTGGACCACAACTCCCAGATTTCCAAGCCTGTATTTCCAATGGAAAAGGACTGTGGGAGTTGTGGTTCAAAACATCTGGAGGGCCGAAATTTGGACGTGCCTGATTTAACTAATCCTGCTGAATCCTACCGAATCCCAATCCCTGCTCCATCTCAGATTTCTGCATTGTAACATGTAACAGGATGTAATTACCCCCATGCATAGATTTGGGGAGGAAGTCTGGATGAATATTTAAGCAGGATCAGATCTTTAGGACAGTTGTGAGGAAATGCGGACTCGGAAATCTTCACTATATGTGGGACTCATGTGGCTAAGTTCCAGCTCTTGCAATTCCCCAAAGCTAGCAGCATTTGTCAGATTTGGAGAGCTTTAGTCCATAAATTAGTGCTGGTGTTTATACTGCGTCGTTTTCTCCCAAGAGATATAGTCCACACGGAAGTCACCAGAAGAAAACCCTCAACAGTTGATTATCAGAGCTTATTTCTCAAAATAATATTGCCTGTATGATCTCTGGCTGCCACAGTCTTGAATGTAGCAATACAAAGTTCACTATGAATGTCAATACTGTATATATAGAACTCAAAAGGGATATCCAGTTGGGTACAGTGGATAAAATAACAGCCTAGGATTCAGGAGCCCTGGGTTCAAATCCCCACTTAGCCATGGAACCTCACTGGGAGTACAGAAGTGATAAAACCATATCCTGAAAGCCCTGTTGGGGTTGCTTGATGAAACAATGAGAACAAATAGAACTCAAAACTCTATTCAGAACACATTAGAAGTAATTTTGTTGAGATGGTCAACAGTGCCGGTTTACCTTTCACAGGGGTAACAGTTATTAACTTGATAATTACTGGAGAATCATGCTCTCATTAGGTATTCAGTTTGCAAATCAAACATTAAATTTTATATCCACAAATTAATACAGAATTAAATTAGCTCATGATACTGCAATGGGCCGATCTGGAGCAGATTTTGCTATGTAAAAGAATCATACCAGAAATATTAGTAACAGTAATGTGGTAAAGTCCTAAAGCTGTGTGTTTTAAGAAAGTAATAAGAGTAGCAATTGCTAACATAATTTTTTGTTCAGCGTAGTGAATGTTTGTTTATTGTGCCACACATTGTAGCTTTTCACTTACCACAAAGGGCATACTCTACCTACCTTTCCCTATAAAATTAACCCAGATGCCCTTGCACAAATGGAACCTGTAAAATAAATTTCTTTTTGTGCTTCTTTCACATGGTATTCTCATTCACACTGTACAGGGCAAGCAGACAGGGAAATAAATGGTCTTTCTAGACACTGCTAAGAAAAGAGGGAGCCTGGGGTGGTGGGGGGGGGGAAATGCTCGATGAGCCCTTATCTCCTGCTTCTGAAATGTACTGGGTGACAGATATATTATCAGCTTACCCATAGCTGTAAGCACAAGCCCATCCAAGTTCATATGCCTTTCTCATGAGGAATCCCCCAAAGATTCTGTTGAAAATGTTACGCTCCTATATTGAGAAATCGACATAGCCACTGAATGGTTCATAAATTACATAAACTGTTGCCTTAAACAGCATCTTTATTTCCAATTTTCCATCAAGCTGTTAAAACACAATTTGCAGTATTCCATCTAATTACAATACCTCACAACAAAAGACACAGAACTCATAGCTGTGGGGGTGAGTTGTGACTCTGGCAAATGATAGCAAGACCCCTTTATGGGCATAATCCACACTAGTATAAGAACATAAGAAGAGCCATGCTGGATGAGGCCAAAGGCCCATCTAGTCCAGCTTCCTGTATCTCACAGTGGCCCCACCAAATGCGTTTGGGAGCACATGACACTAGAAATCTGTTTCCTGCTAGCACTCCCCTGCATCTAGCCCTTGAAGTACCCCGGTTTTAAGCCTGGGGATTACACATCTCCCTCATGGTTTAATAACCTGTGATGGACTTTTCCTCCAGGAATCTGTCCAATCCCCTTTTGAAGGCATCCAGGCCAGATGCCATCACCACATCCTGTGGCAGGGAGTTCCACAGACAACGCGCTGGGTGAAAAAATGTTTTCTTTTCTCTGTTCTTACTCTCCCAGCCCACAATTTGAATGTATGTCCCCTAGTTCTGGTATTTTGTGAGAGGGAGATGAGCTTCCCTCTATCCACTTTACTCATGCCCTGCATTATTTTGTACGTCTCAATCATATCCCCCCTCAGGCACCTTTTTTCCAGACTAAAGAGCCCCAAATGTTTTAGCCTTTCCTCATAAGGGGGGTGCCCCAGCCCAGTAATCATTTTAGTCGCTCTCTTTTGCACCCTTTCCAATTCCACTATGTCTTTCTTGAGATGCGGTGACCAGAATTGTACACAAGGCTAAGAAACAAAAATAATGGCCTAAATATGTTGAGTAGTACACTAATATTTACTGGAAAGCAGCCCAGCATCTCAGCAACCACCTTACAGTAGCCACCAACTGGGAACACTTAAGTACTATGCTTGGTAGGTCATTTTAGCTGAAAACTACTTCAGAATAATATAAGTTTAAATATCTTCACATTAAATGTTAGCATTAAAGCAAAGCCATGTGCTGGTTAGCTATCACCCTATAGTACTTAAAGCACTCTGTGGGTGGTTTACAATTCACTCTTGCTGTTACCTCCCCAGCAAGCTGGGTAACTCTGGAGGGGTGGAAGGCAGAGTGAACCACGAACTGGCCTAAGGCCAAAACTGAACTCGAGTCATTGACTGCAATACCGCAGTTTAACCATTATGCCATGAGGCTCTTAGAGAACATTAAAGAGTAAACAGCTGTTATTTACAGTGCAACTATAAACATTTCCTCTAAACTATTCACATAACTTCAACAGAAATTACAGTGTTTAATCCCAATGTATCCATTACTGAAAGTGCTACTAAGCATGTCTATTTGGACCAGGAGTCGAACATCTATTAATCAGGGGCAGCCAAAATCTAATCCACTTATTTGGAAGTGCTAATGTACCTGAGGGTGACAGATCTCTAATCCCTTTAAAGTTGTATCTTGCATCCACACTGAGTTAGGTGGCAACACACGGCTTCGAAAACTCATTGTCCTGTGAAAAGAGAAGGGTGAATGAAGCTGTTTGGATGAGCAGCAAAACATTCTATCAATCAAGAAAAAGTAATCCAGTTGCCATGACTCAACTTCCAGGTATGGGTGAAAATGGTTATGTTTCCATCTTATCTTGATATTAACAATGATGCTGTTACATAATCTAAACCAATGGGTCCCCAGATGATGGTGGACTACAGTTTGCAGAAATCATGACCACCACATGAATGCTGAAGGCTTCTATGGCTTTTAGTCAAAGAACATCTAGGAATCCAAGGTTGGGAACCTCTGATGTAGACAATCCTTCCACCTTGCCAGAGAGCAATTCTTCCAGAAGATGTGGCAATGGGGAACTTTAGGTAACTTGGACAGGATTAGAGGAAAAGTATCTCAATGGATCATCATGATGACATGGCACCTCAGGATTCAGGAATAGCAGACCTCTAAATTGACTAATCCAAGAGAACAGCAGTAGGAGAAGGCTACTGACCAGCATGATCAATTTTTACAGTTCAGAACATCCAAAATCAGTCATCCCAGTTCTAAGCAGTTACTTTAAGAACTAGTCAATTGACTGCTTACCTTGTGTCCAATGTATTAAGAAATAAGCTATGGACAATGTTTCTTTCTTCTGCTGTAGGAGCCATTTTTAGCAAGGAGGCTTTACTGGAATCAATTCTTCGGATCTTGTTCACTAATCAATTAAAGGGAAAAAGTTCATAACAAATGAAAAATTAATGAAATTGTGTCCAGCTACATTATCCACTGTCCTTTTTTTTTACTTCAGACAAATATTGACAAATTTGACTGTAATTCATGTGTATATGATCTGTGAGCGCACTTTTGGCTATTTTAGAGATTTGGTTTGCACAGTATACCACCCCTATTTTTTAAAAATAGCTTCTTAGGGGGATGGGTAATGATGTGGTTCTCCAAGTAGGAGAGAGCCATCACTAAGGAGTCTTGGGTAGCTTCAGGAAAAGCAGCAAGTTCTATCTTCAATTCCTCTGGAGAAGTGTGTGTGTGTGTGTGTGTGTGTGTGTGTGTGTGTGTGTGTGTGTGAATTTGTGCATTCAATAACATGTCTAAATCAAAATGAAAGTGGGAATAACTTTCACTGAGAAAAATCATTAGAAGTAATGAATCCTGTTTTCCCTTTTCCAGCAGGCTGCTACCAAGGAGCTGGACCTATAAGAAAGTATAAGGAGCTACAACACACAACCACTGTGCCAGCATTAATCAGCAAGGGGATAACAGGTGTTATAGAAAACAGACTAGACTAGAGCCATATGGAACCCAACCCCAAATTCAAGATCTTTCTAAGAATATTTAACGTGGACACTGCAGGCTGTGCTGGTCTCCTGGTTGGCATTAGCATCAAATGAAATTGAAGAACTAACTATGCTTGAAACCCTAATTCATCCTCTTGTTCAGAATGATCACTACAGAATCCTCTATTCTCACTTGTCTCGCCAGTCACCATTTTTAGGGAAAAGATGAAGTAACTTAGGAAACAATCACTGGGAGAAGGACAAATATGTTGCTAATGGAGATATAAGTTAAAGAACACTCAGTGGAACAACAGTGGAACCCATGTATTAATGGAACTCGGCAATCCACAACTAAGAAAGCAGTGGACTCAGTTTATGGTTGCCCAGATTATGGTTGCCATCTAGCCAACCATTCTAATAAGCTACCTTGAAACTGTGCAAAAGTTCCCTGGCCTAGATTCTAAATATTACATGAAAAGGAGTAAGGGGCATATTGGAACAACACCAACAACAAACACAACTATTTATTATTCATATTAGGGACAA
Source organism: Phrynocephalus versicolor (assembly GCA_023846285.1). NCBI lineage: Eukaryota > Metazoa > Chordata > Lepidosauria > Squamata > Agamidae > Phrynocephalus > Phrynocephalus versicolor. The sequence continues at coordinate 3,031,283 of JAHTLZ010003399.1, forward strand.
ATTCTCTCATTTCATACAATCCATTTCTTAAAAAAAGTATTCAAGCCCACCTAATATGCTCTGTTATGTTTCTATAACCTGCCTAATATGTTTGATTATGTTTTTGGATCACTGATCATGAACGATAATGCCTAGATATTTGTTGTTTACTCTGTGTTTCTTTTTATTTTATTTATTAATGTTCATTATGTTTAAGTCAGTTATGTAATTATTATATTGTGATGTGCATGCTGTTTTTATAAACCACCCAGAGTGGCCTTGTCACCAGATGGGCAGTCTAAAACTCTAATAAATAATAATAAATACTAATAGATTCAAGGTTAAATACCAAGTACTTCAAATTAGTAACTATTATACTCCTTTCAGCAATCAACACAGTGAAAAAAGGAGAGTTTAAAAAGCATAAATAAGAACCAGCAAGAATTTGATTCATTATTTCAAAATTAACAATACCTTCATGGTATCCTACAAGACAAATACATACAGATGTGTGGAAACCTAATGCACCTATACAACCCTCAGTTTGTAGAGGGGGGGGGTTACCATTAATTTGTAGCTCCCTTTCTCTCACAAAACAATGCTTTTTCCCATTTTTAAGAAAGACCACGACCAGGAATACTTCCACCATCAAAATGAATGCATTACATACTTTCTCCTTCCTTGAAGATTTTTTCCTCTTCTGGAGTTTCAAGAATCAATGGATTCACAAATGCTGGCCTGTGGATACATTAATTTTTTCCAGAAAATTAAGGGTTTTTTTGGGGGGTGGGGGTGGGGGCTTCACTTCTGGCTTCAGTCCAGTATCGTTAATCATGCAGTAGAAGCATTTGTTACCCACATAATATGTATTATTCACGGGATAGTGAACTGAAAAGTTAAATTCACTGGTGGAGTGGACATGGTAAACCCACTCCTTAAATATCTCACTCATGTTGAAAGCCCTATTAGGTTCCCAATAAGTCCGTTCCAACTTGAGAGCAAAACACATCCATACACAAGGTAGATAATATTTTGATAGAAACCAAAGCATTAATAAAAGGGCAAACATCCTTCTGTGTGCCGCCATTAAAAACAGTCTAACTGCTCAACAATGATGCTTGTCTTGGAGAAAGCAGTCATTTAAGACTTTAAATTTAGTTTCACTCTCTGTCCGTTATGGATACCATTTAAATCTAATTACTGCTACATTAAATTTCTAATCAAGCTGGAGTACATTTGTTAGATGTACTATGTTTATTGTTCTGAACAAGGACATAGAAACATTCACAGGACATGATTTAAGGGGTGTTTCAACAGACTGAAAGAGGCCGAGTATCTTGTATAACTGTTTTCCTCATCTAGATTGGAAAAGGTAATTAATTTTTTTTTTGCAGTGAAAAATATAGATTATAAAACTTTCTTCCCATCTCCTTAATTACAGTATTTAAAAATATTGTCCCTCCCAGTTTTCTCCCTGCCCTCCTCCAGCACCGGAAAGTTTATACTAATTGTCATTCTCCATTACTTCCAATAGCCTGTTGGAATCGTTACCTTTTGTTTTCTGGATCACGGGCCACCATGACAAAGGTTGCATCTAACACGGGGGAATAGATATCACCATGAAGCTGAAGAGGAAAATCAAGTTTCATAAGCTGTTCAGCTTCCACTGATAATGCAATACATTTTAGCCAGTGTCTTTTTTTCTTTCAAAGCAGAATGTGACACTTCACCTGTGAACCTCCCATGGTCTTCACTTGAGAAACTGCCATGGTTTCAAACTTGCCATTCCAGAAGCCAGATAGATCTGAGAAAGCCTAACCACTCCTGCAACATTTGCTTCAATGGGAATGTTCATAGTGGACATTCCTGCTGGATTTAATAACATTGGCATCCTGACTTGACAATGCCCGAAGGCCAAACTAAATGGTACAATCAATATGTAATTAGAAGCAGAACTTTTACGAGGAAAAGGCTAACAGAAGCTTGCTTTGATCTACATTTGGCAAATTAGTCTGCTTTAGGTTTTCAACTGGTTAGCTGGGGGATAAGTGTGGTTTTGTTTGCACACGTATGTCTCAGGCACATACTGTAGATTTGCATACCAGAAGAGATGACACTGTAAAAGGAAATTAGTATCTTCCTTGATGTGTTATGTGACCCTGAATGATGAAGCCATTCTATTCCTGATAATAACAATTGCTTAAGTTGAGAGCATCAAAGGCCTATGTTAGGCATGTTCCTAACAGTTTATATGTATTAGTCAGTTACACTGAATTTATGAGTAGTTTACAGTTTCTAACTAAAACCATCATCAAATTCTGCCTTGCTTTTCCCTCTCTAAGGAAGAAAAAAAGCTAAAATAACCAGAGAGGCAGACATTGCAGAACACTATCTCACAATAAAACAATTGAGACATCAAATAAAAAAGCTAAAATAAACTTGTAAACTGTCAGGTAAATATTTAACAAGAACGTGGATTCAGTTAACAAATATTATACCATACTTCCACATCTAACACAAAAAGGGATAATTAAACCAACTATATTTTAGTCCAAAAATACATACCCTGGAGCCAATATACACTAAAACTCATACATTCTAGAGTCAGTATCTTAATAAATACAACTCACCCAGAAGCCATGAGAAGCACTAGTCATATAGTAGAGAATGCACATAAAAGCTACTAATATCCTATCCTAAAAGCTACTGTACTCCTTCTGTAGCTTTTCTCCCAATAAAGTATAGTTAAATTCTCTTGATAATACCATTCTAATTTGGGTTCCTTACTGACAATGAACCGTTCCCTTCTGCTGACCTGAAGCATGTGCATCTTCACTTCCATTGAGGTCTTTCCTACCCATGAAACATTCCCAGTGAACTTGATATCACGATCTGGATAAATGTGCTGTTTCCATAAGCCTAAAAAGTATAGAAAGAGAATCTGAGAACAAATACTGAAGGTCTGTAACTAAAAACGGAAGGCTGGCACCTTTATTCCAAGGACGATCACTTTCACAGGATATAGAGTAACAGGAAAAGGTTGTACATATAAAATGTAGAAGCAGTTGTGGTTCCCTTTGACCCCATCTCTCAGCAAGAGGAAATATCAAGGGTCTTCTTTCAAGCTGAGGAATGTTAAAAAGTTCAGGCATGGTTAAGATGAGGGGTACCCAGTGCCAGATGGCATCATCAAAGCCATCTTTTTTTTCCAAATGTGGGCCAGTCAATAACAAACTTGGGGCCAAACCAAAAAGCCAGGCCAATAAACCCATCAGCTTATTTGCAGGGAACAAGCAGAGTTATCAGACCATCCCGAGGTCAAAAGAAATTCTGAGGGATCTTGGCAGCACACACACGTAACACACTGTGGAGTTGTCTCTCACAAACATTGCTGCCACAGTACAACTCTCAGCTGCCCAATTTTGCAGCCTCAGAACCTGACCACCCTTTAAGAAAATATTTCAAAAAAGGACAAGCATGTTCTGGGAAACCTTTGGGATACATGGTTCTCTCTCACACAAAAAAATACCCATCCCCTTTTTTTCTTTTCTGAGGTAAGATATTTCAATGTGCTAGACATGGATTGCCAGCCAACCCCAAATTAGGATTTGGTGCACAGTGCATCTGACAACTGCAACAGAGGCGGTGGGAGAGCTGGTCCCCCAAACCTGACACACCTGCCTATTCCTACTATTATGCAACATAATGAGCATTCCCAGGACATTTATTAGGAAATAAAACAAACATTACTGTACCAATTTTATCCACCAGTGCTGTAACAATTGATAAAGGAGATTTCTGGGCAGCATCATGTTTTGTGTGAGTATAACAAACGAGAACTGCAGAAAAGTAAGAAAACAAACACCATTAATTCTTCTCAGCAGAAATGTCTTCTTCTAAGCAGTGGAATAAAACACCACACTGTGTTCTTAGTTTTATTCCACAGAAAAGCTCAGAGAAACCAAGAAAGCTCATGAACCACCTTATTCACGAGAACCCTAAAAAAGATGCAACGTAGATGCAACTAGGAAACAATTTCTGATTTCCTTGCCCTTATTTCTAAACAGGTGGCCGCAGCTACACAATCAGTTCTCAAAGGAACTGGAGAGGAAAAACCACTGACATGTTTCCGTTTGTAGCCCACAGTGCAATGAAAGGAGATTCTCACTTCCTTTCTGCCATGGAGACAGGACTTCCTCTAGAGTTCTGCAGAGCTTTAGTGGACTGAGGTCTCTTCCCAGAACAGCCTTTGCTCTCCAAAATAAGTCAATGATACTGTCAGTGTATTATCCACCAGCCACATGACACAAGACACATCGCAGTTCAAAACAGAGACAGAATCCATGTCTTTGCAAGCCTTTTTGGCCCTTCCTGAAGGTATTAGGGTTTTGAGTGGATTCACTTTCTTCCATGATAGTTGGAGGGGCAGACTTTAGCACTACAGCAGAGATCAGTCCTTCCTTCCTTCCTTTACTTCTCCACTCACACCCAGATTCCAAATAGCTGACTCAGTCATCTCTCTGCACGTCTCTCACACCACATAGACTGACTATAGTCTCAACCCAAGGAATATGCTGGGTGATATGAGGGTCAGCGGAAGAATCAGGCAACGGCGATGGTGCCATCACCATCTCATCTCGGTTAACCCTGACATCTTGTGTTTGGTTGGCTGCTTCCTTTCTGCAGCAAAGAAGTAGTAGTACGTAACTGCACTAGCAATTTGCTCGGGAGCCATGTTCTCTGCAAGCTGCCTGTGCATGCACAGCTTCATCAATGCCATTCAGCGGCAGCTGTAATCAATGCCCATTTACTTCCAGATGAAACCCTGCGTCCTGCAAGAAGACAGACAAGGCTCCCACAAAGTGGGGGTGGGGAGGAATTGCAGGGAACAATGCTGGGAGACATGTGGTGTGCTTACACACTGACCCCAGAAAACACAGGCACACATCCTGGTAAATCCAGGCCCTGCATGTGACAGGGAGAAGAAGAAAGGAGAGAGGAACCAATTAAAAGTAAGTTTCATATACAGTATATGTAGGAATACAACACTTCTGTGACCCTCACCTATCATCCTCCTTAAAGGCAGACTGCCACCAGTTTTGTCCACTATAGTTAGTTGGAGGCTTTTATGAAAGCCATGCATATGGTAATTTCATTTTAGTGAAGTGAGAAAAACGTTAGATGTGGTTCTATAGGGCAAAAGTGCAAATCCCTTTTTAGCCATGGCCTCTCTCGGGCAAAACATTTACCCTAGCTTCACATTCCTTCTTTTCAAAAACTTTTTGAGTTACAAACGGTCAAGGGCGGATTGGATTACTATGTAAGTGAAATAATATGGTGGTTACTTACCTCCTAAACTATCAAGATCTTCAAGAATTCGACCAAACCTATAAAACATAAAGTGGAACACAATCAACACAACAGCGCCAAATGGATAGGTGTTCACTTGACTGAAATAAAAATTGAAAGATAGCTATTTTTACCTGACTGTGTTATGCACATTAAGATATTTCTCTCTTATTTCAGGCTGGCTCCCTAAAGGTAAGATAACTTCTATGTAGCTATCACTCATTTTCCGGGGAGGCAGGTCACTCTGGGCTTTGGCCAGAAGTGTATGTAAGGCTTTTCTTTCATTCATTGCTTGCACATGGTCTCTGTAGAGGAGAAAACAGTCAAATGGGAAACAAGTATTATTGCATTAAATATTGTACAGTTGGCAGAGAGTAATAGTGAACACGCCAAGCTTTGAGCTGGAAGCCATTTGCTTAAAGTTTAGTCTAATCATAAACAAAGTTATGGCCCATAAGCAAATGGCTACCAGTTTTAAATGTTTTTGCAATGGAGGAACAACACTAAAGGCTCAGCTAGATGGCAACTTACAGTACTGTAAGCCACCTTGGGTCCTTTTCCAAGGAGAAAGATGGGGTAAAAATATTATAAATAGATAAACAAAATAAAATAAATGTTGGAGCAGGCTAGTGCAAGCTAAATAGGGTAGCTTAAGTTCATGTAGAGGTCCAGTATGCCATGCAGTGCAATCGTTGCACCCACATGGCATACACACCTCAAGTGACCTTATTGGTCTACCTCCTTTTAGAATAGAAAGGCCCCTCCTTGCTCCCTCATATTTCCTCCTGCTTCCAAGAGGAAGTTTTCAATTTTTAAGGTATGGTGCTTCAACCCTCACCTAACTGGCTTTATAAAACAACAACTTTGCTTCCTCCCTCTGATCCATGAAGGAGCAGAGGAAGAAAGATTTTAATTTCCCAGTATCATTCTGACTAAGCTGTCTGTTTTTAGCTACTAAAGATACTGAGAAATAGAAACCGGCTGTGAAATTAAAGCAGGAAGCTCCACTTTGGTTCAATCCCATCAGCTGCATGTACTGGAAATAAACCAAAATGAAGCTATCATACCTCTGGTAACACCCTAAAGAATAATGAAGGTATGTTCATTTTTACACTGCTACAGGGCTCTTTGTTATTTTTCCTAAAACTGACTAACAAGGCCACCCCTCTAGAAGCTGAAATCCTATACCCCTCCTCTTCCTAAGGTCAAAGGCCTTCCAAGCTAGAAGAGAGAGCTAGTTATTTTTCTGAACATTATACTGAATCATCTACAGTATTTCATAATTCCAGGGCTATTTTCCTGCAGAAAAGCAATTTACCAACAGATTAAACGTTATATGCATTATACCTCCAATTTGTGGATGCTCCCACTATCTCTCTCAATTTGTTTCGCACTGAAACAGAACAAAGACCAGTTAGAAATATTTGATGAGATGTAGCAGTGACTAAAGAGTATGACTACATTTCCAAAAAGCAAAAGTGCATATGCCATGCCATGCAAAGTGTAGATAGACATGCAAATTTAAATACAGGGCCTGCTGTTGTAAGTAGGGGACACCATGACAGGCTTCATAGTGAGAAACACACCTACTTGCTCCTAGCTACACCTATCAACTGAAGGGCCATGACAGTGACCTACATATACCATATGTAGGTTACAAGTGGAGGATTTGGACAGCTTTCAACATTTTACACCCTAAGGGCACTTTTGCACGACCTATAAAATCCGGTGGCAACTTAAATTCAGACCAGAGATCGTGGAGGTTTGTCGCTCTTCCTGTGTTCCCACCCCTCCGCACTCCATTGTTCCTGTCTGCGTGAGGGGAGGGAGAAAAAAAGGGAGAAAAAAATGCAGGCTCACCTGTCTGCTGGTGGAAGCAGCCCTGAGCAGCCCCATAGTGATTCCTGTCTCTTAAAGGGGCGGCGGGGACAAAAAAACAAACAGAAGGCGAGGGAGCCTGGCATTCACAGCTTTACAATCTGCATTGGAAGGTTTTTTACCTCCTGGAGGCCAGGTACTTGAAAAGTGCGCTGGGACGCGCTTAGGTGGGCCTGGTTATACTTAATTTTTTTAAAAGTCCAGAGCTGGTGGAAAACATTTTTAAGCTCCAGATCTGGGAGCCCTTTGCCTCAGATTTCAGGGGTCGTGTAAAAGCGCCCTAAGACCACAAATAGAATACATTTAGGGCACATCCACAGAAGAATCACTTTTGATTCCAGACTTTGGCATGCAGTCAGAAAGAACAACCCCTGCCCTAAAATGTAGACATCTTTTTCTCCAGCAAAGCCCCTAATGGGGAATTCAAGTGAGATGTTTAAGGACAGTTTTACCAGTTCCACACACCTGTTTTCATGGCTGAGCAGGGATTTGAACCCAGTCCTCATGAGTCGTAATGCGTCATTCTACCCACTATACTGCACTGGGTATCCCATGTAGGCATGCATCAATTGCATTTTGATTAATAGGAGAAGCTTGATTCGCTTTGCAGTGTGAACCCCTTTAGTGTTATTAATAATTATGATCAAGTATAGCTGCCAGAAAATTTGATTGTGATTTTTTCATTAACCCTCCAACAAAGACAGATAGAAGCAAGAAAGCTGTAGATAAACAGTCGCTTTAAAATGCATACAGGTTACCACAACACACCATTATTCACATGAATGGGTAACTGCCCTGTGAAGCAGAAAAAGCAATTTATATTAACATAACTGTATAAAGAAAGGGGGGGGAGAGATGCTCATATTGTTTTCCTGGTTACTCTGTATTCACTCACAAAACAAAGACAAGATGCCTGAGTACAGACTGATGTGTGTCATAATAGAAATTTATTTCTACTCCAGAATTGATATAGCTTACCGTTAGCAAATATTGTTTTCCAAACCACAGCTTCACCATCAGTGTGTTTGTTTGCTTGCTTTAAAACTTGCCATTTTTCTCCTTCACATCCCTACACACTCTGAGATGTATTAAGATATAACTACCTATGTCCCATATGATTTTTTTTACTCTTGTATAACTCCTTTACAAATGACTCAAAAAGAACAGAAATGCTTTAAAAAAATCATATTGTCACATCACCCGCAGCTGAAGTTATATTACCTTCCTTCATAAGAAGTGAAGCCTGGGAGCCTTCAGTGGATGAAGTCAGACTCCTGGTCAGGAGAGGACAGGCTTGGCTGAATGAAAACAACCTGCACCAAGAAGAATATTAAGCATGGTCAACATCAGTATGGAACCCAATCTCTGAGGTGTATTGACCACAGCATATAGGAATATACCCTGTATTTTTCTGTCTATAAGATGCCCCCATGTATAAGAGAACCCCCAATTTTCCAGCCCGAAATAACAGGTTCTCTACTCTGTGTTTCTCTCATTGGCTTACTTCTGTGTATAAGATGACCCTAAATTTTTAATCTAATAATCCTAGTAAACATATTGTTTTATACATAGAAAAATACAGTACAAAGCTATGTTAAACTGAGTCAGACCTTTGATCTATCTAGCCTAATATTGCCAACACTAACCAGGGTGTAAGCATGATTCTTTCCCAGCTTTAATTGTATCTGGAACCTTCTGGACATAAAGCATATGCTCCATCACTGACCCAAAGCCCGTCCATGATACAGCACCCAATACTGCCTACCATTCAAGTATTTACTGGGACCAACCTCCTTACTGGCCATTAGCAGACCAGATTAAGCATATCTATGTTGGAACTATGATATCAGAATGCTTTCCTCACCCCGCTGCTGGTTCAACATAGGATATGCTGCCACAACAACATGATGGTAGAACATTGATACACTGGTGAATACACTTTTTTAAAAAACCCGTTGTGCCAGGCTGGAAATAGGTAGCGCATGGGAGAAGCATTATTATGTTCTCGTTCTGTTTACTTCATTGGGATTGGGGAAATTACTGTACTTCAAAAACTGCCATCCATGACAATTATATGAAAGCCTAAACAACCTGCCTGCAATCTTTACTTTTACTTTTTACTGTCAAAATGAGTTAACTGCCTGATATATGATTTTGTTATATGACTATGATGTTTTGTCTATGTTATTTGATTTAGATATTATGTATCTTATCCTTATGCTATATATTTTATGGTTATGTGTTGCATTGCAGTTAGCTATCCAGAGTATCCGTATGACTAGATAGATGGGCAGGATGGTGGTGGTAGTGGTGGTGGTGATGATGATGAAGCAAACTCCAGTCCAACCACTGGGATTGCCCCAACTGACTGCCTTCATACAGCAAAGGGCAGGAAAGGAACAACCACACTATAGCAGATAACTGTTAAGGCTAGATCCTGTGTCTCTTTCCCATTTCCTGGGCCACCTGGGATTAGTGGGTGTATCTGGCCTGAACACCTTTTTGGCTCAGCGACATAACGTAGAGCAATGTGTTGGACATACAGGGCAGGTATCCATCTACACAAGTGGATTATCTCTCAGCTAGCGAAGGCCAGGCAATCAACTCAAACCCAGGCCACCGCTGAGTGAACCAGCCATAAGCACTCTTGCCTGGCTCAGTAACAGTCTAGAGACCAGTGATTCCCAACCTTGGGAAACCCACAGTGTTCATGGCTGCAGTTTCAGAAACCCTAACCAGCAGAGCTGGTGGTGAAGGCTTCTGGGAAATGCAGTCAGAGTTGGGAACCACTGGTTTAGACACATGCAGCTGAACAGGCTAAGCAGCTGTATGGATGGATAGCATTTCAGCAATGGGATGAAGGCAGAGGCTTGAATCCTGGAGGTGGCCCCTAGAATCACCTTCTCTTCTTCTTTCTTTGCCTCCCTCTCATGTCTCCTCCTTTCACAAACAGCAGTTGTGCATCCACACTTCAGAGACTGCCTACTCCTTCTTGCTATATCTGTGTGTCTCCTTCCGTTCTCCACAGGTACCATGTCATTTTAACGGAACTTGCAGCTGCCTGGACATGCTTAAGCTGGTGTGCTACAGTGCAACAGCTCAGAAAAAAAGTGCATTAAAATACACCTGGGCATGGGGAAGGGCTGTCATGTGTCAAGCCCAGCGCCTTGCAGCAGCCACTAGTGCTCACCTCCACCATTACTCTTCATTAGCCTTACTGTGCCATGCATAGTGAAAAAGGAGGAAGCCCAGAGATATCAGAGCGGGCTTTTATTTCCAAGTAAACACGCTCAGGGCTGCCCGAGCTGCGGCGCTTTACGGCTGCCTTTACTCTTCCTGACGTAACAAGCCGGGCCTCCGCCAGCCAGCCCAGAAACGACTGCCGGGTGGCTCTTTGCGCTCGCCGGCCGTGCCGGAAAGGAAGGGCGACTCCACGCAACGGCCGGCCACCCAGGAGAAAGAAGAAAAGAAGGGACGGCCTTGCCCTCAGGCGGCGAGCTGATCTGCCTGCCTTTCCATGCCTGAAGTCCTCCCGTGTGCCGCAGCCGGACCCAGCAGGCACGCGCTCCGCAGCGGGGAGCTCCCTTCCTGCCTGCCCTCCCGCCCGTGCTCCGTTCCTTGCTTGCTTGCTGCGTCGCAAAGCGTCTTACCTGCGGGACATCTTTGCTGCCCCTTGCTGCCAAACTCCCGAAGCACCCCTCCGTTGCAGGCGCAATCCTCTGGCTCGCGGCTGGCGGGGCGCTGCCTTCTAGGAGCCCCGCCTGCAGCAGGAACTCGGCCCGCCTGGCTCAGTCCGTCAAACTCGCCCCGACGGCTGGGTTTTCACACACACACACACACACACACACAAAGAGACAGACAGACACACACACACACACACACACACAAAGAGACAGACAGACACACACACACACACACAAAGAGACAGACAGACAGACAGACAGACAGACACACACACACACACACACACACACACACACAAAGAGACAGACACACCCTTCCGTAAAGGAGTTGCTCCCAGGGTTTATCTCCGCTCCAAGAGCTTGGGCTCCTTCAGACGGAAGGATGTCACTGACTTCGTTGCCAGCGGTTTTAGCCTAAAAACGACTTGCTGCTTTTGTGAATTCAAGCCGAAGGGAATAAAGATGCATCCTCTTATGAGCATGGGTTGGGCTGTTGGTCCTGACACGTTACTGTTCCCACGTTGATAAATGATTGAAAGGCCTAGGCAATTTGTTCTGGATCACTTCCTAAAACATATGTTGTATATATGTCATGTACAACCACATCTTATGTATATCTAACCAGAAACAATTCCCACAATGTTCAGTAAGGCTCCCTTTAAGTCAAGTGGGTTTGGATTCCATATTCCCAAATGACTCATCCTTCTGACAATCTTTCCCTTTGTGTCTCATATGACTATTCACATCCTTCACCAAATGGTTTGAGTATCAACTTCCTTTCTGTGAATAAAAATGAAAACAGTCAAGCTATGAGTCTGTTTTGTTTCGTTTGTTTTATTTTCCTTCAGTGCTCCTCGGGGGCCCCTGGAAATCTGCTCCTAGGTACTGGGAGACTTTCAGGAATTGTTTGGGTTATTAGACTTGGAGAACTTTAAATCCAAGCCAAGTAAATACATTTAAATAGTCTTCCTATATAATATTGCTCTTTAAATCTACCTCATCGCCAAATGATTTCATGCCTGTAATCTTCAAAGTGGTAGCCTTGTTAGTCGGAGCAAGCATATAACAAGAAACAAAACAAAGCAGAAGAAAGAAAAAGAAAGGGAAAAAACTATTGTGGCACTATAAAAACAAACTTGTATTTTAATATATTAGTAGAATCTCCTGGCAAACTGATGAAACTGCTGTAGTGCAGCCAAAACTGTGCTCATAACCCCTGGAGTTCAATCTCCAGGTTAACTCAGCCTCCAGTCCTTCCAAGGTCAAGGTGGGTGAATCAAGTACCCAACTTGGGGGGGGGGGGGGGGGGGGGGGAGGGGAATATGTAGCCTTGTTAACTTGCAAACTACCTAAAGCAGTGATGGCGAACCTTTTAGAGACCAAGTGCCCAAACTGCGATTCAAAGGCCACTAATTTTTTCACAAAGTGCCAATACAGCAATTTACCTGAATACAGCAGATTAGCATAATTACAGTTCTTCAATATACACCCCCTTTATTGTATGGTCATCTTAGATTTACTTCAAATGGTGTAATATAATCTCAATATATTCAGCCAGACTCTGGTGATGAGAAAGAATAAAATCTTACAAAATCATCATACCAGAATACAAACAAAAACATATTCACAAGTCCCATAGTATATCTTAACTGTCTAACTTCCTTATATCCTTCACTAACTAACTGGTTATATAACATTCAGAACAATGACAACTGCCATTACAAACCGGACTCAGAACCCTGACCTTGCTAAACTGACACAGAATCCTGACAAAGGTTTAAAAAGCATCAGAGGTAGAGGGGGTAACAATTGGCTACTTTAAGTGACTGACATTCAACCAAAGAACCTCCCATCAAAACCCCCAAAAATCTATCCCTGCCAACCCCCACTCGCCACTTTCATGTCTCAAATGTTGAAGTCAGATCATGTGATATATCAGTGATGGTGAACCTATGGAACGGGTGCCAAAGGTGGCACTCGGAGCCCTTTCTGTGAGCACCCGACATCGCCCCTTCATAGCCACCTGTATACAGGTTAAATTACTGTATTGGCACTTTGCAAAAAAAATTTAGTGGGTTTTGAATTGTACTTTCAGTACTCGGTCTCTAAAAGTTTCGCCATTGCTGTGATATATGATAAACGAAAGTTTGTCTGAGAGCTAATTTTTCCCTTTTCCATTTTAGGGATATATACAATACCATCAAACAAGAAATGGATGCTTGCATAAGTCTGCAAACATGATGATTCACCACTTTGCTATGGATTGTATTTTTGAAGGTGGGGGCAGGCCTGAGCCTGGAAAGAGGGTTTAACATTTTTGTAGATTAATCCTTAAGAGTGACCTAATGTAACCCTAAGAAATCAACGTTCTCTGTGAATCTGCATTTGGTTTGTAAGAACCAAGCAACAGTCCTGTAGCAACTATACCTGTGTTAATTGCTTATCTTCTGATAGTATGTTTGTGACAGCAGCAAAAGTCTTGTGAATGACTTTTGTATTGAATTTCCTTCCTGCCTTCACTGTCCAGAGTTCTACCTCCCACCATCTATAGCAGTGATGGTGAACCTTTTAGAGACTGAGTGCCCAAACTGTGATTCAAAACCCACTAATTTTTCACAGGGGCCAATGCAGCAATTTAACCTGAATGCAGGTGGCTGTGAAGGGGCAATGTCGGGTACCCACAGAAAGGTCTCCGAGTGCCACCTTTGGCACCCATGCCATAGGTTTGCCAACACTGATCTATTCTATACTCTAAATATGTTACAGGCGTTCACAACAGAACTCACTTAGAGCGACCCCAATGGGGTTTTCAAGGCGAGTGACATTTTTAAGGAGTGGCTTGACCATTTCTCCACTCCCAGTGAGCTTCCATGGCCAATGGGGGATTTGAACCCAGGCTTCCTAAGTCCTAGTCACTGTATCCATTACAACACACCAGGTATTCCACACCATAAATACACTCTTCCCCATAGCTATGAATGAAGGATTATTTATATTATGGTCCTGTCATAGCTATGTTAGACAACTATGTTTAATATGTCCTCCACCCCACCCTGTTTCTTTTCTCAAGTATTGAGTTCAGATGCAAGGTAGGATAAACAGAAGCTGACTTTATAGGTAATACTTCACGCCTCTGGTTAAGTGGACTGCAACATATTCCCAGACAACAGAAGCAACACTCAAGCTAACTCTTATTAGAATTGTCCAGAAAGCGGAAATAGGAGATCACTTCCGAATGTGTAAACATCTCAAGAGGAGACAACCTGGGGGGGAAAAACAAAGTCAAGAGAGGTAGTGGGCTTTCATGTTGGATAGAGTTTTGGGACAACACTCAAAACAATTATTAGGGAAGAGCCACTATTGAATCAACTGGGATAAAGCCAAAAAGACGTTCTGTTGCCCATGTGCACAAGGACCAAATCAAAGGTTGTTAAAAAAAAAAGGATGTTGGAGGAGGTTTAAGCGGATCGAGTACTGAAAGCAGTTTATTCGTCGTATGTGCCGTCCAGACGCCTCGAACATATGGCCACGCGGTGAAAGCGTGGCCTCTAAACTCACTTCTCATTTCTCATCTTTGTTCAGACAAGCCTTTCCCGGCTTGGGCTTCCTTTTTCCCCTTCAACTTGTTTTCCCCCATCAGGTGGCGATCTCCGTACAGCCTGCTTCGCCTTCGCCGGCTGAGTCAGATGCTCGTCATTTCCTAGCAATAGGAGATGCCCGGAGGAGGAGGAGCGGCCGGGGAGCTGAAATGGGCCGGGGAAGCGGGCGATCGGGAATTTATGATTGGCTGTAAGGTTGGACGGGGGAGGGCCGCGACGGCCCTACATAAAGGGCTGCCGGCCCGACTTCCGAGCCAGAAAGCGGTCCCAGGGGTTTTATTTTTGGGGGTGTTGGTGGCTTCGTTTCTGCACGTAGGTCCGCTGCGGGATGCTGGGTGCCTGACTACGCCTGTGCCACCAGCGCAGCGTCCGGGACGCGAATGAAGAAACTGCTCCTTCTGCTCTTCAACTATCGGGGATTCACGCGAGGCGGGGGACGCAAAGGGAAGCGCCGTCGAAAATGGCCTCATTCCAGATCCGCGCCGCGCGGCCCGAGGACTGCGCCGACCTGCTGCGCCTGATCAAGGTATCCTGCTTTGGGCGCGCCTGCCCGCCCGGGGCGCCGCGAATCCGAGATCAGTCAACACCCCCCCCCCAGCCTCCGGTTTAATAAAGTGACACACACACACACACACACACACACACACACACACACACACACACA